>CM076583.1:1155405185-1155595720 GCA_034641835.2 Pinus albicaulis | reverse complement strand
TAGATCTTTCCAATAATGTGCGTTGTCAAAAATGAAGTATTTGTAAGATTTCATCTTTAAAGACTTACCCTTGCTCTTATTCATGCTTGAAGAGGATTCAAATGCTAAAGAACATATATTATATCAAAATACCAAGGGGACGAAAAAAAAATATCAGATATTTGTATTAGAGTGACATCCTCTTCTTCATCAAACAATGTTGTAATAAGATTGATATCTAAAACATTAAAATTTGACTCGGCCATAATATTTCCTATACCTTGACCTTTTATCAACTTTGTTATAGGTCAATTTGGGGACCATTCCTAATGACATGGTTAACTGGACATCATCTCCATGTAATATTCCAAATTTTTCCCGCAATAAATTGGAATATTAACTTTTGCTAGTTTCACTTAGGAGTGGAATAATTGGGTGAGAAGGCCCATTCACAATAAAAAAATGAACAAAATCCCTCTAGTATGAAAGGGGATCAGCCTTGGAACTATATTTCACACCCTCATGTGTGAAAGGGGGCATTTTGCAAAGAGGCTTGGTTAAGTTTGACCAAGTCAAACAGCGCAGAGGCATGAGGTGGAAAGCATCTATGGGACAGCGCAGAGATAGAGGAGGGAATATTCCTTGAAGGAGGAAGCCCTAATGGAGTGGGACCCATGGAGAGGGAGCTATCAGGTGTTTAGAAGGAGGGCAAGGCAACCATTGTTCATTATGCTAAAGATTATTGATTTCATTGTCTATGTAGACAATTGAGCACTCTTTGCTGTTTAGAAAGAATTGCTGGGGAATTCCTGTTTAGGATTTATTCACCTTCTTGAGAGGCATCTTGAACCATTGTTCTTAATTCTCCACACTCCTTGGCTCAAGGCCAAATCATGCTCCTCTAGGATAGTGTTATTGCTACAACAACATAATTATGTGTTGCAGGGTGTTGCAGTGGAGACTCCACAACACCTCTTCCATCTCTTGTTTTTTAGAGGGAGAGTATATCTTTCCTTTGGAGGATTATATTGGAAGCCATTCGAACTTATTGAAGATCCTATCATTGCGCCAATGCATTCCTTTTCCCCTACAACGCAGTTTTCTTCAGTAACTGCGTTATTTTCATGGTGCATTTGTTGTGGGGTTTTGTATTGCTAATTGGAGGGTGAGATCTCAAGTGTAAGGATCAACCTTCCACTTAGGAGATCCATTGGAGGAGGTTTAATTCATATTTCTCATCATATTCAGCCTTCTCTGTTTAGTTCCATATTTGAGTTGCAGTTGCTTCCCAACAACTCCGACATTTTTTCCATTTTGTATATTTCAGCCAATTCTTTAGAGGATTGTTGTATTATTGTTTCTAAGGGTTAGGTCTTTGCTCCCATATTTTATTTGACCCATATCTTGTCATATATTTCAGTTATCATGTAATATGGAGTAGTAAAATTTATAAATTGCATCCTCTTAGCTTGGGTTTATGAAGAAATAGCAGTGTTCTCATATTTTCATGTACATTTCTTGTTGAGGCTTGCATTGCCTTTCTTGAGTGGATGTTTCCTCAAGAACTTGTACTCTCTTCAATGATATAACATTATTTTTTGGCTATACATATATTCTTGTCTCACAGCTCATAAAATAACATTTTTGATCTATTGTATGTTCATACATTTGTTGCAGTCCCTCATCGGGCACTTTTAGAGGACATCTAGTAGTGGGAGGTCTGTTTAACCACTCTAGAAGGATTTCATTGGAGCCATTTCTTGGATTTAGAACTTATAAATATTTTTCTAAGGGATCAAGGTCTTGGTTTCAATTCATGTAGCAGCCATTACTAGAAAATCCATTTTCTAGTCATGTCTTGCTAGCTATTCCAAATTTGGGAACATTACAGTGGTATCAAAGCAACTTTCTTGGCTCAGCCTGTGAGTCTAAGCCCAAGAAGATCAGAAAAATGAAGAAGATAAGAATTATCTCATCAATATTTAGATCCGGAGATGACCTCTCCAAGGAGGTCAAGAAGATTGAAGAAGAGGAAGGACCATGCACTTCCTATTCTCATCAAGAAAAAGACATTGAGCATGGAATACACTTGGATTATCAGATTCTAAGTGATTACCTTGTTGAGTACAGATCTCAACCTAGAGCCTTCAAGGAGAATCTAGATTTTCCTCATTTCATCCAGCTGAAGGAAGAGAAGAGACCCTATAGCAGAAGAGAAATCAAAGGCAAGAGATTTCTGTTGCCTACCTTTGATGGGTTATTTACAGCAAGAACTTCGGTGAGAAAGTTGGAGGCATTTTTCCTACTACATCTTGTAGCAAGGAAAGAAGCTATTGAAATATCAGCACTGAACTTGGAGGGTGAAGCCTATGTTTTGTGGTGCAGCCACTTGATCCATGCAAGGGTGAAGACTTTTGCAGAGTTCACTCAAAGGTTCATCCAAAACTTTGATGGAGAAATCACAAAGGAGGGAAAGCTCACACCACTTGAAAAGCTTTGTCCTAACACTGTTACACTCATGGAGGAGTAGCCACATGCATCAAAAGTTGGGGCAGCCAACACTTTCGAGGAAGGAACTCTTGTAGCCCTACAAAAAGTTCCAATATATCATCAAGGTATGAAAGGATTTCCACAAACTATTGTTGCAACAATTTCTTTTAGTAATTGTGGAAATTTACTTTTGCATGACCAAGGGTCAAATCCCATTGCTACTATAGATCAACTTGGTTGCATTGCGCTATGAAACTTGGAAACATTTAAGGAAGAATAAAACCATCACTCTCATGAGCCATTTTTGGATTGTACATCACACTTGATGTTGGGGTTTGAAGACTTGATGGATGATAGTAGACATCTTGGAGTGAGAAACTCTTTCTCCTTTCAAGATGACACTTTATCAATGAGCTCCTCTCTGCTCAAAGAGGAACTTCTACTTTCAGCAAATCCAAGACCTCATTGGTTTTGGAAAAATATAGTTTAGAAGGAGGTCTCAAGGAGAGATATCATTAGAGGTGCACTTCAACACACCATTGAGTGCAATGATTTTCTTCCTTTCTCATAGGAGCAGATAGAAGATGGAGGACATCTTAGGATGGATAACATCTCTCATGCTTGTGTTGGATATTCCTTCAGCCATACACATCATGATGGGAGGTTTTTGCCTACCACCTATTTGGGTCCTTATAGGGTCTCATTAATCCTTGAGAAGGTTGCATTTCAGAATCCCATGAAGTGCAAAGACAGAGATTGGGTTTGGGAGAATGGTAGCCCTCATGGGAGGAGTACCAAGATGAAGAGAAGGAGAATACATCCACAAGTGGTTGAGTGGATGTGGTTGATGAGAAAGGAGCTAGGAGGCTACTTGCAAACTTATGATACTGGGCAGCAGGAGGCTTGGCTGCGCTGGTTACTCTTGAAAGATTTTGGCCATCACTTGGCATACACTCTTCCTAAGAGTAGGAGGAAGGAGGAGAGATGGTAGGATACTTGCATCATTAGGCAGCATAGAGTATGGATGCGTGGTGTTGATGTGATACTCATATCATTCATTGTGTCTTCATCACATGAGTTGTATGATGGAAGTATGGGGAGGTAGAAAAATACTTTGTTGCTTTGCTTGTTCTTGGAAGACCAAGGGAAGATTTTCTCTCACACTTTGTATGATGTTGTAGGAGGAGGAGATGGAATTACCTCCTTGGATTTGGATGATAGAGAGGTAATACCACCTTGGGAATAACTTATTATGTATTGCATCATTACTAGAGGAGTCTTTGACAAGGAGCATGTCAAAGAACAGGGCTTTGTATTGACAAAAGCTTATTTTCATGAGCTCACAACACTGTTACTTGGGAGAAAAGACTTATGGATGAGGTGTCCCTAGGATCACTTCACTTTGGATGCACTTGGTGAACAAGGAGGAGGTGAGGATGATAGAATAGTGGATAGAGGCATCTATCACTATGACATATTCTTCTTGACTTGGGTTTCCAAGCATGAGGAGGATTATTTTCTTGTAGCACATGGTTCATTCATCTTCATAGCATGCCAAAACACTATGGATAACTCATTCATGGATCCATGTACCATTTCACTTCTGGAATATGGTAAGAATTTTTTTTATACATTCATTTATTTTCATACTCTTACCATTGTTATGCAGTGCATTGCTTCACAAGAGGGAAAGCTTATCACATTGCTCCATGATCATAGTTGAGTCAATCTATATGATGGAGGAAACCATCTTTTATGTGGCCTTGGGAAATTTTTTTATCATAAAATGTATGTTCATTTGTTGCACTCAAACATGTACCACATGAAGACATGCATGATTAACCATGTAAAAATAAACATTTTGCCTTGTACTTTTCCCAAGAAGTAGCTTGTAAATCTGTGTTGTACACACCTAGGAGACTGTTGGTATCTTCAAGCACCACATGAAACCATCAGTATTTCCTTCATTCTTGTATTGATCATGTATTAACTTGCTGATATTAGTTATATTCTTGTTGAGAGCATGATTGGGAGACTGACACATGAGTTGAATGTGTCCTTGAGGGGAGAAAACTCCCACATTTTCTGCACTACATGTTCTAATGGGAGCATGGGAGGAGATATGGCCACCATAGCCACATGTTTTTTCTCTTTTGAGGTGGGCCATGATATTTATAATCATCCATTGTGTAATCATGGGAAAGTATATGATCATGTATTGATAGCACATTCAGCCATTTACTATTCATTAGTAGGTGAGATGATTCTTGATGCCACTTGCCATACTAGTTTCTAAAGTTATAGTGGATGCAACTGCACTATATCCTCTTGAGATATTGTTTTTATTATGCATCTTCATGTAAAATTCGCAGAAAACTTCTCATTGCAGTACTCTATGATGATCATGTCCTAATCATCATGGATTAAACATTTTGGGCCAGCTTGTTCTTCATTATTGGAGGAGAACTCTTTGGAGAACTATTCTTCACTTTGCCATTTGAGGGAGATACTTTGCAGCCTAGGATCAATACATACTCTACACTTATCATAAGTGGAGAGAAGGAGATCTTGGGGTAGTCTGTGATGCTTGCCATGTTCATATTTTCAGCCCACCTTCATTTCCGGAGCTTGAGATGGAAGGAGATGTTCAGGAGTTTCCTTGTTGGGAGGTGGCTCATTTTGTTTTGATGATTGCTTGGGGATGGAGGATCCACATGGGGAGGATGTTCCTCATCACATTTATTACTCCATGCCTTGAGTGGAGAATTTCTATTTCTATCGTTGCAGTTGCTTTAGGAAAAGCAACATTTGGGAGGGGAGGACTGTAATATTCCCAATTTTTCCTGCAATAAATTGGAATATTAACTTTTGATAGTGTCACTGAGGAGTGGAATAATTGGGTGAGAAGGCCCATTCAAAATAAAAAAATGGACAAAATCCCTCTATTATGAAAAGGGATCAACCTTGGAACTATATTTCACACCCTCATGTGTGAAAGGGGGCATTTTGCAAAGAGGATTGGTTAAGTTTGACCAAGTCAAACAACACAGAGGCATGAGGTGGAAAGCATCTATGGGATAGCATAGAGATAGAGGAGGGAATATTCCTTGAAGGAGGAAACCCTAATGGAGTGGGACCCATGGAGAGGGATCTCTCATGTGTTTAAAAGGAGGGCAAGGTAGCCATTGTTCATTATGCTATGGATTATTGATTTCATTGTCTATGTAGACAATTGAGCACTCTTTGTTGTTTAGCAAGAATTTCCAGGGAATTCCTGTTTAGAATTTCTTCACCTTATTGAGAGGCATCTTGAAAGGTTTTTCTTCGTTATCCACACTCCTTGGCTAAAGGCCAAAGCATCCTCCTCCAAGATAGCATTATTGCTGCAACAACATAATTCTGTGTTGCAGGGAGTTGCAGTGGAGACTCCACAACACCTGTTACATCTCTTTTTTTTTAGAGGGAGAGTCTCTCTTTCCTTTGGAGGATCAAATTGGAAGCTATTGGAGCTTATTTTAGATCCTTCCATTGGGCCAACTCATTCCTTTTCCCCTACCACACAACTTTCTTCGGTAACTGTGTTATTTTCATGGTGCATTTGTTGTGGTGTTGTGTATTGTTGATTGGAGGGTGAGATCTAAAGTGTAAGGATCAACCTTCCACTTAGGAGATCCATTGGAGGAGTTTTACTTCAAATTGCTCATCATCATCAGCCTTCTCTATTCAGTTCCATATTTTAGTTGCAGCTGTTGCCCAACAACTCCGACATTTTTTCCATTTTATATATTTTAGCCAATCCTTTGGAGGATTGTTGTATTTTGAGCCATATATTTTCATATCTTTCAGTTATCATGTAATATGGAGTATTACCTTTCATAAACTATGTCCTCTTAGCCTGGTTTTATGTAGAAATAGCAGTGTTCTCATATTTTCATGTACATGTCTTGTTGAGGCTTGCATTGCCTTTCTTGATTGGATGTTTCCTCAAGAACTTGTACTCTCTTTACTGCTATAACATTATTTGTTGGCTATCCATATGTTCTTGTCTCACAGCTCATAAAATAATGTTCTTCATCTATTATATGTTCATACATTTGTTGCAGTCCCTCATCGTACACTCTTATCTAGTAGTGGGAGGTCTTTTTAACCACTCTAGAAGGATTTATTTGGAGCCATTTCTTGGATTTAGAACTTAAACATATTTTTCTAAGGGATCCAGGTCCTGGTTTCAATTCCTGTAGCATCCATTATTGGAAAATGTGTTTTCCATTCATGTCTTGCTAGCTATTCCAAATTTGGGAACATTGCACTCCAGGACCAATGATCAAGGGTCTATCATTCCATATCATTTAAGTTGCTATATGCCCTAAGACAAATCAAGCAAGACTTTCATCAAGCAAAGGTTTCCAAGGTTTGAAGCTTATTATATAGAATATGAGAGCTCACCAATGTAGGCTCTAAGGGGCTTAAGTGCATTGCATATGCAGGTAGCCCCATGCAAGGCTGCTTTGCAAAGCACTTCCCGACATTCACGGTGTGTTGGTCATATTGGGAGAGAAATTCTCATTGTTCTAGAATCTCCACTTGGCCAATGCCTTCTAGAAGAGTTCACGTGTGTCAAGCTTTGAATCCAAGTGTCCATTTGACATCTACATGATTGGGAACATGTCTTTCCTATTATTGGAAAGTCATTCATTGCAAAACAACCTATAGTTCATCTATAAATTGAGCACAGATATGAGTGCTTGATAAGGAAGAATTTGAGTAGAGAAATGTTGTAGAATTTTCAATTGAGAGCTAGATTTGTGTAGCTACTACTAGAGAGATTTATACTATAATGAGGCTTGGGGAAATTTCCAGAAGAGTCACTTCAAATCAGTCACTTGGTTGTAACCTCTCCTTCTATCATCAATAAAAAATGCAGCTTATTTTTTCCTATATGCATCTGTATTAGTTTTGATTTTCCATATTGCAAGATCTTAGTTGATGTATATGGTTTATGCTTTAATGATTTAGAAAACTAAAATAGATATCTATATTATTTCATCTTCTACTGTTTCATTGTTCTTTCTTGCAGGAAGCATTCTGCACAAAATTCTTGAATTGGAAGCTGCAACGGAAGCGAAAGAAGGACCCATTTACAAGTGCTTGGATCACAAGTAACCTTCTAATCCTATTTTTGTATCTGTTCTTAGTTATGAGAAATATTAATATAGTCTTTCACCTATTTTTCTAGACTAGCACCTATCTAGGGAACCATGATTTATCCGTAATTCACAATTCTGGCCCAACAAACTGGCAATTCCATTGGGGAATATTTCTCTTAGTTCTAGGTGTTTAAGCCTTTGATTTGATCTGTTTATCCACGCAGTAGTTGTTACTCATAAATTTTAAACTTTTTCAAAGTCAAATTTGCAAAGACAGTGAGTTAAACAGTAGTATTTTTCTTTGTATACTGCACCCAATGCACCCTTGTACTGGACACGGTGCTTTGCAGAGCATTGTCTCCCTTCCTAGCCTATGTTTCAGAGAAATGTCTCCCCTTGGAGACTGCGTTGACGCCTGAAAACACCCAAATTACATTGAATTTTCCTTTGCAATTTGCTTCAGTTTTGTTTGCTGCTCTGTTTTGAAAAATTTGATCCTCAATTGACCAGTGACTATATATTTCTTCCTCCTTTGACTGAATTTTTTTTCAATGTTTGTTTAAGAAAAAGTTTTTCATTATTATTGACAAGTTGATTTCAAAGTACTTTTTATGGTTGCATTAAGAATAATTTTCTTTCTAAATAGGAAATTGTCGTAAAATATTCATTTCCTTGATAGGAGAAATTGTTGTTGAAATCCTCATTTTTCCTTCAAAAGAGAAATTGTTGTTTGTATTATTCATTTATTGAAAGTAAAAATCATTTGAATTGTTGATTTAGTGCACTTAGTTTATTTTCTGCATTCATAACATTAAAGAAATTGAAAAGAAAAACTTGCATTTGCATGTAGATTGTGTGTTTTTTGCAAAAGGAACATTAGGAAATCTGCATTTAGTTTGTGCTCATTGATTTGTTTGCTCACAAATTATTTACTCTCTTCCCTTAGCAGATAGGATTTTCATTGAAAAAACTGAAATTGAAAGATTTTTTATCATTCTTAGCTTTCATTTTAGGAATTTCATACACATAATCACGGTGAACCTTTGAAAGGCAAACTGTTAAGCAAGATCAACATAAAATTAATCTCAATTTACTTAACAACGCATTGGAACCATCACAATAACATTTAGAAGGTCTAATCTAGAGACGTGTTTCGGCATCGTAAAACATAGCAAATGTCATTAAATTTTTTGCGAGACATTCCAAGTGTGATACCTCACTCCACGTTCGTAATTATATCGTAGCTCGTCCACATAATTTCGGGTATATCGGGTGGTGTTACAGTATGATAAGTATAAAGGGGTGCTTTCACTGTGTGGTTTCGCATTAGAAAGTGCTAATATGGACCTGGGCCTCCACGTACCTTCGGGTACATTTTGGAGGACAAATTTTAGGTCTTATCCATCCATAGTAAACCAAGTTGGCTAACTTGAAATTGTGATACACTGAACACAACATTTGGGGAGATTTCCTACCCATACTTTTTGGTTCACCAGGAGGTATTCTGTAGTTCATAGTTTATTGGTAAACCCTATGGCCTAGCATTACCCTCTTTTTGTTTTTTTTTTTTTGGTTAAAATAAATCAGTCATCGTGGAAGAAAAAAATCATATCCCCCATCATTCGCATAGATTAGCTTTAAAACCACCTTTACCACCAGAAGTTACTTCTAGTAGGCGAAGGAGATCACGATCTTCCAAATCAACTACAATTCATACCTCTAGTGAAACATCATCTTTTAATCCAGAGTTAGCTCAATTTGTTTCTACACATCCTAATTCGTCTATTGTTGTCAAAATAGAGTAGTTACCTATGGTCATGATCCATCCAATCAGTGAGACCATACCTCCTGGACCCGACGTTTTTCAATCACAAATTGATCCAGATCATGTCTCTTCTTTTCCAGAACATCTGAATCTAGAATTTGAACAACTGGAAGTTGTTTCTACCTTGGTCATCCCACAAATTTATGTAGCCAATGAACCTCCTATATCACACAGTCAACCGTCTGAAATATATTTTTGGCCTGACGGTGAAATTCTTCCACCTGGTTTAATTAGGATTGAAGAAATCCCACAAGATGATACACCTTTAACTCTAACCCATTTTGGGGGGGACCTTTACCTATACCAATCTTTTCCTGAATTGTTTCCATTTTCTTTTCTTTTTTATCTTGTTCCCATTCAATCTCCCATTGATTTTCAAGGGTATACATTTGGTCAAACAACCATGTCTGAACCAACATCTTTGGTTGGGTATGTAGTTCCAATTATGTCAGCTCCTACCCTCGCTACTCTGTCGATGTTTACAACCTCGCCAAAGTCATATTTTCATGGTGGCCATACGGTCCCAACAGGTCACAAATCATTATCTGGCACTTTCTCTGGTGCATATTCAAGACCATGGTATTTACCAATGTCATCATCTAGTATTTTAAATGGTATTATTATTGTTAGTACTAAATGACTTGATTCATTACATACATCATCAGGGAAATTCAATTCGGTCCTTTTGGGTCAATTCCTTGAAGTACCATATCAACTAGACTCCCAACATTTGGAGAGAATTATTTTCTATCTTATTATTGTCCTCATGTTGAGGGGGAAACCTTTGGTCACCGAATATGACACTACTCAGTCCATTTGTGGTCAAACTAATGTTGGCATGAATTTTTGTCAATGGCAACCCACTCTACCTATCCAACCACAAACAGTTGTCCATTTGTATCAACCGGTTCAACCTGTTACACCCACTTCATTACCACTTTTTAATACATCTCTACCCCTATTACAAAATCAAAATATTGTACAACAACCTTATCAGGCGGGTCCTTCAACTCAATTACATCAAATGTTGGGTCCACAGACTCAAAATCCTTTTGGTTAATTTGCAACAACCTGTATTAGGAATCACTTATTCACAAGCTTGTCTACCATTTTATGGAATTTCACAACAGCAACCTGGTTATACATATCAACCGAATCCAAGTTATCCTAATTTGGGTTATAAAATTGGTGGACAGACCCCTTGGCAAATTTAGGTGCAAATGCCTCAAACTTCATTTCAACAAGTATCATATCCAGGTTTTGTTCAGTAGAATCCTCAAGTGTTTGCTATGAAAAACAACTCCTATATAGGTTACCAGCAATAGATTCCATATGCTGGTGCTCAAATTCCTATTGCTCAAGCAATTCCATCTTACCCTAGCTATGCTCAACCTAACCTTAATAGATAGTAGCCTTTTGTTGCAACCTTAGAATTACCAGATTTAAACTGGTTAACCAATGGTCCTATCAATTATGCTCCTTAGTGGCCGATGATACCCCATAAATTACCCTCCAATATTCATAAATTCAATGGAAACACTGGACAAGATCTGTCAACTCATGTCATGAATTATCATTTATGGTGTTCATCAAATTCCCTGAATTATTATTCTCTTCGACTACGTCTTTTTCAGCGTACGCTCATAGGTCCAGCTGCTAAATGATACATTAAGTTACCTAGAGCTTCTTTTGAAAATTTCACTGGTTTAGCTACTGTCTTTTTGACCCATTTCCAGTTACCGATCAGATACGAAACTGGAACGGAACTCTTGACCAAATTCAAACAGACTAATGCTACTCACATTTCTGATCATATTCATGAGTGGCATCGTCATCGACAAATTTGTTCTGAATCAGCTACTTGCTGAATGGTTTATTAAGTCCCTATTACCATATATAACTGAGGATGTGTCTAAGGGTGGCATATTCACATAAGAGCAAGTTATCGCTCATGCCCAATATTTAAACTTAATTTACACTCAGTCTGACAAACTCTATGAAAAAATTCCTAATGCGTCGCAATCTAATTTCAATGTTCCTCCTCAAATAAAGGACTCTCATGCCAGAGACGGCTTGATAGGCACTACAAACACACACCACGCTATTGCATCTGATCCTACTCCTACTTCCGAAATTAATGCCATGTCATTTGAAAAAGGGAAGAGTAACAAGAAACCAGGAAGTAAGAAAAATGGGAAATAAAAGAAAAAGAAAACCTCTAACCCATAGGATAGATCATCTAATCAATCATTTGGACCACAAAAACCTTGTTATCCATCCATAATATGTAATAAGGAACACTTTTCTAGGGATTTTCCTCACCATGCTGAAGTCTAAAAAATCATCAAGACTTCCCATGCATCAGCTGTGTTGACAGACCCCTTTCCAAATTCGGATACTAACTTGGTTGCTACAGATCTAGCTCCTAGTTCCCAAGTATTAATGTTATCCACCATGAAACCTTCACAAAATATTTTGGTTCCAATGCGTAATAAATATTATGGTAGTCAGGTCATTGATCAACCTAATACCTTGAAAATGAATTCATCTACTGAATCATTACCACATATTGTTATTCCTGAATTGACAATTAAGCCACCAGAGGGAGTAATTCACAAATCGATATATAATCCTCGAGCAAGAGTTGCACAAAAATATAATATAGTTGAAGACTTGGCTCAATCCCTTTCAGCTATGTATGCTCTTGAGGTATTAAAAAATTGTCCCTCCCAAAAACAGGCTTTATTGTCGGCCATTGGTGGAATTGATACGACTGATTCTAATCTTGTCGTCTTTAATCATATGGGCTTTGTGCTACAACTACCATCAGAATTAGCATTCTCCATACAAGTAAATGTTCTCAATCACCTTTTTCATCATGCTATTATTGATGAGGGAGCATCTACGTGTATTATGTCTCTAAACTGTTGGAAGTCACTTGGCACGCCTCGATTATCACAATCATCAACAACGTTGAAGGCTTTTGATGGAAGAACATATAAACCTTGTGGTATTATTAATAACCTGCATGTTGAATTAGGGGGGAAAATAGTAAATATTTATGTCGAGGTTGTTGATGGGCCCCTTGACTATAATATTTTACTTGGAAGGCCATGCATATATGCGATGACTACAAATGTTTCTACATACTTTGGAATGATTTCCTTTCCATATAAAGGTACAATCACAGTCATTAATCAACTATCCTTCTTTTCCTCTCCTTCACAGGTAACTGGAAGAATTCCTTTTGTTCAGTTGCCCCAACTAGAAATTTAGAACATTGGTGTAGGAATATTAAAGGATTCCACTCTTATGGGAACCTTTTCATTACTACCCCCTGCGACGTTGGCAAGAATTGCAAGTATAGAGACCTGCTACATGATATCTTCCACTCTATCTGGCTTAAAGGAGAGTACGGATGATTTTGATATTTCTACATTGGATGAATTTTTACCACCCAGCCCTATTGAGCTGGCATAACAATCAATCTATTTGGCTTGGGCAGCAAATCCAAAATCAACATCACCGAGTGTTTGGGTTGATCATTCCATAGGTTTTGGTTCTCCATATGATCCATTTTCCTCAATGTTTTTGACATAAGAAAATATTTTGGAAGCTATGATGTCAGAAGGATAACCATGGAAGATTATCATCATCGTTCCCATCTTCTTGACTATGAAGAAAATAATCTTAGTGAACAATATCACCCATCCATCAAAAATTTATTTTCAAATTCTTTACCAATTAATGCAATCGACTCTGAGAAAAATTTATCAAATATTGAAGAAACTATTTATATCAATATTTCGACCAAACTTGGCGTTGTAGAAAATATTCATGTCGGTGTACCTTGTTCTCCATCAGAGCTTGAATCATATCGCTCTCTATTTCGTGAATTTCATGATGTATTTGCTTGGCCTTACAAGGAAATGCTAGGCATAGATACTACTATAGTTGAACACACTATTAATATGTATCGTGATGTCAAACTGATGCATCAACGACTTCATCCTATTCATCCAAAGAAAGCTGTTGCCATCAAAGCAGAAGTTGAAAAACGTTTGCGTGCTAGTTTCATTTACCCTATTCTGCTAACTGAGTGGGTTTCCAATATCATTCCTGTTATGAAAAAACAAGGAACCATTAGAGTGTGTGTCGATTATCGAGATGTCGATCAGGCTTGTCCAAAAGAATACAATCCTACTCCCTTTATCGACCAGATTATTGACAATTGTGCTGGATGCAAAATATTTTCATTCATGGATGGATTTTCTAGCTAAAATCAGATCAATATCTACCCAGATGATCAACATAAGACAACATTCATTTGTCCCAGGGGCACATTCACATGTAGGAAACTTTCGTTTGGTTTAAAGAACATTGGGGAAACTTTTCAGAGGTCAATTGATTATTTTTTCAATGACATCAAGCACATTATTCAACCGTATCTAGATGATTTACCAGCACATTCACGAAATCAGATTGATGATTCGATGCATTTGAGAGCCATTTTCTTACACTGCCGACACTACAAAATATGCCTCAATGCACATAAATGTGTGTTTTGTGTTGGTTCTAGTGGATTGATTGGATTCATAGTCTCAAAAGAAGGAATTTGAATAGACTCATTGAAGGTTTAGGCCATTCTTGATTTTCCTACGCCATCAAATTTACTTAAGATATAGAAACTTCAAGGAAAGGATAACTTCCTGAGAAGGTTCATTCCAAACTACACTGAAATGGCTAAAGGATTTAATCGATTATTGAAAAATGGGGTTCCCTTCCATTAGGACCAAGTTGCGCAAGATTCTTTTGATGCTGTCAAGAATCATATTATCCGAGCAACATTAATGTATCCTCCTAATTATCAAAATGATTATTTCCTATATATCGTCGCGGCTAAAATGACCATTGCTATGGTTTTGGTACAAATAGAAGATGGAATTGAACATCTGATCTATTATTTGAGTCGTAATCTAAATGATACAGAAGTTAAGTACTCGTACGTAGAAAATCTTGCCTTGGCAGCTGTTTAAGCTGTCCAAATATTTCTCCATTATATCATGCTCCAAAAAACAACAATAGTTTCAGATTGCTACCCCATGACTTATATCTTATCACGTCAATTTCTAGGGTGGAAATATTCAAAATGGATTGTCATTTTGTAGGAATTTTATTTGTAATTCATAAAATCCAAGTCAAAGAAGTCTTTAGTTTTGGCTGAGCTTCTTTTTGACCTTCCCTCTGATAGTACTGCAACTACGTCGGAACCATCTATTCCAGACGAGTCTTTGTTTCTGATCGAATCATCTGATCCTTGGTATGGATATTTCATCATTTATCTCCAAGCTCAAACTTTTCAACCTAATACCTCTCACTCTAAATAGTGACGTATTCGATACCAAGCCAAAGATTATTTGATCGTCGGTGATGCACTTTATCTTCGTGGTGTCGATACCATTTTAAGGAGGTGCCTCAGTCATGAGAGGCCGAAAAAGTGTTAAATAACTGTCATGCTGGGGCTTGTGGTGGAAATTTATTTGGATATGCTACTGCACAGAAGATACTCCGCACTGGTTACTTTTGGCCTACTATTTTTCAAGATTGTATCCTCGCAGTCAAAAGTTGTCATGCATGCCAGATTTTTTATCGTAAGATCCAAAAACTGCTAGCACCAATGAATCCTGCTATCTATGCAGGACCATTTATGAAATGGGGTGTTGACTTCATGACTTGTAACCCTCCTTCATCTAGGGGGCATGGGTATATTATTGTCTCAGTCGACTATTTTACCAAATGGGCTGAAGCAATTCCTACATTCAATAACATAGGACAGACAACTACATTTTTTTTCTTTAATAATGTTATTGCATGGTTTGGGGTCCCACGAGCTATAGTTACAAAACATGGGAAGCATTTTCACAACCATATGATGTCTGAATTGACTGCCAAGTTAGGATTTTCGCATGATAATTCTACTCCTTATTATCCACAATCAAATGGACAAGTTGAGGCTATTAAAAAAATTCTTAAATGAATACTTCAACGAATGATAAGAGTCTGTAGAAGGAACTGGAACTTGATACTGTACTCTTCCTTGTGGGAATATCAAACCTCGGTGAGAAACGCAACTAGATTTACTACGTTTCAATTGGTGTATGGTCTGGAAGCTATCTTACCAATCCAATGCGAAATATCATCGTTAAAACTCGCAATAGACTTGTTACCTGACACCTCAGAAGAAGAATCGTGTCTCCTTAACCTCATCCATATTTATGAAACATGTTGTGAAGCCCAATTGGCCAAAAAAGTGCATAAGAGATGTATAAAGGCGCAATACAATAAAAATTTCCAACCTCGCATCTACTCAGAGGGTGCCTTGGTCCTTCTTTACGATCAAGAAGTTGATGTAATAGGTACAGGGAAATTTGATCCATTATGGCATGGCCCCTATATTGTCAAAAGAGTTCTTGCTAAGGGTGCCTATGAATTAGTTGATTACAATGGAATTCCATTGGGGCAGCCTAGAAATGGGTTGTATCTTAAACGTTACTATGCTTAATCATAAGCGTAGTAATTTTTTGTATTATATTGTATATATGCTATTGATTTGCATTCACTATTTTAATTTCTTTTTAGAGTTTTCTTGACATTAGTCATCTGCTTTACATTTCATTGTAGATGTTTGAATCTTCAGAACCATTTGATTGATATGCTGATGGCGCTAGTCATAGTACGCAGAATCTATCCTTTGCAGTGTAGGCCATTTTCGCTCCGAACGGAAAGTTAGTGAGTTTTAAAGGGATTTGTATTGGTAGATCGACGAACAATACTGCTCAGTATAGCACGTTGATCGAAATTCTCTCTGATGCCATTTCATTTGGTATTAACTACATAATCATAAGGTTAGACTCACAACTTGTGGTATTACAACTCACTGGTGTTTATACTGTTAGAAATCCAACACTTCATAGATTGTTCCTAAGAGTTTAACTTTTGGAAATACATTTTGATTTTGTTCAATATTAACACATTTCCAGAAATTTGAATACATTGAATGATTCATTAGCTAATCAAGTTTTAAACAGACATTTGCAACATATGTAAAGAAAAAATTCACATCATTGAATAGGATTGCACATTAAACATAGGAAAAACTCTAAAATAATATAGATAGATAGTTATAGCTTTTTACAAAATTTGTGCCCAAGACACATTGGTCATCTAACCTCAAAATGCATGCAAAATTTCATAAGTAAACTAGTGGTGCTCATGGCAACATGCTATAGATCTAGTAATCTGTTGACGGGAATATCTCTCTGGCCAACAACAGGGGATCTCCCTTGTAGAAAGTCCCAAATAGACCTTGAACCATTTGGAATAGGGATCCCTTCCGGGATGTGGGTCCGACTACCTCTTAAGTCTCCTTCCCTTTGGTCTCAAAAGAAATCAATTGAACCTACGGACACATGCTTATTCAAATGATACAAGAAACATGATTGATGTGTTAAACACATATATAACACTATGCGTAGCGAGACAAATAATAAAGCATAAATGCCGAAGGAAATGTTGTTAGCAACACACCATTAGGATTACACTTGTAGGCTATTCTGACCACAAAAGAAACAATTCTTTATGGCGAGATGCCCCTTTAATTCCTGAAATATAAAACGAATGAAAATGAACATGGTCATTAACATCCATTAAGAAAGCGAAATGAGTTGAACATCATTAACACAAATACAAAGAACCATAATGCATAAATTATGCCATTAAAAGTGCAGCTTCATTAATCAAAAGATGTTTGAAACTGTAAAATAAATATTCATAGTGTTCGTACAGAAAAACACATCAGATCCAAAAGGAGTTTTAACAAGTATTTGTATTCATGTGCAAAAGAGTTTTATCCTTCAATACAATGTTGTATAACTCTTGAGTCCCAAAAGAAAAGGTCCATTTACCAGCTTCTGAAAGAATTATTTATAAGACAAAACTTGCCCTTTGGGCTTCCTTGACTTTTCATCTTCCTGACCGCTGGGTTGCCTTGCGACCTAGTCCATTCTGCGACTTGCGTCCTGAGCCACTGATGTGACCTGTGACCCAACTAGACCTTGCGAATTGTGACCCCCGACACTCCGCGACCTGTGACCTGCCAATATTTTGCGACCTCGTGACCTAGGCGCTGGGTTGCTAGGTCGCGTCGTCAAGCTTTTAATAGGGAAGGTGACTATGCGACCTGACGACCTTAAGCAGATCGACGACTTGAGACATCAAGCAGATCTACGACCTACAATGCTTCTTTGGGCGATCTTTGGATTTCATAGCAATATTCCTTATCCCGCCTCTATTGCTTTGACAAAGAGTCCTCTTGATTCCTGGGAAAAAAATTGGCTCAATGCACAGACCAGCAACTTCCACCTGCAGTCACATAGCTAGGTTACATGTTTTTATTGACGAATAATAATGTTAGGGGCATAGTTAATTAATTACGAGAATGAAGATAACAACTTAGACCCCTGTGTGGTCAGGTATTGTGCCGTGACGTGGTCTTCACTAAGCTCTGAATGTTTGCAGCGAAATCTATTGATAAGAGAAAATATTTTCTTTTTGTGCCATCTCCCGCTGAATGTGGTGCGTTTCTGGTTCCCATTATGTATTTTGGTAGAAGGATAGAACCCATGGCGTGTACATAAAATTCATTTTCTTACAAGCTCGACAAGCTTTGTTGAAACCCTAGACAGTTTGATCCCATAGCAGATATGTTGGATGGAAAAGAGGGGTATAGGTTTCAATGCTTTTTATCCACACTGAAATTTCATGCTCCCTCCTTACCAGAACGCCTTCCGAACATTCATCATGGGGCCGCTCTTCCACGAATGCCCTCACCCCCTTTTTTCTTTTTCTTTTTATATATATAAGGAGGTGATTCTTCATATATAATCTTCTCTCCTTTTACAATTTATAGATTAGTAAGTGTTATATCTGGATCTTCGAACGAAGCCAAGCTGCCTTATCAGATATATATAGCCTTATTCACTTGATTAAATTATTGAAGTATCACATGCATCTTTTATTGCAAGTCACAGCTTTTATTTTCCCCACAGATCAGCGACTCAACAACCTGGAGGGGTCGCGCGACTTTGTTTTCACTTGGGCCGAGACCTCAAAAGGTCACAGGGTTGCTACTTCCACCAAGTCGCATTTTGCATTGGTCTCATAGATCCATGACTCAGTGACCTGGGCTGAACTTGCGACCTCACAGGGTCGTATAGTCGCAGATTCTGGCAGGTCGCACTTCTTTGGTTTTTGGGTATGATGTGACTCAGCAACTTGGGCTGAACTATGACCTCCCCATCATTCTCATTTCTGCTTCTTTCCTAGTCCACTGAAATCTATCCTAGCAGGTCGGGCAAATGGAAACAACCTGCAATGCATTTTAAGAGCCACTCTAACCAGACTTGTAATTTTTCACTGCAATACACTCATAAGATGCTCATAAAACTACTTTCATACAGTCCAAATGATCAGCGGATTTGTTGTTCATAACGTGAATCTTTATTGAAAGATCATCTTCATGGCTACAGCAGCTTTTACGATTGCCCCTCAAAACCTTCATGTTAATATCACAAAGGCACCACGTACTTGTCGACGAGTGTCTGTGGTGCGATATTCTCTGGTCTGCCGGGTGTTACACACATTGTGGTTCAGGAATTTATTTGTGCAACCAAGTGAAACGATACTGTCACGTTACAATCATTGCACAAAATCCAGACCTTCTTGTTCTGGTAAGACCAACTTAAAACACGCTGGACAAAAGACCTATAGGTGTCATTGCATTTCGCTGAAATATTTCATATGAGTAGCGCGCCCATAAGGTAGTATTACTCGCTTGTGGGTTTAAATGAAACTCAAAACAAACGGGATAGATGTGGTGTATTACTCCTTCCACACTAGGATGACAATCCTTTACTATGATCAAATAGCGACAACCATATTTTAACCAGTGGAAGAAATTACCCCCGCCCCTAGTTCTATATATCTTGCATCGATCATGATGGCAGTGATGTTTTGAAATATTATCAACAAAAATTGCAAGTTTCAGAAAAGGCGTGCGAGTTTTATAAACGTGCTTCCCCATGCAGACGCCACGTTTAATACGCACCAAAAAAAATAACATAAGATAAACCCCATAGATTGATTTTCACCATTGATCTTGATCCACCGTGAAGGCCTCGTGAGATACATGGGCTTTAATGTCAAGGTCGTGGTATAGAGAAACATAACATAGATTTGGATTGTATTTGCACAGCGCTAAGGTCTCCAAGAAAATTGTTGGTTATATGGAATGGAATGTGGTTATGGAAATTATAATTACAGTGTACAGAGTGTAATTTTATTGGAAATGATGGAAGATCGAGGCAGTCTGGGGTTTTGCAAGGCGATTGGCTTTTTTCTGGTGTTCTTTTGGATGAAGTTGGAAGGTTTCCGTGTTTTTTAATATGCATCGTAATTTTTCAATTCTGCTTTTCTTTTGACTGTAATTGCACCATATTTATTATCAAATTGCCACTATAGTTCCGCTCCATGTCTTCATCATAAATTTTGACCACTTTATATATTTGCTCCGGCATAGAAGTATTTTCACCCATTTGTAACACGTTCCATGTAGTTCTGCTCCAAATGTTTTACCACAGATTAAAACTCCGACATAGAAGTATTTGTGCGCATTCCATGTAGTTTTTCTCCACCCTCTCATATGGTTTTGAAACCATATGCGTTGTGCCTTGGTTTAATTATACAATGTCTAAAATCATTTTCTTTTCCTCAGATTATTGGCGGTGGTAGATTTCAAAAACGCAAATGAATAAAGAATTTTCATGCCAAGGCCACCACATAATAATATGAATATTTCTTGCTTTGAAGATTTGAGATTTGAAATCTGGTACACAGTAACTAAGCTGGGATGTGTTTTGAAAGTATTTGAAATGCGAGGTCGATGAGAAGTTTCCAATCATACTCCTCCTATTTTACAGTGAAATCATATCCTCCCCGAGAATGTTTCTAAAACAATGCAGGTTCATATAGTAGACTAGTCATTTGTTCAAGCCACATTGATGTCCCTTTTAATATCGACCCTTTCTGTTTTGTGGTTATAGAAGATTTATTTTCATATGCATCAATGTGCCTAGTTATCAAAAGGTGTATCCATTTAAACATAAAATTTTAGGTTCCATTTGAAGTTCTCCATCTCTTCTGGTCTCGTATAGACAAACTTTATGTATATGTAAGAGTAAAGAAGACTAGGGTTTCTCGTTCTTTTGAAAATGATTTTTGAAAGAGTTCTGGACCTAATTCCTTCTGAACTACATGTATCGTACTTTTATGTTTACAGGCTAAACTTTTAGCACATGATAATGAAAGTATATACTTTATACGATATAAACCATCTCGACCAAAGGATCCACTGTAGTAATGAAAAAGATTTCTCCAAATTTGATCAAATCGATTGAGGATATCATCATCTGTTAGATTGGTCCAAGACGATTTACTAATTGGCCGTCCTGATACGTCACAGAATTTTTCTCTAGCCAATAATCCAAGTATTGGTACAATCGGAACTATTGGATCAAATTCATTGGTAATAAGATCGGCGATGAATAACTCATCTAGCATTTTTGTTCTGACAAAAAGAGGGTTCATCCGAACCCTCAGAAAATAACCTGGAGAAGAAGAACAATTCTTGGATAATTGATGAGAGCAGACCCTATACGGTTCGGACCAAAGATGGAAATAACATTGCCGAAAAAGTAGAAGATAATATCTACATTTTTTCACTAGGAGATGAGTACCTTTTATAGCTATAATAGATCTTTCACCATATCTAACATAGTTAATTTTAGGATCCTTCAACAACCAGATACTTTTTAGTGAATTTCGATGAGAAAATATGATAATATGTTTTATTTTTCGATGAAAATGAGTTCGCTGAGGGAAAGGTCTATGAGACAATGATCGTGAATGAGAGGATCATTTAAGAAGGGAAAATAAAATGGGTTCGCATTCATAGACATAATAATTCCACAGGAATAGGAAGAATCTTGTATTTACTCTTGGGACGACAATAATTGATCTTTGTAAATTCTCTGGACTATTTCGATATTCATAGAGAATAGAGCGTAATGGGTGCAAGGAGGGAGCATCTCGGATCAAGCGACGAAAGGTTCGAACAAAAATTTCCGGATGAATAGAATAGGGTATTCGTGCATCTGATATATAATTTGAATGCAGGAATTTATCCTCCAAGAAGGGAAATATTGAATGGATCGACCAGAAACTCTTCCATTCATTCATCCCTTCCATAGAATATTTTGACCGTATAGAGAACGAAACTTCCAGGACCAATGTAAGTCCTCCTAGTACCGATTCAGAATAGGAACTCTTCTTGCAATCAGCTAATGGATTTGGAGCGCAATTCACGAATAAAACAATTGAATGATTTTGTTGATGCATTTGACCAATCAAACGTTTTACAGTTAGGAAACTGAATTGATCATTGGAACTTAAATGTTCCATCAGTTCGGAAGAACTTGATCCATCCAAATAATGATCATGAGAAATTGGGTAAAGATCTTCCTGAAAAAAGAGTGGATATAAAAAGCATTGTTGCTGAGAGTTATCTTCCTTTCCGTATCTATGGAATTCATCCATTTCCAAACCTCAGCTATGGCCCTCGTTCATGAGAATAACCTCTTCATTTCTGAGAAAATACATGGTGTGATCTAGTTGGAACAAGATAGGAAAAAAGAGATATATCCAAATATAAAGATTCTATCTTCTATAGATTTACTACCCAAGGATCTCATTCGTCATGAGGAAGAACAATTTTTTTTTATCTTGGAAACCAATCGCTCTCCTGACTCATGGAATAAATAAACCTGGTCAGTACACTATTTATCTTACACATCTGTACTCGAGTACTTAGGACTCATTGTGAGTGTATAAATCCCTGACCTACTCAGGGAAAACCTCCCGATATCAGGTACTAAACTGCTCTTAACTTCTGATCAGTAAAGGGAATTCCTCACTCGTTTAATTGGAACGAGGAACAAAAGCTCGTTTCTATGGGTCTACTTATGATTCAAGTCATATAGCTTTCTCCATTGACTAATTCGACTTAACCACGAATTGATGAAATCCTATTCACAATTATCACATTTGATCCGAAAGGATGAGCATATTATACATCCATCCAGGTATATAATAGAAATTTTCCACCCATTTGATTCCTTGAATCAGATCCGGTCCTCATCGAATACAATCAGGTATCCGAGAAATAATATCAAGTATCATAAAGATCATATGTTGGAACAACATGCTTTTTTTTCCGTTCATTAGGATCAGTCGTAGTCTTCCGAACTTTACCGATGGTATCGGTGAGTTTTCTACTTCATTCAAATGTGTAAAAGATCTTAGTCGCACTTAAAAGCTGAGTACTCTACCATTGAGTTAGCAACCCATATTGCGAATAGATATTGAGTATATATACGATCGAAGTGGAATGTGAGGTTACTCAATATGAACCGGTAAATAGAATCCTACCAATCTAATTGACGAACGGGAGGGATCAAAAACCTATGTGAATGACCAAATAATTCACTCGTCGGTTCATATATGGATATGTATAGTTTTGATCCACCATTCCAGAATAAAGTAATCTAGGTTATGAATAAATGATCCATCGACAGAATTATCATGATTGGATAGAATCACTGATAAATGATGAACCTAAGATATCTATTTCTATTGTGAATGGACGAATTATATCGACACAATACACTATTGTCAATCCAGAATAAGATATAAATGAATTGTTGGATTGTCGCTGTATTGGGACGAGATGTTAGACACATCGATAGAAAATCCTAGGCTTTAACAATAGAACGATTCAAATATTCATCATCTTTGTATGGAATCACGTGGAAACAAGATTGACTTGGAGAGTATATAAGAAAATAAGAATAATTTTGAGCCAAGGGCACTTGATCCGAATATGAAATGATGTCATAATCCATATTCACGAAACCAATTATGTAAATTACCACATCGTTTCAGACGATGTTTTGAAGATCCCTCCCCGATCTCGAATCATGATCGAGACGTGATTATGAATAGTCATTAACTCAATTGATATGATAGGAATAGGTATCGAATTGGATCCACTCTTTTTGTATAGAATACACTCAATGTAATCAATTAATTGATATTGATTAGGTACTTAACTTAATGCTTCTTTAGTTGCATGCATTACCTCGACAGTAACATTCAAAAGGCCCTTTCGTCGTGCAAATTTTTCTGTATTTATCTTTACTTCTTCTCTTACAAAATGGGGGATTTTACCCAATTCTTGTCGACTTTCAGGATCCCAAATTGGACTAATATCCGTGGATAATGATTTAGTCATTATTTCCTTCGTATCATGACCACAAAAAATCTCTAGAAGATGATCCTCCATACCCAGAGCGAATGAGTTATAAACTAGATCAGCTATTTGATTAGTACCTTCGTAACCCAGGAAGGGTCGATTTCCCAAGGGAAAATTTTGGATATGAGCTGGTGCGGAAATAAATCCACAGGGAATCTCAAGACGTTTACCAATATGACGTTCCATTTGAGTAACAAATATTGCAGAGGGTTCCACGCGAGCGATAATATCTCCTACTTTAGCATGATCATCTGTGATGATCATCTCATCACAAAAATATTTAATTTTCTCTTTGAACCATTCTGCATCATGTTTACAATAAGTACCTGTACAACTCATACGAATTCCCATCTCTCTAGCAAGTATATTAGTAATTGAAGCAGCATGAGTTGCATCACCAAAAATGACTGTTTCTTTCCCCGTAAAGTTCTGACAATCGATAGATCTTGAGAACCAAGAAGCTTGGGAAACGAATCGAGTTTGTCCATCGATATACGATTTGTAATCGACCCTTTTTCTCGATAAAATAGGAGCCGCCAAGATATCAAGAGATTTCTTTATCTGTTGGATGCACTCGGCCATATCTACAGCTCCCATAGGAGTTGTAGATACATAAGGCATTCCAAATTCCTTATTCAAATACATCGCTATCATTAAGCCCACTTCACGATAAGGAATTAAATTAAACCAAGCTTTTGGTAAATTTTTTGGATCCTCTACAGATCCTCCTTCAGGAATTATTTGATTAATTCTGATGTCCAGATCTTTTAATAAACGTCTCAACTCATGACAATCATGTCGATTATGAAAACCCAGAGTAAGAATCCCAATTATATTTACAGAAGGTGCATCTGTTATGAATTGATCCAATGTATGGGATTTATCCAAATAATATCGAACTACCTGTTCCAAAGTTCTATCCGCTGCCTGAATTTCATTCACTTGATAATGATCCACATCTGCAAAAATGACGTTGCAATCGGAGATTATGGATGCTCTATCCACAAAGTTTTTTGAATCCTCTTGCAAGATACTAGAGGTACACGTAGGTGTTAATATGATAAGATCGGGACTTTCCTCCTTATCTTTTCGAAGAATATTATCCACAACTCTTTTTCGAGATCCACGTGCTAGTATGTGACGATCTACTATACTAGCAGTTGCAGGAGTAAAATTTCTTTCTCGTTCTAACATAGAACACATTACATTAAAATAATCATCTCCTAGAGAAGCATGCATAATGGCATGGACATTTTTTAATGAACTAGCTACTTGTAGAGTTCCAATATGAGCAGGACCAACATACATCCAATGGGCTAATTTCATAAATTGAACCTTATCTCAAATTGATCCGTATTCCCATCTTGCACCACAGGGATATCCCTTTATCTCTTCCCTATTGTAATAACATTCCCTTCTGATAAGTTAAGTATGGTGAAATTATGAGAAAAATAAAAAACAAAAATTCCATTGGATTTACCCTTTACAAAAGAAGAAAGGGAAGAGCGAGGGAAGGGAAAACAGGAACCAATGAAATAAGTCTGGGACGGAAGGATTCGAACCTCCGAATAACAGGATCAAAACCTGCTGCCTTACCGCTTGGCCACGCCCCATTCCCATCCTATTTCCCTATTCATATGCTAATGAATACTTATATGAAATTTTTTGTCAACCCATTAGGATCCAAGATTAATTAGATCAGATCCCAATTGGGCAAAAAAATTTTGTGGATATTTCAACAAAATAGGTTATTGATGGAATTGGACATAATAGGAAAAACAGAAAAAGGGACAAGAATATTCATTCATTGATCATTTTCTAATAGATTGGGTAAAATATTGTATGTATGAAAGAATCATCCCTTCCAACCCCAAGTCCGGTCAAACTTGCCGAAGAGCTTCGATCGATTCGATCAATCAAAGACTTTTCTGGCTTTACCCCCCCCTAATTTTTATTGGAGAAGAAAAATGCCAGTTATGTTCAATATTTGTCTAGATGATGCGTTTATTCATTCAAATAATCCCTTTTTTGGAAAATTACCTGAGGCTTATGCAATTTTTGATCCAATTGTCGATGTAATGCCAATTATTCCTGTTCTCTCGTTTCTCTTAGCCTTTGTTTGGCAAGCTGCTGTAAGTTTTCGATAAAAAGTATATTTTTTTTTTTCTTTTTCAAGTTTTTTGATCGCTGTCATTGATCTAATTTTTGTATAACTCTTTCAATTTTTTTGTGACAGAAGTTCTATCCTTGTTCCACCCGACGATACCAGATTCAGATACCTTATCTGCTCCCGGATAAAAAAAATTCCACTAACCTTCATCAATTCCTTCCGATCCCACTGCTCACTTCGGATCGAGCTATTGGGCCACATATTGATACGATCAATACCAATGACATATTTTCATAAATATTCGATAAATATCTAGTTGATCCAAAAAATAAGAGGGAAAAAATACCATTTGGAAAACAAAGAGAAAATTTCTCTTCTTCTTTCAAATTTATTTTCATGCGTGATTCGAAGAAATAATTTCGTGATTTGTAACAATCATACTATTGTTTGGTATTCAAGTATCCATATATGGTACAAATATTGATGATCTATTCTGTTGTACTTATAATAAGGATTCCGGAGATTACGTAATGCTTACTCTTAAGCTGTTCGTTTACGCAGTAGTGGTATTTTTCATTTCTCTTTTTATCTTTGGATTTCTATCGAACGATCCAGGACGTAATCCCAGACGTAAAGAATAGTGAAAAAAGTCTCCAGGTTAATGGGTCTTTTCCATTCCATAGAAATATTCAGGGTTATTCGTTTTCAGGATCAATAGTGTATGAACGGAGAGAGAGGGATTCGAATCCTTGGTACGGATGATCTGTACTACGGATTAGCAATCCGCCGCTTTGGTCCGCTCAGCCATCTCTCCAAGATGTAAGAGTTCATGTGTAACAAAATGAATGGTGGAGTAAAGGTGTATACCATAGTATGTACAGGTTGTATCGGAAATATAATGAATATTGTAATTATTCAGTTGGATAAAGAACAATCTAGTCAATTGTATTGCTCATTTCGTTCAAAATAGTTATTTCTTTTCCTCTCTTTTTTTTGACCTGCTTGGCCTGGCCATTGGCCAGGCCAAGCAGGTCAGAAAAATTATTCATACAGTGCTTGACCTAATTTGAGAGCTAGAATACTTGTTGTAAAGGCAAGAAAAAAAGCTATCAAAAATTGAACCTCTATTATCATCTCTTCATTCCCTCCCTAATCAGTTTGAATAAATGCGTTAGATGGATTAGTCCATTTATCCCTCTCCAGTATAAAATTTTATTATCTATATATTGAAGGGTTCTCTATCTAAAGATATTAGATTATTGTAAGGATATTAGTTGCTCAAGGCCATAATAGGTTCCTGATCGAACCTACACAAATGGGTAAGAGTCCGAAGAAGACAAAATAGAAGAAAAGTGATTGATACCGACAACATTTTATTCATACATCCAGTCGATGGAGGGTGAAAGAAAACCAAATGGATCTAGAAGTTATTGCGCAACTCACTATTCTGACTCTGATGGTTGTATCGGGCCCTTTAGTTATTGTTTTATCAGCAATTTGCAAAGGTAATCTATAATTACATGAATCTCCATCTTCGGAGATTCATGTAATTATGAAAACGAGGTAATGATTGATAGAAACTTTCAATAGAGGTTGATTGATAACTCCTCATCTTCCTATTGGTTGGAAAAAAGATCGATCTGTATGTTACAATTAGATCGTTGCGGGTATAGTTTAGTGGTAAAAGTGTGATTCGTTACATTATCAACTCAAATAGTTGAAGGATCTTTTACATGGATCAAAGATGCATCTAAAGCTCTATTTCCAGATAGGCTCAAACCCTTCCCTATGAATGCCCAGGAATAGCATACCTTCTCGTAATCTAGGTCTGAAATGATGAAAGAGAAACACATTTTTGGTTCCAAGATAGCGACACAGAATGTTTGAAAGGCTAGATAAATTCCAGATCTATGGGGATCCAAAGATATTTTTTCATCGTGACTAAACCTTCAACTTATGGATGGAAGGACCCCAGGTTGAAGTGGAATAGCTATAGAATGATGACTTTGGTTTACTTGGGTTAAAGCATAAATAATTCCACACTATGTAGCTTAGGATTAAAAAATGTTGTTCCCCAAAGGTGTGTACGACATTTGAAACTGTGTCATTTCCTTGCCAACACCAAAATGTATGCTTTCGCACTGTTGCCCAGCATGAGAATGATTTTGAATGAGATTTTCCTTCTTTAGTGAAATATTCTAGGCCTAATTTGTTCACCCAGGCTATACTTCAGGTTAGACTTGTCGAATTGGTGAAATGTGTTCCTTTCTGTGTACACATTGACATTGAGCTGGTATTGTGCAGGATCTTCGAAACTTCCTCTGAGGTGAGATATCTACCATATCAGAATATAAATACTTCATCTGGTCCCTATGTTAGCTTAGATAATAGCTAATGCTTCTGGTTTATGTGAGATAGCATCTGGTACGGACATTTCCAAATGGAGCGTTTCTAAGTATCTGGTGTGCACTAGTGAAGAAATCCTTTTGCATCAGTGACATAAACGATTCTTTCTTTGATAAACATGTATCAAATCATCCCCCTTTTAACAGTATTGGTCACTTGCTCCTCCTCCTCCCATGTGTCGCAAATTTTGCCTTGTTGTTGAGCTCACTTTTATTTCCCTCGATGTCGTGAAAAAATTGAGGGGTTCGTCACCCGTGGGGTTGACCTGTGTGGAACATTACGATATCACAATTACTCTTTGATAATGGTGTCCCTAGATAAAACATATGAGAGTAATGAGCTTGAGAGAAGTATTCAAACAACATGCTTAATGACCCATGGCGAGAGGGATGCTAATGTACATCCTCAATGCACAGAAAAGTTCTTATTCGAGCGTATGGTAGATGATCCCTCCCACACATGGCATGATTGCATCAACAACATCTGATCATGATGGTGAGAAATCTCATGAGTGGTTTGGGATAGGTCACTAGGATGTCACTGTCTGCAGGTCAGGTGAAAGACTTTAACGACCAAGTGAGCAGAGGGGGGACCCAAAATTTTGAATATACCAAAAATTTTGGGTGGTGTTGTAGTGGCTACAGCAAATGGCGAACCACTGTTACAATCCAGCATCTCTATAAATATCACAACAAAATTCTAAGCCAAGATAGTGATGCAAGAGAATATTGAACAAGTTCTGCGAGTACCCTTTGTATTACTTTGGTCTCTACAGGTATGCCCAGTCCTTGTGCCTTAGCTAGGTCTCGCTAATTAGGACACATCAAAGAGAAACCTCACAGACGCCAGTAGCTTATTGATGATGTGAAGAGCAAGGCAGTGAGTTTATTATTCTCAATATTTTTAAAGTAAGTTTCTGGTGTTGCTTCGCTGTCAGCAGGCCTGGACAATACCCCAGTGGAGTCACTTCAAGAAATCAAAAAAATTTCTCTGCTGCCAGTGAGCCTGGTCAGTACCCCGATGGATTTGTTGCATTACCTCTCTACGCAGGAATCCTTTCTTGATCCTTTACCCTTATTTGTTTCATGTGCTTGCAGCAATTATTTTCATGTGCTGGTGGCACTTATTTTTCATGGGCGGATGAGGGATCCCGACTTATTTTACGAGCAAGAAAGGTTGTTTCTTGTTTTAGAGAAACTAAAAGATATCCTGATTTTGGTTTTCCCTTGTGCCAAACCTTCACATCCCCTTCACCACAATAGGTGAAGCATGCAAAACAGATCATTAAAATGTCCAAGACTATGCTGGGTACAAGGCTTAGGTTACGGGTATAGGCCATTCAAACTCATTAGGTCTCCCACAAGCAACCGGCTCGTATCTCCCCGACTAAATAAATTTGGACTCATAGGCATCTTATTGAGAATGCGACTTTGATGAATTATCCTACGAGGAAGCTACCTCTTGAGATAGCCACCACAACCTCATGCAAACAATGGGGTTACTATTTCATCAATCGGGGCAGAACAAGTTCATAAGGTGTTAGGGTTTCAATGAGGGCTCATGCAATGATAGGCGATATGTGGAATATTTTCAAAGCTATATAAAAAATCTACGGAAATGATGTGAGGAAGATAGTGTACGATGCAATGTAATAGGTGAGGCTCAAGATGCAATGCAACGCCACATGCGAGAACGATCAACTAGATGTAGGTGGAAAAGATGCGCAATACAAGAAGTGATTATTTATGCAGTAACAAAAAACTGAAAAGGAAATGAAATGAAAATAATTGTAACATGATGATGCCTAAGATATTAATCGTAAACAAAAATAGCAAACACACTTTCAAATTATAAAGTAAAAATTTGGCAAGTAAACCTAATCAAAACTTTGAACTAACAAATTTTTATTAACAGGTCCTAGCTAGCCTACACCTAAAACCCTAGCTTAACCAATGATGCGGTCGGGTTATGTAAAATCATCTTTCCAGTGTAGCCACCACATTAGTTCCTGACCTGCAATAACGACAATGTTCGCAATCAGAATTAGCATGCAAAATTGTGCACCAACAACAAGACTTACCTCAAGAGCATGTGCAACGCCAAGAAAATCATGGATACTTACCAAAGAACATGCAAGAATAGATTGTGCAAGCTGAATTCCACTCTCATCCTGATACACAGCAATATGTTCTTGAAACTCAACATTTTTTATGAATGACACAAACCGATTCATGCACAACCCTAGGTCTGATGGGGGGGGGAGGTAAGCCACTTCCTGTTTGCAAGTATATTCATTGGATAAGATCCGTCGAACCAAACAAAAACCTCATCATGGTGTTGATGATGATCAGTTTTATGGAATGGAAACAATAAGCATGTTCCAGGCGAATTATAGATGCTTGTGCATCCAAGTGAAAAAACCCTAGTTCGGGGTTGCTCCTGGGTTTGGTCAAGGGTATGAGGATTTGAATCCATTTTTAGTGGAACCTGAAATTCCTCGCCATCTTGAAAAAACTACGGACCTTCTGGTGGGGGGCTTCCCAACGTTGATTGCTTGGCGAGATTAACAGGCGAATGCGTGTGATAATCAATTGTAGTGATTGGAAAGATATCAGTGGGCTCTATATCAGTTCGGCTAAATGTTTGTGCACTAATAGATTGATAATCTAATGTATCAGATTCTTTAGATTTCCGAGGATGGGGTGAATTTACCGTAAGGTTTTCGAGAAGTTGAGGGATTTGCCAACAATCACATATTTGTGCCTGATTTCAACTGGTACTAGTTGGGAAACAACTAGAAATATTAGAGACAATGGCCAGTGTTTTATTACCAGTGAATAAATTGGGGTATATCGATTGTTGCACACCATCTATTGGGGGACAGAAATATGTGCTCAAGGAAACCTCACTAGAATAAAAAATCCACCCAGATGAAATGATATTCGATGAGGTGATGCTGGGAGGAGCATGGTACTTGGGAACCATCATTTCAGGAACCCTAAGCTGAGAAACCCTAGTTGGAGTTGTCTGAGGGGTCTTGTCAGGATCAGAAGGAATAGGGATGACAGCTGGAAAGAGTGGGAGTGCTTCTATTCCCTGATGGGTAATCGAATCTTCATAGAGCGAATCTTCCCTGATGGGTTGTCTAAAGATTTCGAGTGAGACAGATTAGATCTAAAAGATTCATCTATTTTGGACTGTGCTTGTGAAATGGCATCCGCGTGTTTATGATTGTTTGCAATAACAGTATAAGGAAATTTTGAATGTCTTGAAGAACTTACTGGTGTGGCGGACTCGTGAAATAAATCGTGGAATACTGAACAATAAGTTTGAGCCGCCGGGGTATTAACCATACAAGGTTTTTCAATATGCACATCCATGTCATTCAGGGAAAACAAAGATCTGGCAGGCCCTAGAAGGGAATAAACTTCATTCGGGATAGGAGTCGATTCATAATCAGTATGCAAATCAGATTTAGGACTGTGTCTAGGGAGACATCAAGCGGGCTCGAGGTAGGTTTCACGAACTAGAAGAGATAATGAGCCACTATGGTTTTCAAGCTCTGATTTGACATGGGGTGTGAAAGATTCAAAGTCAGTACAATAGAATTTATCCTCATGCACCCATCTATCATTGCTAAAAACTTTCGAGGTCACAACTCCACTATCCGACAACTCAGGAGGAGGAGCGAGAATGTCACAAATAGAAATACTCTCCTTGGTGGCCTGAATGTGGTCTAGGCTGGTGGATATGGACAAGGAAACATTGGGGATATAGTCTAAACAGCTGGCAACTCGCGGGTCATCATAGGGAACACTAGGATTAGGCAGGGGTGCTAACTGAAATTTTTCAAGGGAAACGAGAATCACATACCTTAATTGTTCACTTAAAAATTTCCAATCAACATCCCTTTCAGGGAACTCAAAACAATAATGAACAAATCTGATAGAAAATTCATCTATAGGTTCTTGAGGTTCCGTTCTGATGTCATTTAGCTTTATCAATACACTTTGAAAATCGTACCTGTGAAAAGCTTGTTGTAATTCACTGGTGAGTTGTTCAAACGAATGGATGGAAGCTTCCAACAATGTGCAGAACCATTGCTTAGTGCAACCTTCGAGAGTGAGGAAGAAAAGTAAACAAATCAAACCTTCATTGTCAATTTCGTAGCACTCACCAAAGTCACAGAAATACGAAAGGTGTTTGGTTATAGACACTCCGTTTTCACCATCAAATTTAAACTGGGACAAGTGATACATAGGTTCATCGGGGATGAGACATCAAGGCTCATAAAACTCTGACAAACATCTCGGGAGAATGATTTGGGAACGAGCCATTACAGACATGAGACTAAATGCAGGCTCTAAGGGCTCATCTTATCATCTGGCCCTCCTTCTAGCGCCAATTCTTTCAATGGGAAAATCTGTCTGACCAACAACAGGGGATCTCCCCGGTAGAAAGTCCCAATTAGACCTTGAACCATTTGGAATAGGGATCCCATCCAGGGTGTGGGTCTAGCTACCACTTAATTCTCCTTCTCTTTGGTCTCAAAAGAACTCAATTGAACCTACAGACACATGCTTATTCAAATGATACAAGATACATGATTGATGCGATAAACACATATATAACACTATGCGTAGCGAGAAAAATAATAAAGCATAAACACCAAAGGAAATGTTTTTAAAAACACACCATTGGGATTATGCTTGTAGGCTGTTCTGACTACAAAAGAAATAATTCTTTATGGCGAGATGCCCCTTTACTTCCTGAAAGATAAAACGAATGCAAATGAACAAGGTCATTAACATCCATTAAGAAAGTGAAATGAGTTGAACATCATTAACACAAGTACAGAGAACCATAATGCATAAATGATGCCATTAAAAGTGTAACTTCATTAATCAAAAGATGTCTGAAACTGTAAAAGAAATACTCATAGTGTTCACACAGCAAAACACATCAGATCCAAAAGGATTTTTAACAAGTATCTGTATTCATGTGCAAAAGAGTGTTATCCTTCAATACAATGTTGTATAACTCTTGAGTCTAAAAAAAAAAGGTCCATTTACTAGCTCCCGAAAGAAGTATTTATAAGACAAAACTTACCCTTTGGGCTTCCTTGACTTTTTCATCTTCCTGACCGTTGGGCTGCCTTACGACCCAGTCCATTCTGCGAATTTCGACCTAAGCCACTGATGTGACCTGCGACCCAACTAGACCTTGCGACTTGTGGCCCAACACTCTGCGACCTGTGACCTGCTAAGATTTTTCCACCTCGCGACCTAGTCGCTAGGTTTCTAGTCGCCTCGTCGAGCTTTTAATAGGGAGGGCAACTATGTGACCTGGCGACCTTAAGTAGATCAGAAATTTGCGACCTCAAGCAGATCTACGACCTACGGTGCTTCTTTTGGCGATCTTTGGATTTCATAGCAATATTTCTTTTCCCGCCTCCATTTCTTTGACAAAGAGTCCTCTTGATTGCTGGGAAAAACATTGGCTCAATGCGCAGACCAACAACTTCCACCTGTAGTCACGTAGCTAGGTTACATGTTTTTATTGACGAATAATAATGTTAGGTGAATAGTTAATTAATTTCCAGAATGAAGATAACAAATTAGACCCCTATGTGGTCAGGTATTGTGCCGCGGCGTGGTCTTCACTAAGCTCTGAATGTTTGCAGTGAAAACTATTGATAAGAGAAAATATTTTATGTTTGTACCATCTCCCGCTGAATGTGATGCGATTCTGGTTTCCATTTTGTATTTTGGTAGAAGTCTAGAACCCGTGGCGTGTACATAAAATTCATGTTCTTACAAGCACGACAAGCTTTGTTGAAACCCTAGATAGTTTGATCCCATAGCAGATATGTCGAACAGAAAAGAGGGGTATAGGTTTTAATGCGTTTTATCCACCCTAAAATTGCATGCTCCCTCCTAACCAGAACGCCTTCCGAACGTTCATCATGGGGCCGCTCTTCCACGAATGCCCTCACCCCCTTTTTTCTTTTTCTTTTTCTATATATATGGAGGTGATTATTCATATATAATATTCTCTCCTTTTACAAGTTATAGATCAATAAGCGTTATATTTGGATCTTCGAATGAAGCCAAGCTGTCTTATCAGATATAGTCGGCCTTATTCACTTGATTAAATTATTGAAGTATCACGTGCATCTTTTATTACAAGTCACAGTTTTTATTTGCCTCATAGATCAGTGACTCAGCGACCTGGAGGGGTCGTGCGACTTTGTTTTCACTTGGGCTGAGACCTCAAAAGGTTGCAGGGTCACTACTTCCACCAAGTCACATTTTGCATTGGTCTCATAGATCCGTGACTCAGCGACTCGGGCTGAAATTGCGACCTCACAGGGTCGCATAGTTGCATATTCTAGCAAGTCGCACTTTATTGGTTTTTGGGTATGCTACGACTCAGCGACCTGGGTTGAACTGCGACCTCCCCATCGTTCTCATTTCTGCTTATTGCCTAGTCCACTGAAAGTTATCCTAGCAAGTCAGGCAAATGGCAACATCCTGTAATCATTTTCAGAGCCACTCTAAAAATACTGGTATTTGTTCACTGTAATACACTCATAATATGCTCATACAACCATTTTCATACACTACAAATGATTAGCGGATTTGTTGTTCGTAACGTGAATCTTTATTGCAACATCATCTTCGTGGCTGCAACAAATTTTACGATTGCCCCTCAAAACCTTCAGGTAAATATCACAAAGCCACCACGTACTTGTCGATGAGTGTCTGTGGTGTGATATTATATGGTCTATCGAGTGTGACACGCATTGTGGTTCAAGCGTTTATTTATGCGACCAAGTGAAATGATACTGTTACGTTACAATCATTGCACAAAATCTGGACCTTCTTGTTCTGGTAAGACCGACTTAAAACACGTTGGACAAAAGACTTGTAGGTGTCATTGCATTTCATTGAAATATTTCATATGAGTAGCGCACCCAAAAGGTAGTATTACTCCCTCGTGGGTTTAAATGAAACTCAAAATAAACAGGATAGTTGTGGTGTATTACTCCTTCCACACCAGGATGACAATTATTTACTATGATCGAATAGCGACAACCGTATTTTAATCAGTGGAAGAAATTATCCCCGCCCCCAGTTCTATATATACTGCATCGATCATGATGGCAGTGATGTTTTGAAATATTATCAACAAAACTTGCAAGTTTCATAAAATCAATGTGATTTTTATAAGCGTGCTTCCCCATGTAGACCCCACATTTAATACACACCAAAAAAAATAACATAAGATAGACCCCATGGATATATTTTCGTCATTGATCTTGATCCGCTGTAAAGGCCTCGCGAGATACGCCAGCTTTAATGTCAAGGTCATGGTATAGAGAAACATAACATAGATTTGGATTGTATTTGCACAGCGCTAAGGTCTCAAAGAAAATTGTTGGTTAGATGGAATGGAATGTGGTTACGGAAATTAGAATGACAGCATACAGAATGTAATTTGGTCGGCAATGACGGAAGATCGAGGCAGTCCGGGGTTTTGCGAGGCAATTGGCTTTTTTTCTGGTGTTTTTTTTTTGATGAAGTTGGCAGGTTTCCGTGTTTTTTAATACACACCATAATTTTGCAATTATGGTTTTCTTTTGACTGTAATTGCACCATAATTACTATAAAATTTCCACTATATTTCCACTCCATGTCTTCATCATAAAATTTGACCACTTTATATATATGCTCCGGCATAGAAGTATTTGCACCCATTTGTAACGCGTTCCATGTAGTTCTGCTCCAAATGTTTTACCACAGATTAAAACTCTGGCATATAAGTATTTTCACACGTTCCATGTAGTTTATCTCCACCCTCTCATATGGTTTTGAAACCATATGTGTTGCGCCTTGGTTTAATTATACAACACCTAAAATCATTTATTTTCCTCAGATTGTTAGCGGTGGTATATTTCAAAAACGCAAATGAATAAAGAATTTTCATGCCAAGGCCGCCACATAATAATATGACTGTTTCTTGCTCTGAATATTTGAGATTTGAAATCTGGTACACAGTAACTATGTTGGGATGTCTTCTGAAAGTATTTGAAAAGAGAGGTTGATGAGAAGTTTCCAATCATACTCCTCCTATTTTACAATGAAAGCATATCCTCCCCAAGAATTTTTCTAAAACAATGTAGCTTCATATAGTAGACTAGTCATTTGTTCAAGCCACATTGATGGCCCTTTTAATATCGACCCTTTCTGACTTGTGGTTCTAGAAGCTCTATTTGCATATGCATCAATGTGCCTGGTTATCAAAAGATGTATGCATTTAAACATAAAATTTTAGGTTCAATTCGAATTTCTCCATCTCTTATGGTCTCATATAGACAAACTTTATGGATATGTAAGAGTAAAGGAGACTAGGGTTTTAAGGCCCTTTCATTCTTCCACACTGTATTTTTAAAGCATAAATAATTCCACACTATGTAGCTTAGGATTAAAAAATTTTGTTCCACAAAGTTGTGTTCAACATTTGAAACTATGCCATTTCCTTGCCAACACCAACATGTGTGCTTTTGCACCGCCGCTCAACACAAGAACGCTTTTGAATGACATTGTCCTTCTTTAGTGAAATCTTCTAGGTCCACTTTGTTCACCCGGGCTCTACTTTAGGTTACACTTGTCGAATTGGTGAAATGTGTTCCTTTGTGTGTACACATTGACATTGAGTTGGTATTGTGCAGGATCTTCGAAACTTCCTCTAAGGTGAGATATCTACCATCTCGAAATATAAATACTTCATCCAGTCCCTACATAAGCTTAGATCATAGCAAATTCTTTTGGTTTATGTGAGATGGCATCCGGTACGGAAATTTCCAAATGGAGCGTTTCTAAGTATCTAGTGTGCACTAGTGAAGAAACCCTTTTGCATCAGTGACAGAAATGGTTCTTTCTCTGATAAACATGTATCACACCATCCCCCTTTTAACAGTACTGTTCACTTGCTCCTACTCCTCCCCTGTGTTGCAACTTTGGCCTTGTTTTTTAGCTCACTTTTATTTCCCTCGATGTCATGACAAAATTGAGGGGTTTGTCACTTGTGGGGTTGACCTGTGTGGAACATTAAAATATCACAATTACTCTTTGATAATGGTGTCCCTAGATAAAACATATGAGACTAACGAGCTTGAGATAAGTATTCAAACAACATGCTTAATGACCCATGGCGAGAGGGCTGCTAATGTACATCCTCAATGCACAGAAAATTTCTTATTCGAGCGTATGTTGGATGATCCCTCCCACACATGGCGTGATTGCAGCAACAACATCTGATCATGATGGTGAGAAAGCTCATGATTGGTTTGGGATAGGTCGCTAGGATGTCACTAACTGCAGGTCGGGTGAAAGACTTTAACGACCAAGCGAGCAGAGGGGGGACACGAAATTTTGAATATACCCAAAATTTTGGGTGGTGTTGTAGCGGCTACAACAAATGGCAAACCACTGTTAGAATCCAGCATCTCTGTCAATATCACAACAAAATTCTGAGCCAAGATAGTGATGCAAGATAATATTGAACAGGTTCTCCGAGTACCGTTTTTATTACTTTGGCCTCTACAGGTATGCCCAGTCCTTGTGCCTCAGCTAGGTCTCACTAATCAGGACACATCAAAGAGAAAGCTCACAGATCCCAGTAGCTTGTTGATGATGTGAAGAGAAAGGAAACGAGTTTATTATTCTCAGGATTTTTAAAGTAAGTTTTTGTTGTTGCTCCGCTACCAGCAGGCCTGGACAGTACCCCAGCAGAGTCACTTCAAGAAATCACAAACGTTCCTCCGCTGCCAGTGAGCCTAGTCAGTACCTCAACAAAGTCGTTGCATTACCTGTCTGCGTAGGAAGCCTTTCTCGATCCTTTACCCTTATTTGTTTCATGTGCTTGCAACACTTATTTTCATGTGCTGGTGGCACTTATTTTTCATGGGCGGATGAGGGATCCCGACTTATTTTATGAGGAATAGAGGTTGTTTCTTGTTTTATAGAAATTGAAAGATATCCTAATTTTGGTTTTCCCTTGTGCCAAACCTTCACATCCCCTTCACCAAAATAGGCGAAGCGTGCAAAAGATATCATTAATATGTCCAAGACTATGCTGGGTACAAGGCTTAGGTTACGGGTATAGGCCATTCAAACTCATTATGTCTCCCTCAAGCAACCAGCTCGTATCTCCCCGGCTAAGTAAGTTTGGATTCATAGGCATCTTGTTGAGAATGTGACTTTGATGACTTATCCTGCGAGGAAGTTTCCTCTTGAGATAGCCACCACAACCTCACGGAAACAATGGGGTTACTGTTTCAGCAATCGGGGCAGAACAAGTCCGCAAGGTGGTAGGGTTTCAATGAGGGCTCATGCAGTGATAGGCGATATGTGGAATATTTTCAAAGCTATATCAACAATCTACAAAAATGATGTGAGGAAGACAGTGTATGACGCAATGTAATAGGCAAGGCTCAAGATGCAATGCAATGCCATGTGCGAGAACGATCAACCAGTTGTAGGTGGAAAAGAGGCACAATAAAAGCAGTGACTATTTATGCAGTAACAAGCAACTGAAAAGGAAATGAAAGGAAAATAGTTGATGATGCCTAAGATAGTAATTGTAAACAAAAATAGCAAACACACTTTTAAATTATAAAGTATAAATTTGGCAAGTAAGCCTAATCAAAACATTGAACTAAAACATTTTTATTAACAGGTCCTTGCTAGCCTACACCTAAAACCCTAGCTTAACCAATGATGCGGTCGGGTTATGTGAAATCATATTTCCAGTGCAGCCACCGCATTAGTTCCTGACATGCAAGAACGACAATGTTCGCAATCAGAGCCAACATACAAAATCGTGCACCAACAGCAAGACTTACCTCAAGAGCATGTGCAACAGCTAGAAGATCATGGATACTTACCAAATAACATGCCAGAATAGAATGTTTAAGATGAATTCCACTCTCATCCTGATACACAACAATATTTTCTTGAAACTCAACATTTTTTATGAATGACACAAACCGATTCATGCACAACCCTAGGTTCGACGGGGGGGAGGTAAGCCACTGCCTGTTTGGGAGTATATTCATCAGATAAGATCCATTGAATCAAATGGAAACCTCATCATGGTGTTTATGATGATCAGTTTTATGGAATGGAAACAATAAGCATGTGCCAAGCGAATTATAGATGCTTGCGCATCTAAGTGAAAAAACACTATTTTTGAAAATCCTAGTTCGGGGTTGCTCCTGGGTTTGGTCAAGGGTATGAGGATCTGAATCAATGTTTAGTGGAGCATGAAATTCCTCACCATCTTGAACAAACTCTGGACCTTCGGGCAGGGGGCTTCCCAACGTTGATTTCTTGGCAAGATTAACAGGCGAATGGGTGTGATAATCAATTGTAGTGATTGGAAAGATATCAGTGGGCTCTATATGAGTTCGGCCAAATGTTTGCACACTAATAGATTGATAATCCAATGTATCAGATTCTTTAGATTTGCTAGGATGAGGTGAATTTACCGTAAGGTTTTTGGGCAGTTGAGGGATTTGCCAACAATCACATATTTGTGCTTGATTGCAACTAGTACTGGCTGGGCAACAACTAGAAATATTAGAGACAATGGCCAGTGTTTTCTTACCAGTGAATAAATTGGGGTATATCATTTGTTGTACACCATCTATTAGGGGACAAGAATATGTGCTCAGGGAAACCTCACTAGAATGAAAAATCCGCCCAGATGAAATGATATCGGATGAGGTGATGCTGGGAGGAGCATGCTACTTGGGAACCATCATTTTAGGAACCCTAAGGTGAGAAATCCTAGTTGGAGTTGTTTGAGGGGTATTTTTAGGATCAGAAGGACTAGGGATGACAGCTGGCAAGAGCGGGAGTGCTTAGATTCCCTAATGGGTAATCGAATCTTCATAGAGCGAATTATCGAATTATGGTGCCTCCATTGGTCAGCAACGAGATACGAGTGATAGTCCTCAGCGGTATTAGTGAATTTGTTTTCAAATAAGCAGTGATCATTGTAACCATCAAATTTATCAAGTTGGGTACTTGGCATGTTAGGCTCCTTGGGGGTTACCAATTGGGATGGATCAATAGAGGGGACAACTTGAGGTTGCCCTGACAAGAAATCACTCCTATGGTTGTCTAAATATTTCGAGTGAGATAAATCAGATCTAAGAGATTCATATATTTTGGACTATGGTTGTGAAACAACATCCACGTGTTTATGATTGTTGCCAATACTAGTATAAGGAAATTTTGAATGTCTCAAAGAAATTACTAGTGTGGCAGACTCATGAAATAAATCATGGAATAATGAACAATAAGTTTGAGCCGCAGGGGTATTAACCGTACAAGGTTTTTCAATATGCACATCTGTGTCATTCAGGGAAAACAAAGATCTAGTAGGCCCTGGAATGGAATCAACTTCATCAGGGATAGGAGTCGATTCATAATCAGTATGGGAATCAGATTTAGGACTGTGTCTACGGAGACATCGAGAGGGCTCGAGGTAGGTTTCACGAACCAGAAGAGATAATGAGCCACTATGGTTTTCAATATCTGATTCGACATGGTGCATGAAAGATTCAAAGGTAGTACAACAAGCTTTATCCTCATGCACCCATCTATCATTGCTCAGAACTTTTGAGCTCACAACTCCACTATCCGACAACTCAAGAGGAGGAGCAGGAATGTCACAAATAACAATACTCTCTTCGGAGGCCTGAATGTGATCTGGGCTGGTCGAGATGAACAAGGAAACATTGGGGATGCAGTCTGAACAGCTGGCAACTTGCGGGTCGTCAGAGGGAACAGTAGGATTAGGCAGGGTTGCTAACTAAAATTGTTTAAGGGAAACGAGAATCACATACCTAAACTGTTCACTTAAACATTTCCAATCAACGTCCCTTTCAGGGAACTGGAAACAATAATGAACAAATCTGATAGAGAATTCATCTAGAGGTTCCTGAGGTTCCATTCTGATGTCATTTAGCTTTATCAATACACTTTGAAAATCATACCTGTGAAAAGCTTGTTGTAATTCACTGGCGAGTTGTTCAAACAAATGGATGGAGGCTTCCAGCAATGTGTGGCACCATTGCTTAGCGCGAACTTCGAGAGTGAGGAAGAAAAGAAAACAAATCAACCCTTCATTGTTAATTTTGTAGCACTCACCAAAGTCACAAAAATCCGAAAGGTGTTGGGTTATGGACACTCCATTTTCACCATCGAATTTAAACTGGGACAAGTGATCCATAAGTTCATTGGGGATGAGACATAGAGGCTCATAAAACTCTGACAAAGATCTCGGGAGAATGATTTAGGAACGAGCCATTACAGATATCAGATTAACTGCAGGCTCTAAGGGCTCAACTTGTCATCTGGCCCTCCTTCTAGCGCCAATTCTGTTGACGAGAAAATCTGTCCGGCCAACAGCAGGGGATCTCCCTGGTAGAAAGTCCCAATTAGACCTTGAACCATTTGGAATAGGGATCCCGTCCGGGGTGTAGGTCCAGCTACTACTTAAGCCTCCTTCCCTTTGGTCTCAAAAGAACTCAATTGAACCTACGAACACATGCTTATTCAAATGATACAAGATACATGATTGATGCGTTAAACACATATATAACACTATGCGTAGTGAGACAAATAATAAAGCATAAACGCTGAAGGAAATGTTGTTAACAACACACCATTGGGATTACGCTTGTAGGCTATTCTGACCACAAAAGAAATAATTCTTTATGGCGAGATGATCGTTTACTTCCTAAAAGATAAAACGAATGCAAATTAAAAAGGTCATTAACATCCATTAAGAAATCGAGATGAGATGAAAATCATTAACACAAGTACAGAGAACCATAATGCATAAATGATGCCATTAAAAGTGTAGCTTCATTAATCAAAATATGTTTGAAACTGTAAAAGAAATACTCATAGTGTTCGCACAACAAAACACATCAGATCCAAAAATATTTTTAACAAGTATCTGTATTCATGTGCAAAAGAGTGTTATCCTACAATACAATGTTTTATATCTCTTGAGTCCCAAATAAAAATGTCCATTTACCATCTCCCGAAAGAAGTATTTATAAGACAAAACTTTCCCTTTGGGCTTCCTTGACTTTTCATCTTCCTGACCATTGGGCTGCCTTGCGAACGAGTCCATTCTGCGACTTGCGACCTGAGCCACTGATGTGACCTGCTACCCAACTAGACCTTGCGACTTGTGATCCCCGACACTCTGTGACCTGCCACATGTCAAGATTTTGCGACCTCGCGACCTAGTCGTTGGGTCGCTAGGTCGCGTCGTGGAGCTTTTAATAGGGAGGGCAACTATGCGACCTGGTGACCTTAAGCATATCAGCGACTTGCGACCTCAAGCATATCTATGACCTACAGTGCTTCTTTTGGCGATCTTTGGATTTCATAGCAATATTCCTTGTCTCTTCTCTGTTGCTTTGACAAAGAGTCCTCTTTATTCTTTGGAAAAACTTTGGCTCAATGCACAGACCGACAGCTTCCACCTGCAGTCACATAGCTGGGTTACATGTTTTTTATTGACGAATAATAATGTTAGGGGCATAGTTAATTAATTTCTAGAATGAAGATAACAACTTAGACCCCTGTGTGTTCAGGTATTGTGTCGCAGCATGGTCTTCACTAAGCTCTAAATTTTTGCAGCAGAAACCATTGATAAGAGCAAATGATTTTCTGTTTGTGCCATCTCCCGCTGAATGTGATGTGTTTCTGGTTCCCATTTTGTATTTTGGTAGAAGGCTAGAACCCGTGGGATGTACATAAAATTCATGTTCTTACAAGCACGACAAGCTTTGTTGAAACCCCAGAGAGTTTGATCCCATACCAGATATGTCAGACAGAAAAGAGGGGTATAGGTTTTAATGCTTTTTATCTACCCTAAAATTGCATGCTCCCTCCTGACCAGAACGCCTTTCAAACGTTCATCATGGGACCACTCTTCCACGAATTCCCTCACCCCCTTTTTACTTTTTCTTTTTTTATATATAAGGAGGTGATTCTTCATATACAATCTTCTCTCCTTTTACAAGTTATAGATTAGTAAGCGTTATATCTGGATCTTCGAACGAAGCCAAGCTGCCTTATCAGATATATCCAGCCTTATTCACTTGATTAAATTATTGAAGTATCATATGCATCTTTTATTACAAGTCACAGCTTTTATTTTCCCCACAGATCAGTGACTCAGCGACCTGGAGGGGTCGCGCGACTTTGTTTTCACTTGGGTTGAGACCTAAAAAGGTCTCAGGGTCGCTACTTCCACCAAGTTGCATTTTGCATTGGTCTCATAGATCCACGACTCAACGACCCAGGCTGAACTTGCGACCTCACAGGGTCGCATAGTCGCAGATTCTGGCAGGTCGCACTTCATTTGTTTCTGGGTATGCTGCGACTCAGCGACCTGGGCTAAACTGCAACCTCCCCATCGTTCTCATTTCTACTTCTTTCCTAGTCCACTGAAAGCTATCTTAGCAGGTCGGGAAAATGGCAACAGCCTGCAATGCATTTTCAGAGCCACTCTAAAAAGAGTAGTATTTTTTCACTGCCATACACTCATAAGATGCTCATACAACCACTTTCATACAGTCCAAATGATCAGCGGATTTGTTGTTCGTAATGTGAATCTTTATTGCAAGATCATCTTCGTGGCTGCAACAAATTTTACGGTTGCCCCTCAGAACCTTCAGGTAAATATCAAATAGGAACCACGTAATTGTCGACGAGTGTCTATGGTGCGATATTCTCTGGTTTGCCGAGCATTACACGCATTGTGGTTCAGGCGTTTGTTTGTGTGACCAAGTGAAATGAAACTGTTATGTTACAATCATTGCACAAAATCCAGACCTTCTTGTTCTGGTAAGACTGACTTAAAACACACTGGACAAAAGACCTGTAGGTGTCATTGCATTTCGTTAAAATAGTTCATATGATTAGCGTTCCCATAAGGTAGTATTACTCCCTCGTGGGTTTAAACAAAACTCAAAACAAACGGGGCAGTTCTGGTGTATTACTCCTTCCACACCAGGATGAAAATCCTTTACTATGATCGAATAGCGACAATCGTATTTTAAGCAGTGGAAGAAATTATCCCCACCCCTAGTTCTATATATACTGCATCGATCACGATGGTAGTGATGTTTTGAAATATTATCAGAAAAACTTGCAAGTTTCATAAAAGGCGTGCGAGTTTTATAAGCATGCTTCCCCATGCAGACCCCACATTTAATACGCACCAAAAAACATAACATAAGATAGCCCCATGGATATATTTTCACCGTTGAGCTTGATCGGCCATGAAGGCCTCGAGAGATACGTCGGCTTTAACGTCGAGGTCATGGTATAGAGAAACATAACATTGATTTGGATTGTATTTGCACAGTGCTAAGGTCTCCAAGAAAATTGTTGGTTAGATGGAATGGAATGTAGTTATGTAAATTAGAATGACAGTGTACAGAGTGTACTTTGGTCGGCAATGACAGCAAATCAAGGCAGTCCAGGGTTTTGCGAGGCGATTGGCTTTTCTTCTGGTGTTTTTTTTTGGATGAAGTTGGCAGGTTTTCGTGTTTTTAATACGCACCGTAATTTTGCAATTCTGCTTTTATTTTGATTGTAATTGCACCATAATTATTATAAAATTTCCACTATAGTTCCGCTCCATGTCTTCATCATAAATTTTGACCACTTTATATATCTACTCTGGCATAGAAGTATTTGCACCCATTTGTAATGTGTTCCATGTAGTTCTGCTCCAAATGTTTTACCACAGATTAAAACTCTGGCATAGAAGTATTTGTGCATGTTCCATGTAGTTCTTCTCCACCCTCTCATATGGTTTTGAAACCATATGCGTTGCACCTTGGTTTAATTATAAAACGTCTAAAATCATTTGCTTTTCCTCATATTTTTAGCGGTGGTAGATTTCAAAAAAACAAATGAATAAATAATTTTCATGCCAAGGCCGCCACATAATAATATGACTGTTTCTTGCTTTGAAGATTTGAGATTTGAATTTTGGTACATAGTAACTAAGCTGGGATGTCTTCTGAAAGTATTTGAAATGCGAGGTCGATGAGAAGTTTCCAATCATACTCCTCCTATTTTACAGTGAAAGCATATCCTCCCTGAGATTTTTTCTAAAACAATGCAGGTTCATATAGTAGACTAGTCATTTGTTCAGGCCACATTGATGGCCCTTTTAATATCGACCCTTTCTATCTTGTGGTCCTAGAAGATCTATTTGCATATGCATCAATGTTCCTGGTTATCAAAAGTTGTATGCATTTAAACATAAACTTTTAGGTTCAATTTGAAGTTTTTCATCTCTTATGGTCTCGTATAGACAAAATTTATGGATATGTAAGAGTAAAGGAGACTAGGGTTTTAAGGCCCTTTCATTCTTCCAAACTGTATTTTTAAAGCATAAATAATTCCACACTATGTAGCTTAGGATTAAAAAATGTTGTTCCCCAAAGGTGTGTCCGACATTTGAAACTGTGCCATTTCCTTGCCAACACCAACATGTGTGCTTTCACACTGCCACTGAGCATGAGAATTATTTTGAATGAGATTGTCCTTCTTTAGTGAAATTTTCTAGGTCCACTTTGTTCACCCAGGCTATACTTCAAGTTAGACTTGTCGAATTGGTGAAATTTGTTCCTTTGTGTGTACACATCGACATTGAGCTGGTATTGTGTAGGATCTTTGAAACTTCCTCTAAGGTGATATATCTGCCATCTTGGAATATAAATACTTCATCCAGTCCCTACGTAAGCTTATATCATAGAAAATGCTCCTGGTTTATTTGAGATGGCATCCGGTTCGGACATTTCCAAATGGAGCGTTTCTAAGTATCTCATGTGCACTAGTGAAGAAAGCCTTTTGCATCAGTGACATAAACGGTTCTTTCTCTGATAAACATGTATCGCACCATCCCCCTTTTAACAGTACTGGTCACTTTCTCCTCCTCCTCCCCTATGTCGCAACTTTGGCCTTGTTGCTGAGCTCACTTTTATTTCCCTCGATGTCGTGACAAAATTGAGGGGTTTGTCACCCATGGGGTTAACCTGTGTGGAACATTACAATATCACAATTAATCTTTGATAATGGTGTCCCTAGATAAAACATATGATACTAACAAGCTTGAGAGAAGTATTTAAACAACATTCTTAATGACCCATGGCGAGAGGGCTGCTAATGTACATCCTCAATGCACAGAAAAGTTCTTATTCGAGCGTATTGTTGAGTCTCAAATCTGCATATTTTCCATACACTTTTCTATACCTTTTTCACTCACCTGAACCTCCCAAGTTGTCAATATCATTGTATATTAATTGCAAAAGAGCATCTAACATGGTTTTTAATTATATTTTTTTGTTTGCTATTTGATTTAGATTTTGTTCATTCAGCTGCGGAATCTTGCCACTTTCCGCAGCTGCTGCAACTTTCCATAGCTATTTTGTGAAACTCTATGCTACAGGTGTCTTCAGAGGAAACAAGCCACATGGGAAAGTCTGAAATGATGTGGACATGGTTCGTGTCCTATTGGCTTGAGAAAATCTGTCTAAAGAGGCCACGGTCAAAGGTGTCCACATGGAAGTCAACCGTAGAGTCCCACGGTGACAGGGCTCTGTTTCGTGTCACGTGAAGGTTCATACGGCCGTTTCTAAGTTGCGGAGGACAAACCAACATCTGTACATGGCTCCATACCCGAATTCAAACATCCACTCCTCATAGATTTACTTTTCAATACGGCCATGATCCTAGATATGTGGACGTAATGGTCTACGTGTTCTACCACCAACATAAACATTAGGAATCAGTTATATTTCCTCCGTTATAAATAACGCGTTTGTATACGCATATATATTAGTCTCTATTAATCTGTGTTAGCTTTGATTAGTCTGCTCTGTAATGTAATTATGCCTGCACTTGTGCCATAACATCACCATTCTGTAATGACTGCATTTTAATATAAGAAGACTCTGTTTTCAACCGAAATTCGTATTTGAAGATCGTTACCAAGGCTGGTGTAGAGGGCCCCTGCACTTGCCAAGGTTCTGTGCATTATTGTATAGTTCTTGTTTTATTTCTTTAAAGCTCATTGTTCCATAATCCATTCACATGTTTATACATTGCATCTTTCATAGTATATATGCTTCATTTCTGTTTAGAATCTTACATGCTTTCCATTTTACTTCTGTCTTTCATGTTTTATGTTATTAATCACTGATCAGTGTTCTTGTTTTAGGTTATAGATAGGCAGCCCGGGCATTTGCATAGCTTTTTGACTAATGACATGGAATTAACATTGTTCTGCTGCTAATTTGTTTTCTTAGTTTCTGTTTCATTTCAGTATTGCTTTGTTTAATTCAGTTTTTCTTATTTTCTTCAATAGTTAAATTTACATATATTAAACTGCTCATAACATCTTCAGTTGCCTCCGAAAGCCACAACTGGACTAATGGTGAGGGATTGTATTATGAAATGTGTATTTTGGTATTAGTTTCTTTTCTGCAAATTTAGATATATTAAACTGCTCATAACATCTTCAGTTGCCTCCGAAAGCCATAGCTGGATTGATGGTGAGGGATTGTATTATGAAATGTGTAGTTTGGTGTTAGTTTCTTTTCTGCAAGTTAGAAATATTAAATTTTGCATGACATCTTCAGTTACCTCCGAAAGCCACAGCTGGACTGATGGTGAGGGATTGAATTATGAATGTATGGTTTGATATTAGTTTACTTTCTGCAAGTTAGATATCAGTTACTCAAGTTGTTTATGGTTACTTCCGAAAATCATAGCTGGACTAATGATGAGGGATCAAAAGACAAGTTGATGTAATTTGATTTAGATTTACTTTATTGCAACTTTTGGATTTCTTTCAGCATAGTTTCTTTTGTGTTTAGACAGCAGCAAGAATAGTTTGGTTTCATGCTCACTAGTTCATTGTTTTGATTTATTAGATTAGCAACACCTTTCCATTTCAGCAGCACATTTTCATTTCCTTTCAAGTTTTTTCATTGTAAATTTCAAATTCCTTTTTAAGTTCCAAGTTGGTAAATCATTATAGAGGATATCATTTCCTTGAACAAACATAACCATACTTGTTTTTATTTTATAATTTCCATCTCACCTTAGAAAACCAAAAACGACAAAAAGTTAAGAAATAGGTTATCTTGCACATATAGTGCACCGCACTTCATCAGCTTACGAATCCCGGATTGACAAATTAAATGCAGCAATTTAGGACATACTAAATTGACCAAACACGTATGCTGGCTGATCCCTCCAACACATGGCGTGATTGCGGCAACAAAATCTGATCATGATGGTGAGAAATCTCATGAGTGGTTTGGGATAGGTCGCTAGGATTTCACTGACTGAAGGTCGGGTGAAAGACTTTAACGACCAAGCAAGCTGAGGGGGGACCCGAAATTTTGAATATACCCAAAATTTTGGGTGGTGTTGTAGCAGCTACAACATAATCCTATAGAGTAACCGCATCCAACTGTTAGGAGCCCCAATAGTGTGTCATTTCAGTCGCATGGGAAGCTCTTCAATCTAAAAATCCAGAATCCCGAAGGTCAACCCCTCTATGTGCTGCTGGATCTTAGCCAGAGTCTCAGCCATATCAAGGTCCTGAAGGACTACTCTCCCAATAGCCCTCTCTGCTAGTGCATCTGCTTCATGATTTGGTTCCTCTACTAGTTGAACATGACCAATATATGCATTACATCAAAAAATTAGTTTAGTCTTGGGAAAAAATAAAAATAAAAAAGCATTGTATAAACCTTAGGGAAATAAAAAAACATGGTAAAAAATTCTCACCTATTGCACCCTACTAAGCACCTTTTGGTAATACTAAATCTGGATCTCCTTGAAATTTGATGCCTACGTATGCGTATTCATCGATGGCAACAATCTGTCGCTGGAACCAGGCAAAGAATGAAATAGAGAACACAATGGTCTATCTCCCTCCATGTCGACCCATGAGTTCTACCCATCTCTGTATTCAAGGATCTCTAAGACTAGCTATATCTAGTATCACATGTTGTGGATGCATCAGTGGAATCCGTTCCAAAGATAAGGAGATAAGGATTGAACGATAACTGAAATTTTCTTTCCTTCCTCCCTTTTCTTTATTCAGTTGTTCGTTTATCTGAGATAGAACAACTTCAGCCCAATTGAAGACTGTTGGCTCTAAGTAGTCTGGCGCGTACTGCATATACGATCTATTTGCTACATGTAGTGTAATGGTGTTAGAAATTTTAGCGATCGTGAAAAGGATAGTTCTCAAAAGAAAATTTCTGACATCTCGGATGTTTACTTTTCCATATTTGTTAGGTTCTGCTCCTGGATAGTAGTACTACAGAATATAATCCCTCGCTATCTCTCCTCCAATGGTAGACCCTAAGAGTGAAATGGGAAAACCTCTCTGCAACAAACCTATGAGAAAATACACATCCTCAACTGTTATGGGAACCACTTTGTTCTTAATTTGAAATGCCTCTATCGCCGGATCCCATGATTGAACTAACAACTCCAAGAGTTCTATTTGTTGCCTCATTCCTGAAAATTTGAAGTACTTAAGTAGTCCACAATATCTTAGGGCTCTTATAGTACCTGGATCATTCAAGGAAATCATATCTTTTTCTTCATGTTCTATTTCCCTCCATGTAATCGTCATTATAATCCGATGGAAACCTGAAATACAACCATAAGATCCATTACATTCCGTTCATTGCAAAAAACTAGGAAAATTTTGGGCACAACATGAAAATAAAAAAACTTGAACTACGCCCAACGCACTCCCTAGGTTGAGACAGTGCATTTCACATGCAAGTACCCTTCACCATACCTTCTATGCAACACAGGTTTCAAAATTCAGGGGTGCATTTCCCTCATTTTTGGCAGAATTTATCCTAGGGGCCTTAAAACCCTAAAAATTTGCAGAAATTGGAGATGAAATGAATACCAAGGGAAAGAGGAGGTTCATGATACTAACCTAGATCAAACGATGACGAAATTTGTCTAGAGAAATGACCGTAATCAACGACTGAAGTTCGGGCACAAAATTAGGTTCAAAGCTCCAAAATGCAAATGGTAACTATGGAATGGAAAAAATGAATAGTGAAACTACTTTTAATAGTCATTTAATTATTTGAAAGGTGAATTTATTGCTATGACTATAGTTTTATTATGTTTTTCTATCATGAAACAGGTATTTTTAATCCATTTGATGTTGTTCTGAATAGGAAATACAATTGATGAATAGATTAGTCGTGTAGATTTATTCAAAGAATGACTTGACCACAAAGCATACTTTTTCTCCTTATTTTTCGACATTTGTTAAAAATGAAAAAGGATTTGAAGCGTGCTTTTATCTCTTTTTTGAGCTTCAATAACAGCGAAAAAGGAACCCCTAGAGTCTTATTTCAACTCTTTTCAGACTCCAATAATGTGAAAATATTTCCAAGCACTTGTCTTTTAAATTAAATGAATTGATATCTACTCAGTATAAGTTTAACCCTTTTCCGGACTAAGATGTATTATTTACGAAAAATGAATACTTTGGTTAAACATGACCAAAGAGGTTCTCTCAGATATTATTTTACACTTTTTTGGGTCTGAGAGACAAATTTACGGAAAATTATTTATGGAGTTCTCTTTCATCCTCTTTTTTAGACTCTCTAAATATGAAAAAGGATTGGGCTATCATTGTTGTTAAGCTCATTAAAACATAAAATAGCGACAGGCTTGTTGATCATTGCAATAATCGAGTTTCATTCATCGCTAGACTCGTTAAATTATTAAATAGCGATACTTTATTCACCCAAAGGGTTGAATTATAGATCAACAAAATGTTATCCTCCTCAAGATTGTTAAAAAATAAAGAGGTACTGGTCGAAAAATGATAGGGGTAAATTTGGGAAAAATGAGCAAGAATTTCTTCATGGTAGCAAGTCGCTCTTGAACATGACACTTCTTTCACTCCATGTCCGTGAATGTTTGGGTTGGGTAATCATCTTGACATTTCATTCAAACCTATGGTTCATCATACCTTCACTTTGGTTTTGGGTCAGTGCTGCCAACTCATCACAGTGTAGCGATGTGCTCAAGATAATTCATTCAATGATTAAAACTCATCCTTCTGCAATACTCATAAGCCTTCATTCTCATGACCGTCATCCATAAAAATTGCTATCTCAAGTCATACCCTTGTCTCCAAAATTAGTATCTCCTATTTTTCACTAAGGTGACTTCCTGTCAACGATAAATCAATATCCAGGAAGTTCACTTAGAAACATCAGATTCCAGCACCATGGGGCTTGTTACAACATCAACAAGATCCTCTCTTCCGAACCTTTGACCAAAATATTTTGTTTGGAGTTTGACATCAAATCATATATTCACACCTTACAAAATGTACTGCAGTACCTTGAGGGCCATTGACATTAATGGTGGTTTTCTCACATTTTTTAACAGCTCACATCATTGGCTAGTAATCAAACGATATCTTTCCATGTTATATTCACATGGCTAGACTTGTACCCGAATAATCGAGTGAATGAGATAAGAAGACCCCAGATCTAGTTTCATCCATCCAAGCTGTGATTTCAGGATTTTTGTACACATCATTTGTACGATGAATTTACATACAAATTGTCATCCAAACATGGGCCTATATCTGTAGGCATGTCTGCATCTAGGCAACATTCCAATGAAGATGACTTTCTGAATTATGTACATGTTATTAGATTGTTTTATGTGCTCAATATGGGAATGCCTACCCTCAAAAATTATGATCAAAGAGGATATATCATAATGTAATGTATTGTGAGCTTCATGCAAGTGACCACTCCGCTTCATCCCCAGCCGATCATAGTGTAAAGCATCTCAATCAAATGTTTTTATTATTTGGATCTCATCCTTTAGGGGGCAACTATGATAGGTCAATTTGGGCACCATTCCTAATGACCTAGTTAACTAGACATCATCTCCAGGAAAAATGATAAAGGGTCTATCATTCCCTATCATTTTAGTTTCTATATGCCCGAAGACAAGAACAAGACAATGCAAGCAAAACTTTCATCAAGCAAAGGTTTCCAAGGTTTGAAGCTTATTATATAGCATATGATAGCTCACCAACGCAGGCTCTAAGGGGCCTAAGTGCATTGCATATGTAGGTAGCCCCATGCAAGGCTACTCTGAAAATCACTTCCCAACATTCACAGGTGCATTGGTCATATTGGGACCGAAATTCTCATTGTTCCGGAATCTCCACTTGGCCAGTGGCTTCTAGAAGAGTTCACATGTGTCAAGCTTCGAATCCAAGTGTCCATTTGACATCTACATGATTTGGAACATGTCTTTCGTATTATTGGAAATTCATTGATTGCGAAACAACCTACAATTTATCTATAAACTGAGCACATATCTAAGTGCTTGATAAAGAAGAATTTGAGTAGAGAAATGCTGGAGAATTTTCAATTCAGAGCTAGATTTGTGTAGCTACTGCTGGAGATATTTATACTGTGTTGAGGCTCGGGGACATTGCTGGAAGGATCACCTCAAATCAGTCACTTGGTTGTAACCTCTCATTCTATCATCAATAAAGAATACATCTTATTTTTCCCTATATGCATCTATATTAGCTTTGATTTTCAATATTGCAATATCTTAGTTGATGTATATGGTTTATGCTTTACTAATTTAGAAAACTAACTTGAATATATAACTATATTATTTCATCTTCTGTTATTTCAGTGTTCTTTCTTGTAGGAAGCATTCTGCACAAACCGCTTGAATTTGAAGCTACAACGGAAGCGACAGAAGGAGCCATTTAGAAGCGCTTGGATCAAAAGTAACCTTCTAATCCCCTCTGTGTATCTGTTCTTAGTTAGGAGAAATAGTTGTATAGTCTTTCACCTATTTTCTAGACTAGAACCTATCTAGTGAAGCGTGATTTATCTGTAATTCACAATTCTGGCCCAACAAACTTTGTGTTCTAGATCTAGAGGTCATATTCCAAAATTTTTGCTATCCATTTCCCTCTTCTACCTTCTAGATCTATCTTTATAAGAACATATTTTACTACTGCATTAGGAACATAAGCCAAAATATTTGAATGTAAAATATAGACACGGAAATCCATCAATGCTTTTATCAAAGCCAAAACCTCTTTCTCTATGATATTTTACTAAAGAGCTGCATCCCCGATGGTTTGACTGAAAAATTCAATAGGGTGCCCTGTCTTGACCTTATTTTTCATTAAGACTGCATCCATGGTGTGCTTGGAGGCGAAAGAGAATATAATAAAATCAATAGTGTAATCCAAGCTTGTTAAAACAGGGGCAGTAGTCAAAGAAAATGTGACTGTGTTCAACAAATTCTTGGCATCCTTGGACCACTTTACCTCATTGTTCTTTTTGAACATGTTGGTAATTTCCCGAAGGTGTTCAACCACATTTGGAATAAATATGCATAAGAAATTCATCTTACTATTGAAAGCATGAATTTATTTCTTGCTCTGTGGAAATTCAACTTGCTGAATTGCCTCAACCCTAGAAGGGTCAATCCAGATTCCATCCTTAGACATGGTGTGACCAACAAGTTTTTGTTGGAAAAAAAATAGAGAGGGGGGGTGAATCAGTATTTAGAGCTGAAAAATATTTCTTTTCTTTCTCTTAAAACCATATGTTACAGTACTGCATCCAATATGTATATCCAGATATCTTATTATGTCTTTACTTAGAGCATTGCATTAGATAAGCATTAAGCATGACTAGAAATAACAGAACAAACCATCAAACATAATCAACATATATGAACACTAGGAATTAAGGTGGAAACCCAATTCGGGAGAAAACCGCCACTGTTGTAACCTCAGTCTTCAATATTTATTATAGAGAAAAATTCTTACAATATATGCTAGTGCAGACTTATACCAGCACGCAGGCACCCACCTGCAGAAGGCTGCAACCTTTTCTCATTTACCAACCTCTCCTGGAAGGGGGATACTACCCCTTGCTATTTTTTACCAGCTACCACTGGAAGGGAGCTACAACTCCCTCTCTAAAGGCTTCGACCCTCAGCACCACTGCGGACCACGTTTCATCAATTTTCATACTGGATCCACCAGTTTCCATACGACATACCTTGCCGGTCACCAGATTTATTTATTTTCTGTATGCTCACACCAGTTCCTCATGATTTTGTCTGTCATTCACACCAGAGATTCATCATTATATTCAAGGGTGCATCGTAGTTTCATATTTTTCAGTTAAGAACAGAGCTCACCCATACAGATATTCTTTTGAGAAATTTGTATTCACAACCCTTACAATGCACACCCCATTCTTTATTTTTTCTTCTCCTTATATAGTTTTCCCTTTATTAAAACCATGAGTCAAAAACACGAACCACTAATGGTATTCCTCTGATAGTATTCCTTTTAGTTTATCCCACGGGGCTTTTTGATCTCTTTTTTTTATTTATCAATTTTAAAGAAATTGACAAATAAATATATTTACAACTTTTGAATTCCCAAGCCTTATGTCTAAATTTTAACCCTTCGGACTTTATAGAAATATCCAACGCTTCCAAATTAATCTTACGATAAACCTTTGACCTCGAGCCCACATAAATAGTCAATAGCCAATCCAATATGCCCATCGTACCATAGTAAACTTCGTGTAAGTCCAACGTGCGATCACCATTAGATTAGCAAGCTTCCAGGTCAACGGCATATATACATATCGCTCGACCTCCGATGCCGAACGTTAACGTGCGATGGTCCACCGTACCTGTGTTAATCTTCACGCTTCTTTAACAAATGACGATTGTCTGATGACCCCTTCCCATATCAACGACACTCAACGATATCACTGGGTGTCCTGGGTTGAACTATAACGCGCGATGGCGCATAGTGAAAAGTGGTTTTGTAAAAACGTACAGGGACGCATGTCGCCTGTTCTATGGAATGGCTCCCCACCTCTTGAATACCGCTTGCCCGTTGAAAGCGGTGCGATGAAAACCATAAACCGCCTTCATTGTTCCTCCTTCGTGGTTCCGCCCTTCGCTCAAGGTTCCGTTCATGATTCCAAAGGGTTAGTCTGGGTTTGCACTATAACTATGGTCTATCTTTGGCAGGATTTCCAATAATCAATGAACAAATGTAGTTCTCTTCTGATGAGATTTCCTTACAAACATTAACTCGTGACAATTCAATGTCATTCTTCAATTCTGCTATGATATATATAACATATCAACCTTCCATTTCGGAGTTCTATCCTGTCACAGTTCCGCTTCTACCTGTACATTCAAAAGCATCATATCTCTGCCACCATTAAGTTCTTCAATGGATACACTGAATGCCTCGAGAGCCCCTCATATATTCAACCAAGTAGTTTCACAACTGCAAATATCAAACTAAGCCAGTTCTTCATTACAAGAAGGTCTCATCTTGGAATTCGAATCCTACCACCATGATTCCTCAATAGGGTTTCACTTTTAACTCCATACGCAGAGACTCATATAGAGGCTCAGGGGATTCCACACATGAATTACAACAGTCAATACACATATAATACACATATCCCTAACTCTGCAACAAGGATTCCACACACGAATTACAACAGTCAATACACATATAATACACATATCCCTAACTCTGCAACAATGATTTCATATCGAAGGTATCCTCTTCCCATTATGAAATTGATCACACAGGTCATATATATTCCAGATTTACTCAACCATACTTAACACAATTCCACAGTTCTTCATCTCCTTTGCAAACTATAATAAGCCCCTAATTCAACTCTATTGCTCTGTCTCTAATTCCTCTGTTTCATCTGCTGGCTCTGCTACCTTCTCTGTCTCTTTTTCCTTATGGATAGTTTAGGTTTTTCTCATGTGTCTTTGCCAATTCCTTTGCCATCAATGACAACATTTCCAACAATATACCCCTTTGGAATTGATGGCAATACTCTTCCTCTGATGGCCTTATAGAAGCCCTTTGTTGCTTTTCCTCCCCCTTTGACATCAATGGAAAAGAGTGTGATCAAGATCCTTTGTAATGACAATGCCATGCTCCCCCTAAGATCATGCTGCATATTCAAACATAATATGACCAATAATTCATCCTTTTCATATGACCAATGCTCCCCCTGAGCCGGTGCATTCAGAGATTCCTAACAGCACCTCACAACAAATTTCATCTTCTATATTTAAGTAGACCTTATCCTCTGCATGGCAGAGACTACTCCCAGTTTCTGTCTGAGATATTCAAATGCTTCCCTGGGTAGAGTTTTGGTAAATATATCAGCAACTTGTTCTTTGGAGGAAAGATACTCCAACTTCACCTTTTGTTCAAGCACTTGTTCACGTAAGAAGTGATATTTGATGGGAATGTGCTTGGTATTGGAATGCATAATAGGGTTCTTTGAGATATTGATAGCACTTGAATTATCACACATAATGGAGATAGGAGGTGAACATTTTATTTGAAAGTCTTGTAGGGTTTGCATCATCCAGAGAAGTTGAGTGCAACAAGATGTTGCAGCCACATATTCTGCTTCTGCTATAGATAAGGCAATAGAGCTTTGCTTCTTGCTAAACCAAGATACTAACCGGGGCCCCATATAGAATGCACCACCACTAGTGCTTTTCCTATCATCAACACTTCCAGCCCAATCTGCATCAGTGTATGCATGGAGAGTAAGATCAACATTCTTTGTATACCATAGTCCAAAGTCTTGAGTTCCTTGTACATAGTTGAATATTCTTTACATAGCTTGAAGATGAGAATCCTTTGGATTAGATTGGAATCTTCCAACAATCCCAACTGCATGCATGATGTCTGGTCTTGTCCCAGTGAGATAAAGTAGACTTCCTATCATAGATCTGTATTCTGGTTGATTCACCATGGGGGAATCATCATTAGAACTGAGATTACATCCGGTTATCATTGGCGTACTTACAGGTTTGTAATATTCCATTCCATACTTCTTTAAGATTTTCTTGAGGTATTTTTCTTGTGATTATAATATGCCATCTGTTGCTTGTTGCACTTGCAAGCCAAGAAAAAATGTTAGTTCCCCAAGTAAAGACATTTCAACTTCTTGCTGCATATCAGAAGCAAATTTCTAACTCATAGACTCTTCATTACTTCCAAAAATGATATCATCAACATATACAACCACAATCAATAGTTTGTCATTTTCAGTTTTTGTGTATAAGTTGCTATCAGCAGACCCTTTTGAAAACCCTTGTTGATGAAGATATTTTTCAAGACAATAGTACCATGCCATTGGAGCTTGTTTGAGACCATATAGAGCCTTTTTAAGTCTAAAAACAAGTTTTTCATCATTTCCCAAAATGAATCCTTCTAGTTGTTCGATGTAAACTTATTCTTCTAGATCACCATTGAGAAAAGTAGATTTAACATCCATTTGATAAACTTTGATTTTTTGGAAGCTTGAAAAATCAAGAAACATTCTTATGGCTTCAAGTCTGGATACAGGAGCAAAGGTTTCTTCAAAGTCTATACCTTCTTGTTGATCATACCCCTTGCAAAAAAGTATAGCTTTATTTATTATGACATCCCCATTCTCATTTAACTTGTTTTTGAATATCCATTTAGTTCCAATGAAATTTTTGTTTTGAGGTCTTGGTACTAATTCCCAAGTGTGATTCTTTTCAATTTGATCAAGCTCTTCATTCATGGCTTGAATCCAACATTCATCTTTGCTAGCTTGAATAACACTGTGAGGTTCAATAGTGGATAGAAATTCCAGATTGCTAGAGGATCCCATAAGATTCCTTCTTGTTTGTACACCTGATCCCTTTTCTCCCAAAATTTGAGATTCTAGATCATTCTTTTGAACATATCTGGATGGAGCCTTTTCAGACAAATCATCTGCGGGTTCTTCACTGGGTTCACTGTTTGTATCATTACTATTTGATGTAGAAGGATATGTGTCATCATCATCTTCATCTATTGTTTGCTTTTCTTCTTTTTGAGTTGCAGGAGACTCATCAATAACAACATCAATACATTCAACAATCTTCCGAAGTCTTTTATTGTAACATTTATATGCCCTGCTCCTAGAGGAGTAACCAAGAAATATTCCTTCATCTGCTCTGGGTTCAAAATTGCCAAGTTTTTCATCATTATTCTTGATAAAGCATTTGCTTCCAAAAATTCTAAAATTCTTTATAGTGGGAGGATTACCATACGAGAGTTCATATGGAGTTTTATCACTATTTACACGAACATGTGCCTTGTTGAGAATGTTTACTACTGTATGAGCTGCTTCTTCACAAAATGTGTCAGGTGTTCCGGAATCATCAAGCATATCTCTAGCCATTTGTTGAACTGTTCTGTTCATTCTTTCTGCAACGCCATTCTGTTTTGGAGTGCTAGTTACAGAAAACTGTCTTTTTATGCCATGTTGTTCACAAAATTCAAGGAATTCATTGGATGTATATTCTCCTCCTCGATAAGATCTAAGACACTTGATTTTTAGATCTAATTCATTCTCAACTAGTGCTTTGAAGATCTGAAATTTCTCAAATGCTTCATCTTTGTGTTTAAGCAGCCCAATCCAACACATTCTAGAGAAATCATCAATGAATAAGATATAGTATTCTTCACCACATGGTGAATTTTTCCTCATAGGTCCACATATGTCAGTATGAATGAGCTCAACAGGCTTACTTGATGATCCTTCCTTAGCATTAAATTTTAATTTGGCTTGCTTACCGAATTGGCAAGATTTGCATATGATATTTTTAGGTAGAGTAATATTGGGAAGATCATGAACAGCTTTAAGTCTTCTTGATTTGTTGATTTGAGAGAAGCTCAGATGCCCCAACCTTCTATGCCATAGCCAATTTTCTGAAGATTTACTCAAATAACATTGTTCTTTTTAGTTCTTTAATACATACAGGTTGCTTTGAGTTCTTTTCCCTTTTATAATTGTTTTACCTGTATCAAGATCACGTACCACACATTCTTTTGAACTAAAGACAAATTTAGTTCCTTTATCACACATTTGACTTACACTTAATAAGTTATGCTTTAATCCATCCACATACATGACTTCATTAGCTTTCACCTTTTATTTTATAAAAACAGACCCTTTTCCCTTAATGACTGCAGGAGTATCATTTCCAAATGTAACATTCTTTTATTTTTCTAGAGCACTATATGCAAGAAGTTTGGTTTTGTCACCTGTCATGTGTCTTGAGCATCCACTGTCAATGTACCATTGGTTTTATTCATCTTCTGCAAAAAATGCTATGCCGCAATTTTCAACCTGTAATTCCTTCTTTTTCCATACTTTGGAACTTGAAGAAACATGTTCTTTTGGCTAAACTTTGCTCCTGCATTCAGATTCTTCATGGCCAAAGTTATTGCAATAAGCACATTCAAATTCATTTTGAAGAGGAGAAAATTTGTTCTAGGTCTTCTTCTTTGTTTCAATATCAATCCTTTTCTTTCTTGCTTCTCTTGTCATGATAGTTTTATATGCTACACATTGAACAGCTTTATGACCAAAATTGTGATATGAGAAACATTGTCCATTGAAGAAGAAAATTTTGTGATCATAAAATATTCTACATGAATTTATCTGTTGATTGGTGTTTCTTTGAAATACATTCCTGTTAGTGTTCTTTGAATTGAGATGATCATGTTTTATCTGTAAATATTCTTTATTCCCTTGCTGAGTGGCAGCATGTTGTAAACCAGCTCTAACTAATTTTAGATAATTTGGTGCTGAAGCCTGAGAAGATTCTCCAATATATCCAAGACCTGTCTTTATAAGAGGAGAACATTGTACCTTGATAATCTCATCTAATGTTTCAGATCCTTTATCAAATCTAAGATTCGAGTCTTTACTTTCTCAAGTTCTTTTCTTAAACTTACTACTTCACACTCTAATTTCTCATTGTGTTTCTTTTTTTCTTCAAGCTGATTTTTCAGAGTTTCTATGATTATTTTACTCTCTTCTAAGCAAATTTTGAGTTTATTGTTTTCATCAAGAAAATCACTGTCTTCTAGAGCATCCACAAAAGTATCCTTTTCTTCTCTAGATTCTTTTTCAAATGCCATGAGAAGTCTAAGATCTTGTTCACATTCTTCCTCACTGTCAGATAACCCATCATTGTCTTCATTAGTATAGTAACTGTTTCTAGTGCTAAAATGATTCTTATTCCTTCTTTCTACTTCCTTCCCCTTTTTATGTGTTTCTTTATAAGGACACTTAGCAGCATAATGACCAACTCTTCCACAATCAAAACATTTGAAAGGAAGCTTACCTATGAACCGTCCTGTGCCAAGTTGAAGTTTCTTTACAAAGTTTCTCATCTTCTTCTGAGATATATCTTGATCCTTCTGTTTTTTGTACTTCCTTCCCTTTTGTAGAAGTTCTAAAGACTGCTTCTTTGACTTCTGATGGTCCTCCTCTTCTCATTTCATATGCAGTTAGTGTGCCATGAAGTTTCACCACAGTAAGATTTTGAAGATCCTACTTTTCTTCAAGAGCAGAAACTTTTGACTCAAATTTTGTTGTTAGTGATCTTAAGACTTTCTCAACCAAGGTAGATTCGGTTATTGTTTCTCCCAGATTTCTCATACGATTTACAATATCATCAAGACGTAAAAAGGAATTGGCAATGCTCTCCTTATTATCGATTTTTAGATTCTCATATTGAATCCTGAGATTTTGGAGTTTAGCACTCTTTACCTTTGCATCACCTTCATAACTTAGAATTATTTTGTCCCATATTGTCTTGGCTATATTCCACTGGATGACTTTGACAAATTTTGATTAAGTTAGACTTCCCAATAGAGCATTGACCGCCTTTGCATCTGTTTCATAATTCTTTCTTTCCGTCGGATCTGTTGGTACTGTAGCTGGGTATTGATATCCTTGTTCAATAATTGCCCATACCTCTGCTCCTAGAGACTAAAGATAGGATCTCATCCTTGTTTTCCAGAAGATTAAATTGTTTCCGTTAAAGAGCAGAGGTCTGATAGATGTTGTTCCATCTTGATTTCTCATCTTGCTTGATCTTCCTTCTAGGGGCTAAGCTTTTTCAGAAGGACCTGCTCTGATACCAATTGTTAGAAAAAAAATACTGAGAGGGGGGGTGAATCAGTATTTAGAGCTAAAGAATCTTTCTTTTATTTCTCTTAAAACCATATGTTACAGTACTGCATCCAATATGTATGTCTAGATATCTTATTATGTCTTTACTTAGAGCATTGCATCAGATAAGCATTAAGCATGAACCGAAATAACAGAACAAACCATCAAACATAATCAACATATATGAACACCAGGAATTAAGGTGGAAACCCAATTCGGGAGAAAACCACCGCTGCTGTAATCTCATTCTTCAATATTTATTATAGAGAAAAATTCTTATAATATACGGTGGTGAAGACTTATATCAGCACGCAGGCACCCACCTGCAGAAGGCTACAACCTTCTCTTATTTACAAGCCTCTCTTGGAAGGGAGCTACTACCCCCTCCTCTTGTTTACCAGCTACTACTGGAAGGGAGCTACAACCCCCTCTCTGAAGGCTTCGACCCTCAGCACCACTGCGGACCACTTTTCATCAATTTTCATATGGATCCACCAGTTTCCATACAATATACCTTGCTGGTCACCAGATTTATTCATTTTTTGTATGCTCACACTAGTTCCTCATGATTTCGTCCGTCATTCACATCAGAGATTCATCATTATATTCATGGGTGCATCGTAGTTTCATATTTTCCAGTTAAGAACAGAGCTCATCCATACAGATATTCTTTTGAGAAATTTGTATTCACAACCCTTACAATGCACACCCCATTCTTTATTTTTTCTTCTCCTTATATAGTTTTCCCTTTATTAAAACCATGAGTCAAAACCACGAAATGCTAATGGTATTCCTCTGACAGTATTCCTTTTAGTTTATCCCATGAGGATTTTTGATCTCTTTTTAATTTTTATTTATCAATTTTAAAGAAATTGAAAAATAAATATATTTACAACTTTTGAATTCCCAAGCCTTATGTCTAAAGTTTAACCCTTCAGACTTTATAGAAATATCCAACGCTTCAAAATTAATCTTACGATAAAACTTTGACCTCGGGCCCACATACATAGTTGATAGCCAATCCAATATGCCCATCGCACCATAGTAAACTTCGTGCAAGTCCAACGTCCAATCATCGTTAGATTAGCAAGCTTCCAGATCAATGACGTATATACATATCGCTCGACCTCCGATGCCGAACGTTAACGTGCGATGGTCCGCCGTACCTGTGTTAATCTTCGCGCATCTTTAACAAATGACGACCGTCCGATGACCCCTTCCCAAATCAATGGTGTTCAATGATATCGCTGGGTGTCCTGGGTCGAACTATAATGCTCGATGGCGCATAGTGAAAAGTGGTTTTGTAAAAACATATAGGGACGTGTGTCACTCGTTCTATGGAATCGCTCCCCACCTCTTGAATACCACTTGCCCATTGAAAGCGGTGCGATGAAAACCATAAACTGCCTTCACTGTTCCTCCTTCATGGTTCCGCCCTTCGCTCAAGGTTCCATTCATGATTCCAAAGGGTTAGTCTGGGTTTTCGCTATAACTCTAGTCTATATTTGGTAGGATTTCCAATAATCAACGAACAAATGTAGTTCTCTTCTGACGGGATTTCCTTAAAAACATTAACTCGTGACAATTCAATGTCATTCTTCAATTCTGCTATGATATATATAACATATCAACCTTCCATTTCGGAGTTCTATCCTATCACAGTTCCGCTTCTACTTGTACATTCAAAAGCATCAGATCTCTGCCACCATTAAGTTCTTCAATGGATACACTGAATGCCTCGAGAGCCCCTCATATATTCAACCAAGTAGTTTCACGACTACAAATATCAAACTAAGCCAGTTCTTCATTACAAGAAGGTCTCATCCTGGAATTCAAATCCTACCACCATGATTCCTCAACAGGGTTTCAATTTTAACTCCATATGTAGAGACTCATACAGAGGCTCAGGGGACTCCACACACGAATTACAACAGTCAATACACATATAATACACATATCCCTAAATCTGCAACAAGGATTCCACACACGAATTACAACAGTCAATAAAAAATAAATACACATATCCCTAACTCTGCAACAATGATTTCATACCGAAGGTATCCTCTGCCCATTATGAAATTGATCACACAGGTCATATATATTCCAGATTTACTCAACCATACTTAACACAATTCCACAGTACTTCATCTCCTTTGCAAACTGTATTAAGCCCCTAATTCAACTCTACTGCTCTGTCTCTAATTCCTCTGTTTCATCTGATGGCTCTGCTACCTTCTCTATCTCTTTTGCCTTATGGATATTTTAGGTGCTGCTCCTGCTTCTTTGCAAATTCCTTTGCCATCAATGACAACGTTTCCAACAATTTTCCCTCCTCCATGGAAGAAAGGCTCTTTTTTTGGATTAAGAGAGATTCTAAAATTGCTGCATTTTTGAACAACGATCATTTAATGATACAAGTGTTCATCATCAAAAAGTGATAAAACTATCAAATCATCTAAATAAACCACTAGAAAAACATCATTCTCATATGAAAAATCTATATCCATCACTTGCTGAAAGGTAGCCCCTGAATTCTTTAGTCTAAATGGCATGTTTGCATATTTGAAAGTTCCTGAAGGTGTAGTGAAGGAAGTTTTGTCTTGATGTTTCTCATCCTCCAAAATATGATTGTATCCTGAATATCCATCAAGAAAAGAAATTCAGGAAGCCCCAACCACTCTCTATAAGATGTGGTCCATTTTGGGAAGGGGGTAGTTATCTTTAAGAGACACCTTGTTTAAATTTTTGAAATCTATGCAAAGCCTTATTTCTCTAGTATTATTTCTTACAGGTACTAGATTACATATCCAATCATATAACCTATTAGGAACAATAATGCCTAACTTGTAGATCATGTTCACTTCTTTTTCTATTGATGGCAGCAACCTCATGTTGATCCTTCTCAACTTTTTACGAAAGGGATTTTGGATCGGGCTTAATTGGAATGGTGTGTTGTATGATATATTTATTATAGACCTTTAATTCTGCATAATCCAATGCAAAAAAATCAGAAAATTCAGAAAGTAAATCAATGTAATTGTCCTTTTCCTCAGGATATAAAGACTTCAACAGTTTGACCATCTTAAGCTTGTTCACTGTTTCGATGTTTACATCCTCAACACATTTTTTGTGTGGAAACCAATGTTGGCTTCCTCGCTACATCATCATGATCAAAAAATTCTTCCAATGGTATGAGACCTTTTGGAATATTGTTATCCTTCAGCTCTAGTATATCAATCCAAGTGGCTTTGACGACTTGGTCATCCCTGTCATAAACCTTATCAATCGTAGAATTCTAAAATTCACCTTCATTTTGTAGAAAATTATTAACTTGTTGATCATCCCAAAATACTTGCCAATATCACAAGTTATCCAGAAATGTAGGCCAATTTTTTACATGAATTTAAAATTTCTTGTTAGAAAATATAGGGATTTTGAAATTGCTTATTGTTGTAGCAAGAGAATCTTCCATGAGATTCTGACTTCTCGACACTACTGACAAATTATATTCAGGAAACATCTTTAGGATATCCAATACAACATTCATGTACACTCTCATTCATGGATTTTTGACCTCATATTCACCTTTCACTTGTCTTATCAAAATTTTGGAGTTGCCATATACTAGAATTCTTCTTGCACCCAACTTTTTCAAGATCTTGAGACCAGTGATCAATACTTCATATTCTACCTCATTGTTAGAACAATCAAAATCCAATTTTATGAACATAATATAACATTCTTAGGAACCTTACCAGGCTGATGAAGAGGGCTGTGGGTCCAAATTCCAATGCATGCCTCGTATTTCCCCAAGGTACCTTCAAAATCCATGGTCCATAGACCATTTTCATTATCCAAGTGCTGGAATTCTGATCACTATTTTGTCTAAAATTTATGGGTTACTTCTTGATTTTGATCTTAAATTTCCTCTCCCTTGTTAGGTAGCTACTCTAAAGCACTTGGAAAATTCTCTTTTTCCTTCTCTAAAATTTTTCTGATATAATCAAAAATCTCAGAAACATCTTCTACTTCTACAATCTGACTATCTACATCATTCAATCCACTATCATTGAAAAAAATAAAAGATTCTAAATTTGTATGTACAACATATATTGGATGATTATTAGGCCTCTCTTTGCTAGTTATCTTGTACTTGATCTTCGTTTCCATGTAAAATTTTCTCAATTGTCCAAAAACTGGGATGGTGGCATAAGAGAAGTTTAGTTGCAAACTTCCTCTCAACTTTGTTTCTAAAGATCTAGACAACAACATACCAAACCATGGTAATATATCAGCAACCACCACATCCATAAAAAAATTATTTGTTGGAATTTTTTCAAGGGAAACTACTAAATCCTTAATAAGACCCAAACAACAAACTCTACCCGAATTGAAGGAATACAAGTCATGGTAAGGACGAGCGATATCTAGGCCCAATTTCTCCATAATCGCTTTTGGCATCAAATTTTGGGAAGCTGTAGAGTCGAGCATGGCATTGTGAGGGATATTTTTGTGGATTCTCAAACTCAAATAGAATGAGGTAACTTCTCTATTCTCTAAATGATCGTCTATTGCTGGACCAAAGATAAGTTCAGGTTGGTCATCTTTAACATTAGGTATATCAGATGAAGGGTCTACTTTTAACATTTTGCCTACATGAGACTTATACTGACTATTCTTGACAAGTTTAGTTAAAGGTATTGACACTTTCGATTTGGAAATTTCAATTTTTAGGCTGAAAGGAGTGGATTTTCCTACCCCTTTGATGATGTGTCTTTTTTTGGCATGATATTTTGTTGCAAGTTATTTCCTTTGGCTTTCCTTTTCTTTACCCGAAGAGATTGTATATGGTTGATTATCTTTGTTCTGATTTGCAGCTACAGGTTATTTTCCTTTACTCTGATTACCTTGAGAATTTTGTTTTGGTTGAGTATATTTTTGTTGAGATTCCCATCTCTTAATAGGATTTATTGGGACATCTCTACCTCTCACTTTATACTGTCTCTGTTGTGAGCTAAGGGCATTCAAATATCCTTGTTGATAATCATTAGATTCAACCTGCAACTGATGATCCTGAGCTAAAATGTAGTCTTCATCCTTGGGTACATCCGTCTTCTGGAAATACTCTTCATCTTCTGTCAAAAATATGGTTTGGCCATCAACTATAAAAAATTGGTTCCCTTCAACAATATGATATTATTCTTTTTCTTCACCTCCTTGAGCATAATTCTATTGCAAGGGTGTCCAAATTTGTTATGGCTATGCTGGTTGCTCAGGTGCCCTCTGTTCCCTTTGCTTAATTATGAATTGAGGCTGCTGTTACTATCCTCTGAAGTTAGGATTTCCAACTTATGGTTCCAGCTGCCTTTCAGCGATAGACATATTGTCAACCATCCTTTCTACTTTTCTTATCAAGGTGTCTAGTTTTACATTAGAAGATGATGATGCTTCTTCTTTAATAGTCACTCTCCTTTCACCCTTCATTATTGAATTATTTATGTATAAATTAGCTTCTACACTAATTTAATTTTTCTTCATGTCTTCTAATGTAGCAAGATTCCTTTCTCGCAACTGATAGGCCATTTCTGGATCAAAACCATCCGGGTAATGCAAGAGCGAAAACGCTGGAGGAGATTTGATCTCATTGGGAATGGAACTGTATACTTTGTTGAATCTGGTAGTGTATTCTTGTACTGATTCATTTGGTTCACTTTCCAAATTATTGTATTCAGAAAGGATTTGTAATGGATTCTTATCTACCTCCCATCGGGCTATGAAAACATCTATCAACTAGTTTGAAGTGGCTATGGAATTTTCATTTAATGATCTGAACCATACTTTAACTTCTCTTGAAAATATCTATACTATGATTCTCATTTTAGCATCATCTTCATCTACTTCTTCCAGATCAATAAAGTCAGTGACTTTAACTATGTGTTGTTTTGAAGTGATTGAAGAATTTTCATCAAAAGGTGGGAGTCTCTGGCCATAACCTTGTGGTAAGGAATGGAGTTGACCTGGTAAGATAAGGGGTACAAATCTAGCCATAATTCCTGCTCAACAAACTACACGAGTGACACTAGGAAGTTATTTTTCAATAGAGAATGAAGTAGATGGTGCGGAAGAGGAAACAACAACTAACTGTGAGTTTGTCGAGATGGGTATTAGCTCTTGCTGATATTGGATGATGGATTTTTCCAATTGATACTAAATTTGGCTTGGTAAACTTTCAAGTCTATAGAATTGACTCCAGAATTTAGTGTCAAAGTCTGATTCAGACTTAGTTTCTTCAAAGGGTAAATTTTCTTCAAGTTTTAAGGAACTAAGATCTAACTCAGATAATGGTTTTACCTCATAAATCCTTAATGGGTCAAAGAATATTTCAAATTATGAGGATTCAGACTTAGATCAAAACAAAGAAAACTCAAATCTTAAATCAAATGGTATATCTTCGAGAGATATAACTTTTGCAAGTAGCGAAGAAGATCTTACCAATGGTATTGGATTTGATTGAATTTATGTAGCTTGATATCGATGCTTCTAAACAAGTCTCTCTAGATCTTCGATTGGATCAATGAGGTGAGGATCAAGATTTGATATGGTGTATCTCCTCGAAGCCAGAATGTTCACTGTTCAAAAAACTGTTTCATTGCAACTTTTTCAAATCAACCTCAATGAAATCTTAGACCTATCATCCAGTGGCCAAGAATTCGAAGAAATCATGGTACAAATAGGGAGGACCTATCACTGTCTTCCCCAATATGGCTGCCAATATGTTAGCACTCCACCAGATCTCTGAGGATGAGAAGAGGCCATCAAAGGTAACCAGAGGCCAAGCTCTCACAAAGTAGCTAGCCCTACTATGTAGGAGAGGGATCTCTCCAAGGGATCAAAGCCAAGAAGGTTGGATCAATTATTTTTTAGGCTAGGTATAGTAGCACATGGGTTTTCATTGGTTGATTTGGGTGGTGGATGAGTGAATTAGGTCGAAGAGGAAATTAGGTCAGGGAAAAGGACCAACAATTGCAGACGTCTGATGGGGCAAGGTAGGTAGGAACTTTAACACTTTAAGGAGATTTTATGGAGTGCATTAGACTCGTGAGGTGGTAAAAAGAGAATGACATACATGAATTCGCTTAAACTGAAGAAGTGAAACACTTGTATGAATATTCTCCCAAAAAAGAGCATTAAAAATGAATTCTTCTTATCTCACTTAAGAATAAACCATATTATAGAAATGACATGATCATAAAAAGTAAAAAACATTCACACATATGTATAAAGAAGAAGAAACTATGTCAAAATACACTACCATAAGTATCCCACCAAAATAGTTGCAACTCTGTCAATAAATTCCTACCAAAAGTCTGATGCAATAGTGTTCTTTAATCAATACAACAACATCCAACCATTTCAATGAGAAAAAAGGTGGAATATATAGGCAAAAACGGATTCTACCCATCTTAGGGGTGAAATCCTTGACTTGAGGAACTAATCCCCAAAATATCAAATTGAAAACCCAAATACTAGGGAGGTCAACAAACTCATCTATAACTTTGGTGAAACTAATTCATCTTAGCCAAAAATCCACTTTTACATAATGTATTTATCCTCTAGTGACTAAAATTAATTAAATTAAATTTACACCATCAAATTACATCTGTAAAATTCATGATTTCTTTGACCAAACTGAGAAAATCTGGAAATTTTGGATAAAATCAGCAAACTGGCAAAAGCACAGCGCCTTTCACAGGAACGCAACACCAACTTTAAGGCTAAATGTGAGGGACTTCCTGAAGGCCAAATTGAGCTCAGGATAGCTCATTGGAAAGATACTCCTGTCTAGTTTCCACAACTACCCTTGGTTTCTGAAAATTATGAGTCTAATGCATCCAAAATGGAAATCACCCAACACTGCTTCAAAGTGCAGTGCCAGCATGAAAATAGGGGTAGAAAGGTGATGTTTTAGGTGTTTTTAGCCATTTCCCCTTGCGATATTGTCCAATGTTTGAATTCCAATAGATAAAATTGAATGTAGAGGGCATTCTAAATCTAATGGTGGTGGCCATTTTTCATTTGGAGGGTCATAAAGAAAGTGAAACGCCCTAGGCGTTGTGCTTTTGACAAGCTCATTGTGCTCAATTTCAGTGAAAATTTGTCAAAATGCCCAAAATTTAAAAAAATCACCCAAATTGTTTTTGTAATGTTCCCAAAATTAGCATGAAGCTAATCAGAACATTAATTTTTCTTGTATCATCTAGGAGGTGAATAAATGGGTAAGGAGGCCCATGAGTAGACATAAAATCCATCATAGTATGAAAGGGATCATCAGAGTAGCTACATTTTTCACCATCAAGTGTGAAAATGGGAAAATGCATGAGGACAAGGTCAAGTTTGACCAAGTCAACAACGCTGCCATAGTGGGAGTGGATCACTTTGAAAAACAACGCAGTGTGAATGGGGGAGAGATCATTTGATGGAGTAAACCCTAATGTGTGGGGGCCAAGGCAAGGAGGCTTCCATTTGTATAAAGGGAGGACAAGGCAGCCATAGAGGGATATGTTGATGAATATAAAATTTGGTCTGCATGACTATTTTCTCTCTTTAGTTGTTTAGCTGAGATTGTTGTGCTACTTAGCACAAGGGATTTGTTGTTTAGGAATCCTTCTCCCTTATTGAGAGGTATATTTATATATTTTAATTCATTCTCCAAATTTCAGGCTCAAGACCAAGCCACTCCTTCAACTACATCATTATTCCTATAACATGAAACGTTGTGTTGCAGGGTGTTGCAGTGGAGGGTTTCACAACACCATTTCCTTGGCTCATCCTTCAGAGTAGGGAGCTTATATTCCTCTAGGAGGTTAGTGAGGAAGATTCAAGAGCTGATTTCACATCATTGGAATCAGGCCAAGCACTTCCTATCTCCTACAGCGTAGTCCATTTCCTTGACTGCGTTATTTCTGAGTGTATTTGCAGTGGGGGATTGTACCACTATTTTGGAGGGTGAGATCTTCAGTCATTGGATCAGCCTCTCACCTAAAAGATCCATTAGAAGAGATTTAGCTATCATATGCAGCATCTTCAGCTATGTTCATCCATTTCCAGAGTCTGAGTTGCAGCTGCTAACTTGCAACTCCAGCATTTTGGCCATTGTGTATATTTCAGCCAATCCTTCTAGGATTGAATTGGTATTATTTTCAAGGGTTTAGAGCTTTACTCCCCCACTTGTTTGAGCTGTACATTTCCATATCCATGTATTGAAATTATTTCTGTAGCAGTTTCTCTTATAAACTGCATAGTCATAGCTTGGCTTTACCATATGTAGTAGTGTATTTCATAATTATTGTACATGTGCCTTTGATGGTGGATTTGCCTAAGCTTGAGTGATCATTTCCTCAAGATATTGTATACACTTTGTTGCTATAACATCAATAATATGGCTATGAGGTCTTATTACATTTTCTGAAGTTGTTGTATCACTACTACTCCATTGGTGTGTTCACATATTTTTGTTGCTTCACATTTGGAATATCTTAAGATATTCCCAATAGTGTATATTTCCCCTATTTTGGGATATTATAGTGGTATCAAAGCATCCATCTTGTCTCATCCTGTGAGTTTCAGCCAAAGAAGATAGAAGAAGATCATAAGGATGAAGTACTCTCATCACTTTTCATACTTAAGAGGAAGCTCTCCAAAGAGGAGGAGAAAATAGAAGAGGAAGGTCCATGCACTTCCTATTTTCATGAAGAAGAAGAAATCAGGCATGAGAGATATTTGGATCATCAGATTCTAAGTAAATACCTTGTTGAGTACAAATGTCAACCTAGAGCCTTCAAGGAGACTCTAGATCTCCAACAATTCATTCAATTGAAGGAGGAGAGGAGGCCCTGTAATAGAAAGGAAATCCAAGGAAATAGATTCCTATTGTCTACATTTGATGGGTCATCTACAACAAGAGCTTGGGAAAGAAATATTGAGGCATTCTTCCTAATACATCTAGTGGTAGAAGTTGCAGCACTGCACTTGAAGGGTCAAGCCAATGTTTTGTGGTTCAATCACTTGAGCCATGCAAGGGTGAATACTTTTGCAGAGTTCACTCAAAGGTTTATTCGAACCTTTGATAAAGAAAAATTAGAGGAGAATAAGCCCACACCACCATGGGAGGAGACTTGTACCATCGTTGTCATAGCCTTGGAAGAACAGCCATCTACATTTGCAAATGGGGCAGCCATTTCATTGGAAGAGAGAACTATTGAAACCATACAAGGATCACCCCAGTTCCATCAAGGTATGAATGAAGTTCTGCTTTCTATTTCAGAAAATATTTTGGAGAATTGTGGAAATTAATATTTAAATGACCAAGAATCAACATACACTACTAACCTAGATCAACAAGATTGCACTGCACTGTGCAACATGGAAACATTCAAGGAAGAAATAAAACATCATCCTCATAAGTCATTTTTATATTGCATATCACATTGGAGGTTGGGGTTGGAAGACTTTAATGGAAGGATGATAGATAGTATACATCTTGAGATGAGAAAAACTTTCTCCTTTCTGGATGACACTTTCTCAATGAGCACCTCTCAGCTCAAAGAGAGACTTCTACTTTCAGCAGATCCAAGACCTCATTGGTTTTGGAGGACTATTGATGAGAGGGAGATCTCATGGAGAGATTTCGTTGGAGGTGCACTTCAACAGATCATGGAGTGCAAGGTTCTTCAATAGTTTGAGGAATTTCTTCCCTTCTCACACTTGGATATTTATGGATTCAAGGGGGGCCAGATAGATCATGGAGGACATCTTAGGATGGATAACATCTCTCATGTTTTTGTTGGAAATTTCTTGAGCCCTACACATCATGATGGGATTTTTTTTCCTACCACCTATTAGATCTCTGTAATTTGAAATATTGGAAAATACAAACTGCAAAGCCTATGTATGAACCACTTTGGGATTCTAGGATATAGCCCTCCTAAATCTAGAGAGGGATATCTCTATAAGTTATAATATTGATTTATCTTTTAAGGTTTTGGAATGTGATATTAGGCTAGTTATTAAGAACAAGGGTTTTGTTTTTTTTTTTGGTTGGGAAAAGATATGATGAAGGTGAAGGGTGAAGGTGTAAATAAGTGGGATAATCATTTATCTAATAAGATAGGCAAGAATTAGCTTCAATCCATTGGGCTATGGAATCATAGGAGGATTTAATTGAAACAACAAGGTTCAAGAGAGGTCCATGGGGTAAGTCATCTATGTCAAAGGATCTCTTTAAGTTGATTTTATGGAATGTAATAATAAGAAATGGAGTGAGGAAAATCAAACAAATGAAGAACAAAGAGCAGCCTAAGATCAAGTAAGTACTTTGAAAATATCCTGCTTTTGGCATGCACTTAAGAAAAGACATAAAAGTAATCTAAGATCAGGTAAGTACTTTGAAACTATCCTACTTTTGATGTACTCTCAATATAAAACATTTAAAACACTTATAATGGCTTGAGATCAAGTAAATATATTAAAACTATCCTGCTTTCAGCATATTCAAAAGGGGAAACATTCATGATAAACATAAAAGTATTCTAAGATCAGGTAAGTACTTCAAAACTAGCCTTTTTTCAACATACTCTCAGGGAAAATTTCAAAAAAACTTTGGAGAAAAAATAGAAGAGAGGGAAAACCATAAAATTTCCTTGTCCAACTCTACTTAGCATGTAATGAAAATATCATTCAAGAACAATGTTTAAATTTTAGACAGTAAGACGTGGGAAAAAAAAACATTCCTAAACTTCTTGGATTGTATTAAATCATTCTTAAATACACAAAGGAGGAAAACATAAAGATAAAGCTTATCAGTGAGAGTAGGGTACTTTAAAGAGTAAATCCTAGCCCTATATTTGTTGTTCTTTATGAGAGAAAAGTGGACAGAATGGAAACAAAAATAAAATAACAATTTACAATAAGAAACAAATCACCATTGACATAGACTAGGATCCCATAAATCAACTTGTATTTGATGTTCAAACTAGTTACAATCATCAAGTCTAGTGGGTCTCTACAGCTTCAAACTTCTCATCTCAGCTTATGTAAGTTCAATTACAAACAGGGTTACAACAGCTTCATAAAACTATTTACATGCAACAGATATCCAAAGACCAAGCTTTAAATTATCTTCTACAGAAGTATTTATAGAAGAAATGAAGAGGTGGAATGAAATAAAAGATCTCTATTTCAATTAATAAAATTTTAATGCTTCTCCGCCTTTGAGGGGCTCAATAGAGAAGTTTTCTGATATTTCCTCTGTATTAATTGGTTTTCATTAAATATTTAGCCACTTAGAAGATTTTGTTGACTTTAAAAATCTTTAAGTAGGATGGCAATAACTATGGCTGCTTTAAAAAAAATATCATTGACTAAGGAAATAACTATGCCTTCTTTGGATTAATTGAAATGATAGGTGGCGTTTTGGTAGTTGAATGGATATTTCAGCCTCTGATAGGGCAGTGGAGGCCTCTTTACTGATATAATTCTTCTGTTTAATCTTAAAAAACTTTTAATTTGTCTTTACTTTGGGTTTAGGCTTGTTCAAGCCTTGATCTTTGTCTTCAGTCTTCATTCTCTGATATCAGCTTTATTTCTTTAAACCTGGGGATTAAAGACCTTGATTTTCAGGCTTAGGCATTAATCCCTTTACTATTGATTTCTTCACTTATACAGTTTTTATTTTTGATGTTTACTGTGTTTTTGTTGTTTTGTAGGTGCATAGAAGGTTTTCATGATATCACCGACACTCATGAGGTATGGGTAGAATCATAGTTTGAACCCTGTAGATTCCTTTTCTTCTTGAATAATTTCATGTGGATCATTATCCCTAGCCTTTCGTTTCTTTTTATAGCTGTGGAAAAAACCTTTATAACCTGCAAAAAAAACACAAAAGTTAAGAAAATCACATGAAAAATAGGTTAACGCTGCTTTGGGCGGTTTGGGAATGAGGTTAAGTTGGAGACATTGGATGAAAACAACCAACGGTCGAGATCACTTGATGGGGTCAATTGGGAGGCAGTTGGGTGAATGGTTGTAAGATTAAGTCCCGGCTATTTGATCAGAACGATGAATGGTAGATATTTCTTGATGAAATATTTGGGGAGTAAACCAAATGAAAAGTGAATGGGGGACAAGATTAAAACAAAACCATCGGATTAAAATGATGAATGGTGGAGATCCACCGATGAGTTCTTTTGGAGAATAGATGGAGGGAGACGGGTTTGGGTCAGAGCATAATGTGAGTCATCTGATTAAAAGAATCGATGGCCAAGATTAAATGGTAAAAATGGCTTCTGTAGAGGATGGGTGGTTTGGTGGAAAACCATCAGTGGTTTTCACAAAATTTTTAGGTGGTATGTGGTTTTCATAAAAAAAATGCGATACGGTATGTCACGTGACACGTGGATTTAGAAAACCACCCATTTTGGACTTTTTTCAGGTGTTAACGTGCTGTTGCGTAAATTTTTCGAAATAGATTTCTCGCCGTCAAATGAGTGGGTGTAGATCCAACGGTGTGGATCGCACGTGATGGAGAAGTTGCGGGGTTGGGGAAATAGTGAAATACACGCGGCAGCTGGTGAGTGGATAGATGTTTTATGAGGTGGGAGGTAGGTCCCAAAGGAGTTGGGCCTATTGGATTGAGTCTGGACCATAGGATATTTTTAATGGATGGATTAGATTTAATCTTGGGGCTCGCAAATTGGAGGAGAAAAGGGGATGGTACTTGAGAATTTGTGTAATGTGACGGAGCGTTGTCCGACGAATCTAGGAGTAAGATCGATGGTCAATACTCAATCAGTGGGGCAAAGGCAAATAATTATGGGTGGAGTGTGACAAGATCTTAGTCGTTGGTTCCTATGGATTCGACGGCTAAGATTTAATCGGGAAGATTGGCATCAGAGGAGGGCAACATGATGGATGGGCGAGATGCGATGAGATCCGGAACGTCGGATGAAGGTGGATCAACGACTGAGGTTTTCTTTGAGGGATCGCATCAGAATTCTGAAAGACATGAAAAAAGGAAGGACCCATTCAGATTTGTGATGCGATGAGATGATGTCCATTGATTGGTTTAAATCGACGGTCGATATTCATTGAAAATTTGAACTGTTGGGTTTTATTAAAATACAAAGAAAAGTTGGGTTTTATGGAAATACAAAGGAAAGTCAGGTTTGGGAAAGGGTTTTAAGTTCTTTAGTGCTTAGTTGTGGGGCCTAAGGTCTTATGAGGAAAGGGGTTACGGGAGTTAAGCCCTCGGGGGCTTAGGAAAACTTTAAATGCAAAAAAGGTGTTTTTAGGCCTCAAAAACAGGGTTTTTCAGGCAAATTGAGGGTTCTGGTAGAGGAGATAGGACTTTTTAAAGCAAATGAAAGGGGAACAAATGGTTTTAAAAGGGTGTTTGGAATGATTTAGAAGTTATATGAAGGATTATGGAGGGATTTTATGAAGGAAATGAGAATGAAAAATGGGATTGTTTTATGAGTGAAAGGAGGGGTAAAATGAAGGGATAAATGGGATTTTAAGCAGTCTTTCTTTTGGAAAACAGTAGGCTCTTTTAGGACTATGAGGGGAAAAGCAGTGAATATTATCTCAGAGGGTAAAGATCATCATAATACTTCAGAAACTCACAATTTTGGACATGAATTGTTTCTAGAAGGCTAAAAATATTTTAGCCACCATTTGGTATGACAAATTTTTATAGGTGGCTAACAGCGGCTCCAACTTGGGATGGAAGCTCCTTGGAGGTGTGAAGAACCTCGGAAAAGCATTCTATAGATGTAGATCAATGGCTTTTTACCTTGACCACATTTTCCTCTTCTTTGATTAGCTGCTTGAAAGATGATCAAAACGTTAGATATATCAGCAGAAAAATTCTTCCCCAAACAGCTACCTACACAACCTACTTCCCAAAAAAATTTCTTCTGAAGGTGCATTTGGACTTGCAAACCTTAAACATCAGCATTTTATTTTTTATTGAAAACATAAAACTATCTAATTCTACCCTTATTTCTCCATGAACTCAGATTAAACAGTCGAGTTCACAAGCTTCGCTACCTAACTACTATCTTTCAAGATTGGATTGTCTGACAAACTTTTATTCTCTAAATTCTAAAATAGAAATTTAAAAATAGCCAAGCTAGGATTAAGTAGTCTAACTTGTTGTAGGTCTATGGCATAAAAAAAAGCTACACATAGACTAAAATTTGGATAAAATTAAAAACAAAATAGTGAAGGCTTGAGGTCTGAAAATCGAGAACATCCTTCATTATTTCTTCATCTCTGTTTTGAATTTGTTTGAGCTGTCTTTCTTTCTTTCCTGGTTCAAGTTTCAGGTAGATTAGAACCAGTTTGTTTTCTATCTTTGGCTCAATCTTTGATTTTATTAGAGCCATTCTTCTTTTGAATTTCATAGGTTCAGATTTTGAGCTTGTTTGAACCTTTTTTTTTCTATCCTAATCTACCTTACTGATAAGCCAAGGTTGAGCTGTTTGGAAAATATGAATCACTAAATTATCAGTGGTAAATTGAAAAACTAATTATTCATGATTAGGTTGTATGACTAACTAGAAGTGTGTTTTCAGGAGTGGCATTTGACCTTTCACACTTTCAGACTTTGTTTCTCTTTTTGGTATGGGGCTGTACCTTTCTTGTTTTCACTCTGCCCTCTTTTCTCTTTTCTATTGTTTTTGTATTTTTTATTTTTCTAAATTAGAATGCAATGATGGATGTAATATTTATAATGAGGAAAAAATAAAAAAGCTTGAAACTGGTACAGTCAATAAAAATAATGTTTGAGCATCATGCCATTGATAGGACCTCCAAAGAGTCCAGTTCCATTCACTTCCTGCAAGAAATAAGCATTATTACCACTAGTAGAGGGAATGAGATAAGGGCCCATCCATAAGTTATCAAAGTTCCCATGTTTTCCCTTATCTTCTCTCTTGGAATCCCACTTTAAAACTTTGTTACCAATGCTAAAATCACTGGCCTTTTTTCTTTTATCAAACAACTTCTTGATGTGTTCTTGCTTGTGTAATGCTCTGTTGTAGACTTCCTCTCTAGTTTGTTGAAGATGTATAGTCTGATTGATTTGTCTTGTCATATCATTGTCATCAGACTATACTTCTTGGATCAACTTCATGCCTGGCACTCCTAGACTGGTTGGAAAATTTGCATCTTCTCCATAAAAAAGATGGTAGGGTGACATTCCAATTGATTTCTTAAGTGTTAATCTGTCAGCCCAGAATGCATGTACTAGCTTTGTGTGTCATGATTTCTTATTGTCTTCCAGAAATTTTTTGATTATATTTACCAAACTCTTATTTGAGGATTCTGCTAACCCATTAAATTGTGGGTAATAAGTAGCAGAATGGCCCAATGTAATATGATATTTATGACAGAATTCAACCATATTTTTTGATCCAAATGTAGCAGCATTTTCAGTGATAATCTTCCTTGGGCAACCAAATCTAGATAGGACATGATTTTCAAGGAATTTTATGATAACAGATTCATTGGCTTGCCTAGAAGGGATGGCTTCTATCCATTTGGTAAAATATTCTGTTGAAGTGAGGATCCATCTATGTTGGGCAGATGAGGGTGGATGGATTTCCCCAATGAAGTCTAGACCCCACTACTAAAAATGAGCTTCAACATTGATTGGATTAAAGGTTGAGGGAAGCAATTTTATTTTGCCTTCAAAATTTTGGCATTTGTGACAGACAATAATCATTTTATTGACATCTTGAAAGAGGGTGGGCCAGTAGCAACCAACTCTAAGGATTTTATTGGCAATTTTATTCCAATAGAGGTGGCCTCCACATTCTCCTTCATGGAACTCATGCTTGATCTTATCTGCATCATTCTCAGGAAAAAATTTAAGCAATAATCTACTATCATTTTTCCAATATAGACATTTATCCAAAATGCAGTAGTTAATAGCTTTCAACTTTAAAAATCTTGCCTTTGTTTTAGACAAACCAGGCGGGGTATTCAAATTGAGCAAAACATATAAAATATTAGCATACCAAGATGAAAACAGAAAATGATCTTCAGTAATGGTAGTTGGCAACTCCTCTTGTTCATCTAATGCCTCTAACATGTTTATATCAAGAGCTTAAAAATTAGACTGAGCCATTAATCTTGCTAGTCCTTGGCATTTTATAAGCTTAGTGGGCTTGATTTCTAAATCATATTCAAGTAACACAGCAATCTACTTTCCTCTTTTTCCATCTGGGTCCTGTGTTAAAATTTCTTTTACAACTGAATTTGGCACAAAGGAAATTATGTGGGAATGTAAAATGTAAACTCTAAAGTCTTTTAAGGCTTTGGATAAGGCAAAGGCTTGTTTTTCCATGATATTTTACTTTAGAGGTGCATCTTTCAATGCCTTACTAACGAATTCAATTGGCTTCTCTTGTACCTTAGAGTTTTTCTGTAATAGGACAACAACCACTGTGTGTTCTGAGGCAAAAGAAAAAATGAAAAAATATTTTGTAAAGTCAGGACTAATGAGAACTGATGTTTTGGTTAATGCTTGTTTTACCAGTTCAAATGATTTCTTTGCTTCTAAGATCCATTTAAATCCTTGTTTCTTTTTTAGCGTGTTTGTTATATTTATAAGGAGTTTAGCTAGATTGGGTATGAACCTTCTCAAGAAATTATTCTTCCCAATGAAAGATTGAAGTTCCTTGATGTTTCTGGGATGGTTGATTTGCAATATACCCTCAATCATCTTTGCATCTATCTTTATCCCTTCCTCCGATATGATGTGTCCAAGTAGTTTTCCTTCTTGGAGACCAAACATTGTTTTCTTTGGATTTAAAGATAACCCAAATCTTCTACATTTCTCATAGACATTTCTAAAATTTTCTAGGTGTTCTTCATCTGTTTTAGAAAACACAGTGATATCATCAAGGTAAATAATGATGAAGAGGCCTAATTCTTCTAAGAATGAAATATCCACGGCTCTCTGAAATGTGGCACCAACATTCATTAAACCAAAGGGAATTTTCACATACATGAAAGTACCCCATGGTGTAGTAAAGGCTATTTTTATTTGATGATCAGGATGTACCATAATTTTGTTATAACCTGAGAAGCCATCTAGCAAAGAAATTCTTTTAGAACCAACAACCTTTTGTAAAATTTGATCCATCTTGGGTAAAGGGTAGTTTTCCTTCAATGAGGCTCTGTTTAAGTTCCTAAAATCAATACAAATCCTTATTTCTCCTGTCTTTTTCCTAACTAACACAAGATTAGACACCCAATCTGAATATCTAACAGGGACTGTAATTCTAGCATCAAACATCTCTTAATTTCTTTCGCAACTAGGGGTAATTTAACAGGGTTTATTTTGCGCAATTTTTTTCTATAGGGTTTCTGGTTTTGTTTGAGGGGTATCTTATGCTGAATTATTTCTACGTCATAGGATTTTAGATCCTCATAACTCCATGCAAATACACTAGAAAATTCCTTAAACAACTCAATATATTTTAGTTTAATGTGAGCTGATAAAGTTTTAGACAGTTTGATCATTCTTGGTTTTTGTTCACTGCCTATGTTACATTATTCAACTTTAGTTTCAACAGGCTCCAGTTTTTTTTTTTTCGCAACATCATTGAAATCAAGAAATTCTTCTAATGGGACCAGTCCTTTTGGCAAGCTTTGAGATTTATATTGTAGCATTTCTAAATCTTCTTTCTCTAAATATGCACTAATTTCTGTTGTATGTTCAAGTTTATTAGCTAGCAGATTTATATCAGTAATCCTTGGAGACTTTTATTCTTCATCAAGCAGATTTTCTTCCATAGGACAGTCTGGTTCATACTCTGAATCTAAACTTAGCAGCTCAAATTCATTTTTGGACTGTAGGAAGTCTTCTATTTGTTTATCTCCATCAAACACTTGCCAATATTTTTCATTGTCTAGGAAAACTGGTCTAAATTTGATTTGAGTGGTGGATTGTTTGGTTTCATAAGGTGTTAGACAAGTTCTAGCAGGAAAGGCTAAACCATTGGCAAGAAAATTTTGATTTTTTGGGACAAAGACAAGTTGGAATTCATCAAAGGTTTTCAATAAATCCATGAAATCATTTATATAGGCTCTAAGTCTAGGGTTTTTGGCACTATATTCCCCATTCACTTACCTAGTAATCAACTTTGAATCCCCATGAACCTTTATCATTTTGGCCCCTAATTTCTTCAATAAGTGTAGGCCTAAAAGCAGGGATTCGTACTCAGCTATGTTATTGGTACATTGAAAGTTTAACCTGTAGGAATGCTCTTCAGCATGATTTTGCTCAGTGTTGTGTATCCATATGCCTGCTCCAGCATCACTCTTTCTACAAGAGCCATCAAAATTCATACTCCAAAGAGGATTTTTTTTAGCATTACTAGTTTGACTAGTATCCTCTTTATCTTGCATGCTTTTAGATTGTTCTTGTAAATCAAAAACATGTTGATATTGGTTTAGTTCTTCATGTTCTTCATTATGTTTAGGATTCTTCTCTTGACTCTCAAAGTTAACAACCAAGGGATGACTATTATGTAGCACTATACTTGTTTTTTGTTTGCTGTGATTTTCTGTTTTGGCCAACTGTCTTGGTGCTTTTGTCTTGTCTTCCTCCTTTTCTGTGTCTGCCACTATGTTACAATGAGAGGTGGCCACTAGATCAGTTAAGTTTTCCTGCTCATTAAATGTTTCATGATTGAAAAGAATAAATGAGTCAAGGCTTGTCTACATAGAATAAAGGGGAGATTTTTCAGGTCTCTCTTGGATACTGACCATGTATTTCATATGAGATTCCCTATAAAGTCTTCTAGTTTGATTAAAAACTGGGATGGTAGCATATGTCATATCCATTTGCATTGTTCCTTGTAACTTAGCCCCCCATGATCTCGATAACAAAATACCATATTTGGGGGGTACATCAGCCACTACAATATCCATCACTAAACACTTGCCTGGTATTTGTGCTAAGTTAACATAGAGGTCTTTGATCAAACCTAAACATTTCACTCTACTAGAGTCAAAGGAGTATAGATCTTTGTATGGTCTAGTGATTTCAAGGCCTAAGCTCTCCATTACTACTTTGGGCATTAAATTATGAGAGGCCCCTGAATCATGTATGGAATTGTGTAAAATTTTGTCATGAATTTTCAAACTAACATAAAAATGAGCAACTAGCCCTTCTTGGTATCTATTCTCAATCTTAGGACCAAATAAGAGCTCTGGTTGGTCATCATTGAGGTTGACAGTGTCATTATTTTCCTCTATGTTGAAAGATTTCAAAATTTTAGATCTATATACATATTGGGTGACTAATTCAGTGAGGGGAACATGGATTTTGATCTTGGCAATTTCCTGTTCCATACTAAAAGGCATCTTATTTCTTACAACATTTGTTTCAGCATTATTAATCACCATTCTATCAGCAAAATCAGCTTGTTGATTTCCTCTATTTACATTGGCCAAAATTGTTTTAATAGGAGAATTAGCTGATACTAACACTACTAAGGTTTGCACTGTGTTTTTTATTCATTTGAGTGTCTTTCTCTTTGTTTTGATTAGAATTTACATGCACTGTTTTATCTTTTTGTTTTGCAACTTTGGGTTTATTCACAAGGCTATTTTTTGCAGAGCTTTCAGAGGTGTTAGTTTTTGGAGTTTCCTGATTCTTTTTACTCCTAAGGTCATATTCCTTTGAGGTCTCTATGATGACATTTTCCATTTCTTGATAGTAATTTTCATCTTCCATTATTCCATCATCATAGGGTGTGTATAAACCTTGTTTCCTATTGTAAGGAACATGAAAAGAATCATTGTCTACTCCCAACATGTTTATATCATCTTCCTCTATTTGTTCAGTTGTTTCTTCAACCTCACTCACATAGTTTTGATGAAAAGAAGGAATAATATTCTGATTAGGGTCTCTTGGTCTGTTTTGAGGTTGGCTTCTTCTGAAATTTTGATTTTGATTTTGAGGTTGATTTCTGTTTTGGGGAGCTGATTGGTTTTTACTAGCTTGTGATCTCTCAAGTATGCTCATCTTTTTCATCATTTCCTCCATCATTCTTTCCATTTTAGAGCTAGAGGTTGAGGGTGCCAATTCCTCCCTAAATGATACGTTCTTCTCATTTCTCATCCTTGCTCTTTTCTCCATCAAATTCCTTCCACAACAAGAGCTCCTTTTTGCATATCTTCTAGAGTCAAAGGATCTCTTTCTCTCAGCTGATAGGCCATTTGAGGATCAAATCCTTCAGGAAAATTGTTCAAGGCTGAGCCTTGTGGATGTTTCAATTATGGGGGTAGGGAATTATACGCACTGTTGAATCTAGTGCAATAATTTTGAACACTTTCCCCAGTGTTTCTTTTGAGGCTATTGTAATATGAGAGTATTTGAAGAGGGTTTTTCTTAGTTTCCCACTTGTTTAGGAATAACTGATGGAGGGCTTGGACGTCACTAATACTATTAGGGGTTAAGCCTTTGAACCATTTTCTTGTTTCTCCCCCTAAACTTTGAGAAAACAATCTAAGTTTGACAGTTTAATCATCAATCTCATTTCTATCAAAATAGTCATTCATCTTATCCACATGTTGTGAAGCAGTAGTAGCACCACTGGCATCATATAATGATATCTTGGACTGATAGTCTTGTGGAATATTGACTAAAGGTAAAGGAAGGACTAGGGGAGCATACCATTTTTCCATGATAGGAGGTGGTGGGAAAAGTGGGGGGTTTACAAGTGGAGGGGGTTGATGGAATGGTGTAGTTTGAACAGTGCGTGTATGGAAAATAGAAGTGGATGGACCAGCAAGAGGTTATTGAGTAAATCTAGGACGAGAGAAACCAAAATTATGAAGGAAATGTAAATTAGGTGGATTAGTTTCTCTGCTACCAGAATGTTGACTTCTATCTTGGGATGCAGGTGAAGGCTCAAAATCTAGCTAATCTATATCATCAAGTGACCTAGTTCTGAATGGGTTTCTTAAGTCAACTTGTGAATCTTGTAGAGCTCCAAGGTTTTCAGGGACATAACTAGCTCTATGAAATGACTTAAAAATAGTTGAAGCTTGAACCTTAGGAGACTTCCTAAGTATGCTTTCAGGATTATCAACTATCTTTGGTGGATTTGGGTCAGGATGGGCTCTAGTATAAACTCTTCTGGAAGCCACTATGCTATGTTTTCAGACTCAACAATAAGAAAATTTTAACCAAATATGACAATCTTTCGGAGCCTAGATTATCTTTAGCAAGAAAATTTTAATCCTTAAATCCTTCTTAACTGAGTTTGTATGATGTTATGATAAAGGGTTTCCCAGTGGAGTCTTTAGGTTTGTTTAGGATTGTGGAGTCACCGGGTGGAAATTTTTAGCTTTAGAAGATAAAATGTTTTATGGTCCACCAACATTTATATATTTGAATACCAATATGATATATTTTTGGTTTTTCTGAGCTTTTACAGTCCTATGGGTTATGAGAGTGTCCTAAATCTATTTCAACACTTAGCTACAGTGATGAGACAAAGAGAGTTTACTCTTATGGCTTAGCTAGCTAATTCCTTCAAGGTTTGATAAGGCTTTTTGAGAATCCTAAGGGTTACTTAGTTTTTCACTGATTCAAATAATTCCTATCATGATTACCAACATGCTTGGTAGTGCTTGGAGAAATCTACTTATACTGCACTGAACACTGAGTCTTTTATTTTAAATATTTTACATAGAATCCCTAGTGGAGTCGCCAGAATGTTAGGTCTCTGTAATTTGCAAGATTGAAAAATAAAAACTGCAAAGCCTACATATGAACCACTTTGGGATTCTAGGATCTAGCCCTCCTGAATCCAGAGAGGGATCTCTCTATAAGTGATAAGATTGATTTATCTTTTAAGGTTTTGGAATGTGATATTAGGCTAGTTATTAAGAACAACGTTTTTGTTTGGTTTTTTGGTCGAGCAAAGGTATGATGAAGGTGAAGTAAGTCTAAATGAAGGCTGAAGGTGTAAATAAGTGGGATAATGGTTCGTCTAATAATATAGGCAAGAAGCAGCTTCAATCCATTGGGCTACGGATTCATAGGAGGATTTAACTGAAACAGAAAAGTTCAAGAGTGGTCCATGGGGAAAGTCATATATGTCAAAGGATCTCTTTAAGTTGATTTTATGGAATGGAATAATAAGAAATGGAGTGATGGAAATCAAAAAAATTAAGAACAAAGAGTAGCCTAAGATCAAGTAAGTACTTTGAAAATATCCTGCTTTTGGCATGCACTTAAGAAAAGACATAAAAGTAATCTAAGATCAGGTAAGTACTTTGAAACTATCCTGATTTTGATGTAATTTCAATAGAAAAAATTTAAAACACTTAGAATAGCTTAAGATCAAGTAATTACTTTGGAAATATCCTTCTTTCAGCATAGTCAAAGGGAGAAACATTCATGATAAACAGAAACGTAGTCTAAGATCAGGTAAGTACTTCGAAACTAGCCTGCTTTCAACATACTCTTAGGGAAAATTTCAAACAACCTTTGGAGAAAAACTAGAAGACAGGGAAAACCATAAACTTTCCTAGTGCAACTCTACTTAGCATGTAATGAAAATATCATTCAAGAACAATGTTTAAAGTTTAGACAGTAAGACGCGGGAACACCAACATTCCTAAACTTCTTGGACTATATTAAATAATTCTTAAATACACAAAGGAGGAAAACATAAAGATAAAACTTATCAGTGAGAGTAGGGTAATTTAAAGAGTAAATCCTAGCTCTATATTTGATGTTCTTTATCAGAGAAAAGTGGACAAAATGGAAACAAAAAGAAAATAACAATTTACAATAAGAAACACATCACCATTGACATAGACCAGGATCCCATAAATCAACTTGTATGTGATGTTCAAACCAGTTACAATCATCAAGTCCAGTGGGTCTCTACAGCTTCAAACTTCTCATCTCAGCTTATGTATATTCAATTACAAACAAGGCTATAGTAGCTTCAGAAAACTATTTACATGCAATAGATATCTAGAGACCAACCTTTAAACTATCTTCTACAGAAGTATTTATAGAAGAAATGAAGAGGTGGAATGAAAGAAAGGATATATAGTTTAATTAATATAATTTTAATGCTTCTCAACCTTTGAGGTGCTCAATAGAGAAGTTTTTTGATATTTCCTCTATATTAATTGGTTTTCATTAAATAATTAGCGACTTAGAAATTTTTTTTGGCTTTAAAACTCTTTAAGCAAGATGGCAATAACTCTGGCTGCTTTAAACAAAATATCACTGACTAGTGCAATAACTATGCCTTCTTTGGATTAATTGAAATGATAGGTGGCATTTTGGCAGTTGAATGGATATTTCAGCCTCTGATAGGGTGGTGGAGGCCTATTTACTGATATAATTCTTTTGTTTAATCTTAAAACACTTTTAATTTTTCTTTACTTTGTGTTTAGGCTTGTTCAAGCCTTGATCTTTGTCTTCGGTCTTCATTCTATGATATTTTATTTATTTCTTTAAACCTGGGGATTAAAAACCTTGATTTTCAGGCTTAGGCATTAATCCCTTTACTGTTGATTTCTTCACTGATACAATTTGTCTTTTTGATGTTCACTCTGTTTTTGTTGTTTTGCAGGTGTGCAAAAGGTTTTCATGATATCACCAATGCTCATGAGGCATGGGTAGAATCATAGTTTGAACCCTGTAGATTCCTTTTCTTCTTGAATAATTGGTTGCAGATCGTCATCCCTGGCCTTTCATTTCTTTTTAGAACTGTGGAAAAAACCTTTATAACCTGCAAAAAACACAAAGAAGTTAAGAAAATCCCATGAAAAATAGGTTAAGGCTACTTTGGGTGGTTTTGGAATGAGGTTAAGTTGGAGCCGTTGGATGAAAACAACCAATGGTCGAGATCACTTGATGGGGTCAATTGGGAGGCGGTTGGGTGAATGGTTGTAAGATTAAGTCCAGGCCGTTCGATTAGGATGATGAATGGAACAGATTTTTTGATGAAAGCTTTTGGGAGTAAACCAAATGAAAAGTGAATGGGGGACGAGATTAAAATGAGACCATTGGATTAAAATGATGAATGGTGGAGATACACCGATGAGTTATTTTGGAGAATAGATGGACAAAGATGGCCTGGGGTCAGATCATAATGTGAGTTGTCCGATTAAAAGAATCGACAGCCAAGGTTAAAAGGTAAAAATGGCTTCCATGGAAGATGGGTGGTTTAGCAGAAAACCATCAGTGGTTTTCACAAAAATTTTGGGTGGTATGTGGTTTTCATAAAAAAAAAAAGCGATACGGTACGTCGCGTGACACGCGGACTCAAAAAACCAGCCATTTCAGACTTTTTTCAAGCGTTAACGTGCTATCGCATAAATTTTGCGAAACAAATTTTTGGTCGTCATATGAATGGGTGCAGATCCAACGATGCAGATCGCACGCGATGGAGAAATTGCAGGGTTGGGGCGATAGTGGAATACACACGGCAGTTGGTGAGTGGATAGATGTTTTACGAGGTGGGAGGTAGGTACCAAAGGATTTGGGCCTATCGGATTGAATCTAGACCGTAGGATATTTTGAATGGATGTCTTATATTTAATCTCAGGGCTCGCAAATCGGAGGAGAAAAGGGGATGGTACTTGAGAATTTGCGCGATGCAATGGAGCGCTGTCCATCGGATCTGGGAGTAACATTGATGGTCAATACTCAATCGGAGGGGCAAAGGCAAATAATTGTGGGCGGAGTGTGACGAGATCTTAGCTATCAGTTCTTGTGTATTCAATGACTAAGATTTAATAGGAAAGATTGACATCGGAGGAGGGCAACATGATGGATGGGCACGATGCGATGAGATCCGGAAAGTCGGATGAAGGTGGATCAACGGTTGAGGTTTTCTCTGAGGGATCACATCAGAATTTTGAAAGACGTGAAAAAAGGAAGGACCTATGCATTTTTGTGATGCGATGAGCCAATGGTCGTTGATTGGTTTAGATTGATGGTAAATATTAGTTGAAAATTTGAACTGTCAAGTTTTATTAAAATACAAAGGAAAGTCGGGTTTGGGAAAGGGTTTTAAGCCCTTTAGCGCCTGGTTGTGGGGCCTAAGGTCTTATGAGGAAAGGGGTTACAGGAGTTAAGCCCTCCGGGGATTAGGAAAACTTTATATGCAGAAAAGGTGTTTTTAGGCCTCAAAAATAGGGTTTTTTAGGCAAATTGAGGGTTCCGGTAGAGGAGATAGGAGTTTTTAAACCAAATGAAAGGGGAACAAATGGTTTTAAAGGGGTGTTTGGAATGATTTAGAGGTTATATGAAGGCTTATGGAGGGATTTTATGAAGGAAATGAGAATGAAAAATGGGATTTTTTTATGAGTGAAAGGAGGGGTAAAATAAAGGGGTAAATGGGCTTTTAAGTAGTCTTTCTTTTGGTAAATAGTAGGCTCTTTTAGGACTATGATTGAAGCAGCAGTGAAAATTATCTCAAAGGGTAAATATCATCATAATACTTCAATAACTGAAATTTTTTGACATGAATTGTTTCTGGAAGGCTAAAAAGATTTTAGCCACCATTTGATATGACAATTTTTTATAGGTGGCTAACACCACCTATTTGGGTCCCTATGGGATCAACTTGATCATTGAGAAGATTGCATTTCAATATCCCAGGAAATGAAAAGATATAAATTTGATTTGGGAGGATGGTAGCCCTCATGGGAGGAATACCAAGATTGAGTATGGAAGGAGAAATCCACAAGTGGTTAGGTGGATGCGGATGGAGAGCAAGAAGTTAGTGAGCTACTTGCATATTTATGATACCGGGCAGCAGGAGGCTTGGCTGCGCTGGTTGCTCTTGAAGGATTTTTGCCATCACTTGGCATACACTCTTCCTAAGGGTATGGGGATGAAAAGATGTGGTAGGATGCTTTCATCATTGACCAACAAAGAGTATGGATGCATGGTGTTGATGTGACCTTCATATCATTCATTATTTCTTGATCACATGACTTGTATGATGCGAGCATGAGGAGGCAGCAAAATTTTTTGTTTTTTGGGTTGTACTTGGGAGAGAAAGGGCAGAATTTCTCTCACATGTTGTATGATGTTACAGGAGTAGGATATGGCACTATCATGGTGCAAAGGGGATACTCCTTGGCCTTTAATGATAAGGAAGTACTTCCATTTTGGGAGGAATTTCCTAATTGCAGCAACATTGTTGGAGGAGTCTTTAACAAGGATCATGTCAAAGAAATGAGCTATGGGTTGGCGAGAGCCTATTTTCATAGGCCAACAGCACTATTATTTTGGAGCATGGACTTACTCATGTATTCATGCATCACTTTACTTTCAGCACATTGTGATAATTTTGTTTTTACATCCATTGATTATGTAAGACAATATTTGCACCTTCTGGCCATTATCATACAGTGCATTGTTCTATAAGAGGGAAAGTTTACTGTTGAGCCCCATAAACAAAATTTTTCCAACTATTATCATGGAGACAACCATCCTTTGTATAATCATGGGCAATTTTTTTATTATTTCTTATATGCTCATTTGGCACATTCTCTCATTTACTATTCACTAGTAGATGTGATGATTCACACAACTAGCCATTTGTCAAAACACCATTTACCATGTTATTTCCTAAAGTTGCAGTGGGAAAGACTGCATTGTGTCCACTTGAGACATTATTTGTACCACACAACACCATGTAAAAATTTCAGAAAACTTCTCATTTGGATACCCTATGCTGATCATGTCCTATTTATCATGGATGAGATGTTTTGGGTCAGCTTGCTCTTCAAAGATGGAGAGGAGATATTTGGATGATTTTTCTTCATTTTTCCACTTGAGGATCAACAAATACTCTACTCTTATCATGAGTGGAGAGAAGGAAAACATGGGGTAGACTACCTTTTCTACCATGATCAGATTTTTAGCCCACCTACTTTGCATGAGCCAAAGGTGGAGGAAGACTTTCAGGAGTTGCCATGTTGGAGGGTAACTCATTTTTTATGGTTGATTGCTTGGGGATGGGAGATTCATATGAGGATGGTAGATCCCAATTCATTTCAGCCCACATGCCTCAATAAGGCCCTTCAGTTCTGTTATCACTCAGATTTTCCTTGAAGTTGTAAGAAAAGGAAAGGGGTCCGAGGTAACCACAAACCAAATTTTAGGTACAAAATCTAGCCAATATGTATCCAAAGAGGGCTCTCTCTTTAAGTTTTAGCTTTGTTTTGAAATATATTAGGCTAGTTATGACAGTACAAGGATTTTAACTGATTTTGGGTGGTGAAATTCAATAGCAGAGGGTAAGACTGAGAAATTTAGGCCATTGGGCTAATGGAGTCAAAGAAGGATGGCTTAACTAGATTAAGTTTCTTAACAAGAGATGGTTTCACAGGGCAAGGTAATCAAATAGGGAACAGTTATAGATGTAAGATGAATGAAATGGACTCGAAATGGTTGAAGGGAAATTAAGAATCCTTCAACATATTCGAAAGAGGGAACCTGATTGATTATTAATAAAGAGAAATTAAGAATTCTTTACTAAATAATCAAAATGAATAAACTAGAAAACATGAGCAATTAAGAATTCACTGCTTAAACTAGTTCAAAAGAAAACATTAAGAATAAAAATGATTGAAAACAGATTGCACTTAAACACTTTCTGAATTATTCCTTTTCGTTTATCATTCGGATATGAAACACAGATGGTATAATAAACAAGTATAAAAGTCTAAAACATAAGAGATAGATGACTTATTGATCCATTGTCTGACTCAAGAATCTTGTGAAAAGTATTTTGCATCAATTCCTTATCTAGCTAGCCATACGAAATTTATCCAATAACACTTTATTTCAAAATAATCGATGTTACAGCAAAGTCTAAGAATCCACCCCTCAATACTCCAATTGAGGGATTATTTATACAAAAAGTTATAAAAAATATCTCATAACAAATTGAGATATAATCTAGGATGACTCATGGATAGATTACATGAAAATAGAGACGGATGGTCTCGAAGATAATAGAAAAGATAACTGATGTTGTGTTGTTCCCTTTTTTATGAATGTGCTGGAGGTAGGCCCTATGATTTGGCTTGTTGCTATCCTCTTTAGTAACTCTGAGCTGGCTATTTCTATTTTATTAATAATATTTACCTGTACTGATACACTTTGATCTTTTTGATCTTTTTTTATCCTTTTTATCATGACTTACTGTAGTAAATAATCAAAAATTCATGTAAGGATAATTTTACAAAAGTTCTAACATCTCTTCCCACCATTGAGCTTCTGGTATTCTAGTTCTTTGAAGCTTCCTCAGAGTCTCATCAGTCTCTGTATATCTGAAGAAAGTAGGCTAAATTGGGAATAAGTGCTTTACCTCATGCTCGAGAGAAAAAAAAAATTCCAAACTGTCATGAAGAATTTTGCCTGTAGGTAATGTTGTTGCTGCTGATGAACTCGTTGATGAACTGGCCTGGTTGTCAGCATACTTATTCAGTTTTTCATCATAGCTTTCCAGGCTCATTAGTTTATCATCTAAAACTAAAGGAATTGGTAATCCTTTACTCTGCAGAATATCAAATCTCTTTGTAAAGGCATTAATTTATTCCTACATATCAGAGCATCTTCTTTCTAGATTCTGCATCAGAGTTCTTTTAGTAAAAACTCTTTTTATCTCCAAAATTGTTCCTGTCCTATCTTGGATACCTAGCTCTTCAAGTTGATATTTGTTCGTGGTATTTAAAAAGTGTATAAGCTCATTGGCTTCATCAGGCATGTTTCCTAATTCTTGTCTTGCTTTTTGAACTTCCTCCAGAGCCAACTTAACTAAATCATTCTGCTCATACATTATTTGAATTGATGGCCATAGATCATTTCTCGACTGAATGATGTTGGTCCAAAGAATTTATTTGATTTCCTTCAAAGGCTTCTCTAATGTGAGATCCTTCTCCAATGCTCTGACCAATTTTTCCAATCTGTTGACCTCTCTGTTTTTTCTGCAACACTCATTTTTGAGAGATCATATTTTTGTTCTAAGGTAATAAACTGTACCTTTGTTTTCTGGAGCTCTGTCACCTAGAGTTTCAATTCCTCCATTGATATGATTAATTATTTAGTGCTTAAATTAGAAGTGTTGACCTATGATAATTCTGCTGACTGATCTGTTGTTGTTGTACCTATAATCACTTCTGGTTTAGATGCTAGAATGTTTTCCTGCTTGTCCTTTAATGCCTTTTTGAGCTATTTTTTAGTCTCATTTAGTTGCTCATTCAGTTTCAAGAGAAAATCCATGAATTATTCTTCAGAGTTTTTCTTTATAATTTCTACAGTTTGTGGATGCCTTGAAGATGGCAACTTCAGCTGTTTCCTTAAGGCTGCAATATCATCATCTTTCTTCTTGATCAAAGCTTATATACCTTTGACATATTTGGAATTATGACCCAATCCAATAATTATTTCTTACAAAATATTTATTCTGTTGTCCTTGGCATGGGAAGAGGCTTTTTCAAGATGTAATTGAGCAGTAGTATTCTCCAAGGATACCTGTAATCTTTGGGCCATCATTGATTTATTAGTCAAAGTAGAATAAATCATTTCACCTGTTTGTTTGTGCAGCTCAATCTGATCCAAAGGATGAATATCCTTTGCTATGACTTCAAAATTGGTTCTAACATAATCTACAACTGTTTGTGGCTGCTGCAGTTTGGGTTTAAAATGACTCATCACCATTTTACCCTGCTGGATGTCATAATCTGACATCAATCTTTGTTGATTTTTAGGAGCCATCTTTAAATATTGATTATAGACTTGAAGTCTTAATGGATCATTTCTAGCCTTTATATTTTTAAATGTCTTCTTAATATCCCAGGCATCCTTCACTGGTGGTTTGAAGGAATATACTTCTACACTTTTCTGCTTTTGTAGCTCTTTTCTCTGTGACTTAGTGGATGTCCCACTAATTTTGCATGTCTTCTGACTATCTAATTCTTGTCACCTCTGCCTATCAGGGGTTTCTTGAACAAATTCTACTTCTAAAAGAGGATTTAATATTTTTTTTTTTTTATATCAAGTTGTTCTGAAGATCCACTGATAGGAGTAGTTGTTTCTACATTTCTTTTCTTACCCTTTTCTTCATTGAGAGGAGTTTGAAAAATTGAAATTTTTGCCACATTGATCTGAGTAGGAGAAGTATGTATTTGGGCATGTTCCTTGGAATTTTTAGGCTGCTTTTTCATTGTGAATTTCTCTGTGACTCATGTATCAATCTCCTTTTCTTTCCCTGTAGATGCTACGGTGGCTAATGCACTGATTTCTTGCAAATTTTACTAAGAGGTTCCAGCAGAGGAAGGACCAATTCCTAGTCTTTGTACCTGTCCAAAAGAATCCAGGTCAAGTATTTCTTCAAGATATTTCATAATATTTTCAACACTGACCTGTTCACTATCTTGCTCTATTAAGGTCCCCTCCATCCATTCATCCATATTTGCAAATTGTTCAATTTCTGGAATTCTATGATGAAGGTACGGTGACAATTTGTTTTTCATCCTCCTATCACAAATAAAATTGTTTGGTTCATAAGGTACCCAGTGGAATTTTTTTTGCAATTTGAGATAGTATTCTAGGATTCTTTCAGCTTTTTTTCCTGCATCCCTAGAATTGTAGACAAAAGGATCTAATTGACTCTTAATTCTGAGCTGAGCTTTCTTCTTTGCATTGAAAAAATGGATTATGTCTGAATTTATCATTTGTCTGAAATATTCTAAGGCAAAGAGCCTCATTGGGACATACTTTGGTAACTTGAAAGGACATAGCTCACACCAATATATTCTAATCTCTGTATGATTTCGGTATAGGTACCAATCACCTATCCTGTATTGTTTAGAAAGATGGAGAATTTTCTTGATATGACTGTTGACCCTAAGAGGGGAGACTCCTATTAATAAGGTGGTTGCAGGGTGCACAAATAGGTCAATGAACTCATTGTAAGAATAAGGAGAATCAGAAGAATAATGGAAGATTGCAGACCAAAAAATTGTAGACCTTGGATTTCCTTTGGCATCAAGTTTCATGACATGGAAAGGGAAACTTTCTGAATGATAGTAAAGCATGAGATGGTATATAATAGTAGAATATTTGAAAACTCTTTCATCTTCGAATCTCATGAATTGGTCATGAATTTTATTAGCAATATAGGAAGAAAAATCACATTTGATAGCAGGAGGTTGTCTAGGGGTAAAAATTCACAACAAAACTAGGGTTAACTGGTCAACATATTCACTAGTGTTGAAACCCATTACAGAGGATATCATATTCAAAATGAGTCTGCCCACATCAGTGAAAAAAGTATATCCATAAGGGGGAGGGCCTTTGGGCTAATGTTCTGGAAATATGAAGGTTTGGCAGAGGCGATGCAGCTCTTCCTGGGATAAATTGGTCGATTTCTCAAGTAAATCTCCCATGGAAAGGGGAGTCAAGGCTTGAACAGGATGAAACTGTAACATTTCACTGATAAACTGAGCAGTTATTGGGAAAAGGATAGTTTGACTTGGGGATATGACTGCTCGTTGATTGGGATCATAATTGGAATGGCAGTGATAGATTATTTCAGGAAAAACATGAACTGCGGGTAAAAGATACATTGGAAGATTGGATTCCCACAGTCCAAAAATGTCAAAGCCGTTTAGGTAACTATCTTTGCATTGGCAAAAAAATTATGAGAGAATTTTCACTGAGGACGAGGTCTTTAATCTGAAAATCCCTATCTGTTAGAGGCAAATAGTCTAAATCTCTGTGAGGGGTGTTCATGGATGCGACATTCAAAGCCATGGGAATTTCCATTTCTGGTTCTTGTGGATTCAGAAAGGAATTCATTTTTTGATGAAAAGACAGACACAATCACAGGTTTGAGAATAAAATTGCAATTTTGGGATTTGAGGAATGAAATAAAGACCAATCTTGAATTTTGTTTCAGTTTTTTGTGTGGAATTGAAACAAAAACCAGGATTTTTCAAAGTTCAGCGGGAATTTGGGTAAATACCTATTTTCTGGGAAAGGAACAATGACGAAAACAAGTGTGGCTATGGCGGATGAATTATGGATTGTTCGACTGCGATTTTATGCAGCAAAGTGGCGGTTGAAAATCTTCGACAGTTGATTTTGGAGTTTTCTACATGGGACACTAGTCACTGCACGGGATAGTGGAAATGACGCGGGTTTATTCATTTTATTTTCAAAGTCAAAGGTTAGCGGGTCTTTTATTTTTTGAGTGGATGACATCAGCAAGTGCAGTTGTTTTATCATGAGACGTAAGCGGTAAGCGGTATATATCGCACCGCTTTTCGGGGACGGGCGGTTTTCAGTAGAAGGAGAGTGATTCCATACAATACACAACACGTGGCGCAACACTGTTCAGAAAACCGCTTGGCCATCATGCGTTATCGTTTGGACGTGGAGGCACAATGATATGGATGACAAGCATAGATCATGGAATGGTTGATTGAATGGTCGTCGGGGAGGTGAGATGACGGGGGATTAACAGAGTGGGTCCAATGCAATTAAGTATGAATTAATCACATCGGGGGCAATATCATTGGTTAGGTAGGTTATTAATTAACCATGAGGGTTAATTAATCCCTTTTTATATGGCAGGGTGTCGAGGTTTTTTAATTATCACAATTAATCTAGTCATATGGTTATTTTTCAACCAAAGGGGCAGGATAATAATAATTGGGAATTTTATTAATTAAAATAATATGGGAAAGGGTGGATTTTAATAGGGATTTAAATAATAAAGTTAAAAGTCAATATGAAAATGAATGAAAGCACTAAGTGTAAAAACATTAGGTTTATGTATTTAACTTATGCTTGAAAGGGTTTTATGAGATACTATGAAATTTCCCTAAGCAAAATAGGATTGTACTTAGGAAAAGATTATTTTTGAAAGTGAATGAATGATTTATAAATGATTTTAAGTACTTGCACTTTTTCAATTATTGGGCCGAGGGTCTGGTCCCTCCAAAAGTCAAGGAAATGCCATGAGCCCCTCTAATTTTCAAATGCCTAAGTACTTAGGGGAAATTAGTGAAATTTCTAGGGAAAAATAAGAAGGAAAATTAATAATTTGACTTTGTTTTGCTTGAAATTATTCCAGTGTAGTGTCTGCCTTTGCACTTGTGATGAAAGTAAAGTTTTAACACATCAAGAGTCATTATCCATCACATGTAATTCAACAACAACATCTACCTACCCTACCTACTTTACCCTACCATTTTTTCTTCTTTATTAGGGTGCAATTAGACTGGCAAACCCTTATCACACTTTTTCTTTTACATGTAGAAATCTATCTAATTCTAACCTTATTACATCCAAGGGCGCAGATTAAACTGTTGAGCTCCTTTTATTTACTCTACCTATCTGCTTATCTGCCAAGATTAAATAGTTTGGTCAGATTTTATTCTCTATCACTAAAACATAAAATTGAAAGATGAACTAGTCAAGCTTAAACTGTTTAACTGTTCATAAATTGTGGCATAAGATACAAGCTGCACACAATTTTTTTATTTATATAAGAGAAAAAAGTAGTGGCATTTAGACTTGTGCACTTTCCTTGGCCTTTCTTTTGGTGGGGTTCATTTTCTTTCATTTTTTGGCCATTTTTATTTTTTCACCCTTTGATTTTTCTTTTAGGGTATACCCTCTTTACATTTTTTTTATTTTGAATTTTTTTTATTTTTATTTTTGAAAATATGGAAAACCTTTGCAACAAGAAAATGTATGAACATATTACATTGCCCATCAAATCAATCATGATATATGAAACCTATTGGTATAGGAGTCTAACACTGGCTCCACTTGGGGATGGCTTTTCCTGGTGAAAAGTCAAGAATAGCACGTCAGTTTCCCTCAGAATGATTTCGACTGAACTATGGAATCTTCTTATGCTTGTTGCTTTATTGTATGTATGACAATAATACTTCTATAGCTTAGGGCCTTCTCCTCGGGCTTCAACTCCAGCAAGTTACTATCCACTCAAAAAATTATGACATTACATAGGATATAGTATGTACATGTTAAAAATCAGAATATCCTAATAAATATGATCAAAGTAATGTTTCAACATTCAACCATTAACTGGCCCATATTTAGTTTCTGCACCATCTAAGTTTTTCAAAAAATATGTATTGTTTCCTTGTAAAGCATGGAAAATATAAGGTCCTTTCCATAGGAAATCAAACATCCCATGTTTTCCCTTATCCTCTCTTCTGGAATCCCATCTTAAAACTTTGTTTCCAATTTGGAAATATTCTACCTTGGTCCTTTTATCAAATGTCTTTTTTAGTTTCTCCTGCAATACTTGGGATCTCTGATATACTTCCTCTCTCGTCTACTACAAATTGATATTCTGGTTTATTCTCCTTTGAATATCATTAGGTTCAACCTGAGCTTCTTGAAGTAATTTCATTACAGGAAGTCCTAAAGATGAAGTTATTCTTTACTTTGTTAAAGAAAACCTTGATTGGTTGAGAAGAATGTTGAGCCCTAAAAGTGTCTTCTCCTTTGCCAAAATCCTCTTTATCTTATCATTCCTTTTGTCATTTATATACCTAAAATATCAATAAGAATGATTAAAATCACTTAAGGAATACATGCAATGACTAACTTATTGTACTTTTCTGGTTTTGTTGTCTTAATGATTTCTGAGCAGTTTTAGCTACAGAATGCAGTCATTCTGTAGCCAGTTACACATTCCGTAGCCATTTTGGTGTTTTAACATATTACAGGCGCCATATGAAGAAAATTATTATATGGTTAGATTCTAAATCTTTCCTACATTGTTCCTTGTCATCCACTAAGGCTGAATCAAAATATGGAGATTCTTGTGCACGTGGTCAAACCAAGAGTTTGAGAAGTAGATTTTTATAAGGATAAGGACTCTCGATTTGATTTTAGCAAATCACGAGTCCTATAAAAGAGTTTTAGTTTGATTTTGACTTTAAAAAACACCTGTGCCTACTTTTATTCAATTTTAGTTATGTAATTGCCTATAAATTTAGCTCGGTCATACCGAGAAAACAAGTTAACTATTATTTGCCAAAACTGTGATGCTCTATTTCGAAGTATTTTTTATAATAAGAAGGAGCATAAATTTGATGTTGTGTTGAGTAAAAGCTTGATTTAAGGATTTTCATGCTAACTTGATAGCAGAGGGCCCCTGTTATCTAAGGAGGCTTCCATGTGCTTTCTAGATAAGTAATTTTTAATTTTTTGTTGTTGTAATTCTCACTTAGACAATTTTTTGAGTTTGTATCTTCCAGTATCATGTCTTGCTTTGTCTGTTCAGCTAAAAGATCCTCATGATGTTATAATTAGTCCTTTCTTAAAAATTTTCCAATATATCACTATTCATTGAATGGATTTCATTGCGACATCTTAAGTTACCAACACTTTAAGTTCTATCATTTAGATTAAAAGATTTTCATTATCCTATAGCCACTCCTTTTCTTAAAATATTTTCCAACATATCACTATTGACTGAATGAGATTTGGTTGTATGATGATTAAGCTAATTAGGTTGGATTGAAGATCCTCATATTGTTACAAGCAGTCTTCTCTAAAAACTGTCCCAATAAATCTTTAAATCACAGAAAGACCTAATTGTAATACTATGGGTTACTTGTTGTGTAGAAGATCCTTATTTTGTTATATCAAGTCTCCTTCAATGAAATATTCTAGTACATATTTGACTAATGAATGAGACCTACCTTTAACAACTTAATAATTTTAATTTTTCATAGAGATCCTTAGCATATTGTGGCAATTCTCTTCTCAAGTTGTTCCAAAATATCACTAATATATGAATAGGATTGCACTACAATATTCTATGTCACTGTCTATTTTTAGGTAGATCCTCATCACATTGGAGTTCAATCTCTTCTACAAAATATTCCAAAAAACGTCTAACCAAAGGATTAGGTTGAATTATAATGTCTTGAGTTACATTTCATGTTCATTTGCAAGATAGGACATCCATGGATTAGAATGCTCTATTTTTCATCATTAGGACAAAATTTACAATTACACTTTGTTGTGAGTTTAAGGTTCTCTTTTCTTTCCTTTTTGTCATAGATTTGATATCACCTTTTGAACATATATTAGCATACTAAAACCTAAACATAACAAAACTCAAAAAAATAAACAAAATATTGAAAAAAATGAAATAAGAATAAGGATATTTAGGCATATATAATGCAAATATACCTCATCAGTTTACAAGCCCTGGTCGATAATTTATGCTATCAATTCAGGACACTGAATTGACTAAACATTTTGGCGTTGTTTTCGGGGAGGTATAACTAGGTAGCCTTATTTCTTATTACCCAAAAAAAATGATATGAGTAGAGAAAGAGATTCTAGGGGTATATTTGTAAGAGACAGAATTTTAATTCCCACAACTCCACTCACTCCACCTAGACCAAGAAGTAGCACAAATCCAACCCAAACTCACATTCCATACTATACTGGTCATAGGCTTCCAAAAGTCTCAAGATCATATATCCCATCAGGAAGATATCCCACTTCATCTACTGAAGAAATTTTAGAGGAAGAAGATCTGAGGACTCCTACAGAAGGGGTGACCTTTTTTCACTTCCACTGGAGAATACATTCCAGCAGAATAATTACAAATCCCTAGTGAAGAGGAAGAAGAGGACTATTTCTTTAATATATCCTTAATAGAGAAACCAGTAGAACAACTAGCTCTTCCAACTGAACACTATATCAGTTCAGAAGAGTCTAACATGGTAGAAGAAGGGGAAGGAGAAGTCTTTAATGGAGAACATACACTATTTGGAGGAGGTAAAGGAAGAGGAGGAGATGAAAGGAAGGAGGAAGAGGAAATGCAGAAGGAGGTAGAGGTAGAAGGGGAACTGGAAGTCCTTTTGGATTCCCTATAGTAGATGAAGAGACTAATGCAACTATGAAAAAAATCTCACCTTCTATTCTTCCAAACTTTCATGGACTAAAAAGTGAGGATCCTGAAACCTTCTTATTTGAATTTGAAGTTCTATGTAGAACCTATGATTATCTACAAGATGCTCAGAAACTTAAACTATTCCCTTAAACATTGAAAGGAGTAGCATTAAAATGGTTTATGATTTTAATCAATAGGTCTATTAGAACATGGGAAGACATGAGCAAATAATTTCTAGATAGATACCTGGATTACTATATAGCAGTCAATCATAAGGAAGAAGTGTTCAAGATGATGCAAAAAGAGCATGAAAATCTAGAAGATTTGTTGGAAAGATTCAATTATAACATCAAGAGGGAAAAGATGGAAACCCTAGATCAAGAAAATTTTAAGGCTCTCTTGTTGAAAACAATTAGAGATGAATGGATAGATATCCTTAATATGATAGGAAAAGGGGACATATCTTAGCTTCCATTACCTGATATAGCTGAGTTATGTATCAATCTTTCAAGAGGAAAATCTAAAACTCTAAAAGGACCAAGAGACCCTGCTCTTGCAAGGGCAAGTAAATCTGTAGCTAGAACAGTAAGTAGGGCGGAAATAGGTAATATGCTTGATGAATTCAAATATGACATTGTAGGGAGTCTTAGTGAACAAATATACACCCTTAAGTGACAAAACAAGAAAAAAGCTGAAACTGATGCCTTAGCAATCTTTTGTCCCAAATGTAGGAAGAAGCATGCCTTGAGAGAGTGTCCTTTAGATGCAAAAGTAATAGAGACTTGTGCAATTTTTTTAGAAAAACATGAGACCAAGAGTTTTCCTTCACTCCCTGGTCTTAAGGAAGTATTTTAAGAAGAAACACCCACAAATTTCATAGAGTCTCTTAACTTTGTCTCTAGAATACCTTGGCAGGGACCTCAGACACAAGGGTTTAATAATAAAATGAACAATAAACCCCCACCAAATTGGAACTCTTGGAAACTGCCATGGCCCCGATTCCAAAATCAATCTCAACCCTGGGCATAAGGAACACAAAATCCATATGGAAGGTTCTCCCAGTATTATCAATATCCACCTTCTTATCCCTCGTATCCAACGTATTCAAACTCCCCCCCACAACAAAATCCTCAACAGAGTCCACAACATCAGAACCAAAATCAAAATCAACCACTTCTATTACCATTTCCTCAAAAAGAAAATCAATTTCCTGCCTAGCCTATACCAAACCCCAACAATAAAAATCCTTAGAATACATATATGATAGAAGGTCAACAATTTACAACCTATTTGATTACTCCTTTAGACCTTAATGATTTTCAGTAGGTCTAGAAGAATACTTGAAAAGAAGAAACCTTCTGTAATTATACAAGAGAAAAGAAATTCCGAGGAAGATTCTCTACGGGTAAATAAAATTCTTGAGGAAAGCACATCTTTTCAAGACCAAAACATTGAAAAATTAAAACAGAAAGAGCCAATAATTTCAACTCCTATATTAGATCAACCATCAACATCTACTTCTACACCTCCTTTTCCAGAAATATTACAAATTGATAGGGGTATAGAGAAACAAATAATGATGCCTAACTATGATTTCCTAGATGAATTAAGGAATGTTTGTATTAAGATTCCATTATTACAATCTATCAAGGAAATCTCAATCTTAGCAAAAACAATAAAGGAGTTGAGTATGAAAAAAACAGGGAAAAGAATGAAAGAGACAAAGAAAATACAACTGGTAGGAAAAATAGCATATATAATGATGGGTAAGATTGTCATTCCAAAGTATCTAGACCCAGGAAATCCAGTTGTTAGAATACGCATTAATGGAATTGAAATCCAGAACACACTCATTGATTTAGGAGCAACAATCAACATCATGAGTAGGCAAAGCATGGAAAAGCTAAAACTTCCTAATCTTATTTTTACACCCACACTGCTACAATTATCAGATATATCTGTGATCAAACCAGATGGGATAATAGAATACATTCCAGTGTCCTTAGATTCTTGGGAGTATCCTGTGGATTTTATGATCCTAACTCCTAAAAATGATCTAGAATGACATCCTGTTATATTAGGAAGACCTTGGTTAGCTATAGTTGATGCTTTTATTAGCTGTAGATATGGTGATATGTACATCTCTGATGGAAGTTCAACCAAGAAATTTACCTTGTATCCTCCAGCTAGAAAAATCACAAAATTAGATGATACTCAATGGATTGATGATGAAGAAGATATACAACCTCTCTTGACTATTTCAAAAATTAGTGAAGATAGTCAGATTCTGAATACTTTGGAAAATTATGAATCTTCTTCAGAATGTAAATATGAACAATTTCAAGAAGAATCTAACATTGAATTCTTATCATCAAGAAAAATGTCTCTTTATTCCATGGAAGAATTTGGTAGCTTTGCAATTGAAATATTCCTAGGAAAGACCTTAAACATAAACAAAAGCCTAGAGAAGTTTCAACAAGAAAAGCTAGTCAAAACATTACAGAGACACTCTTCTGCATATGCTTGGGAGTACACTGACATGAAAGAGATTAATCGTAAGACTTGCACTTATCATATCTATATAGAAGAAAATTGTAAACCAATCAGACAACCTCAGAGAAGGATCAATCCAAACCTTAGAGAGATTGTTAAAGAATAATTGCAGAAATTGTTAAATGTCAATTTTATTTATCCCATTTCAGATAGTCAGTGGGTCTCTCCTTTGGTGATTAAACCCAAGAAGAATGGAAAATGGAGGGTATGTATTGACTACCAAGAACTAAACAAAGCTACTCTTAAAGACCATTTTCCCTTACCTTTCATAGATCAAGTGCTAGACACATTAGCAGGCAAGAAGTACTTTTCATTTTTGGATGGGTTCAGTGGCTATAACCAAATTCAAGTAGCACTTGAGGATCAAGACAAGACCACATTTACCTATCCTTGGGGTACCTATGCCTACCGATTATTGCCATTTGGATTATGCAATGCACCTGCAACATTCCAAAGGGCGGTATTAGGAGTATTTAAAGATCTAATACATGATTGTGTAGAGGTATACATGGATGACTTCAAAGTCTATGGAAACACATTTGAAGAAGCCTTATGAAGCTTGGAAAAAATTCTAAAGAGATGTAAAGAAGCAAATATTTCATTAAGTCATGAAAAGTGTTTTATGATTTTTACTGAAGGGATTGTTTTAGGACATCACATTTCAGGAGAGGGAATCAAAGTTGATAAGTAAAAATTTGAAGTCATCTCTAGACTATTAGCTCCAAGTTGTCAAAATTATGTTAGGAGATTTTTAGGGTTTACAGGGTATTATAGGAGACTCATAGAAAACTTCACCAAGATAGCATCTCCACTTTTCAAATTACTTACCAAAGACTTTGAATTCAGTTGGAGTCTTGACTGTTAGTTAGCCTTTGAAACCTTGAAAACAAAAATATTTGAAGCACCTATTTTAAGGGGACCTAACTGGAAATTACCTTTTCATATTTCAACAGATGCCTCAGATACAACTTTAGGAGCTGTATTGGGGAAAAAAGACCTGATTCCTTATGCCATCTACTATACAAGTAAAAATTTGACTCCTTCAGAGTTGAATTATACTGTAGTTGAAAAAGAGTTCTTAGTTGTTGTTCATGCCATAAATAAATTAAGACACTATATAATAGGCTATGAAACTTTTTTTCACACAGATCACTCTGCAATTAGGTACCTAATGAACAAATCAATTACTAATGGTAGAGTCACAAGATGGTTATTGCTTTTAAAAGAATTTAACATCACTATTCTAGATAGGCCTGGAAAACAAAATATTGTAGTTGATTTCCTATCTAGACTCCAAAACATTAAATACAGTACTCCAGTTGAAGATAATTTCCCTGATGAATATCTCTTTGCAATTACCACTCAAACTCCTTGGTTTGCTGATATTGCTAACTATCTAGTTTCAGGAAAATTTCCTTCAATTATGAATACAAGAAATAAAAGAAAGATCATTTATGATAGTGAAAAATATTCATGGGTTTCTAATGAGTTATACAAAACAAGTCCATATTTCATCATCAGAAGATGTGTTCGAGAAGATGAGATGCCTGAGATCCTCAAGGCATGTCATGATGAACCATGTGGTGGACACTTTTCTGATAAAAGGACAACCTATAAGATCCATCATTTAGGATATTATTGGTCATCCCTCTTTAAGGATGATAAAGAGCATGTTAAAAGGTGTGACAGTTTCCAAAGGGTAGGGAAACCTTCTCCTTCGGGTGAAATGCCACTACAACCTCAGGTACACATTTGACCCTTTGAGAAACGGGATTTGGATTTTGTAGGACCTATTAATCCTCCATCAAGACAAAAAAGATATATATTAGTTTGCACTAATTATGTTACCAAATGGGTAGAGGCGAAACCATTAATTTCTGCTACTGAAGAATCTGTAGTCAATTTTGTTTTTGAGGATATTTTTACTCATTTTGGTGTTCCAAGAGAAATTGTTACAGATCAACAAGCTCAATTCACATCAAAACTAGTGGAGAAAATGGTAGAAAAGTACAAAATCAGACATAGAAAATCTACTCCCTACCATCCACAAGCAAATGGGAAAGTGGAATCTACCAATAAAGTCATTGAAGGGATCCTAACAAAGACTGTTCATTTACAAAGGAGAGATTGGGCAGAAAGGCTTCCTGAAGCCTTGTGGGCCTACAAGACTACATAGAGAAACACAACAGTTCACACTCCTTATGAACTTGTTTATTGAAAAAAAGTCTTGTTTCCCATAGAGTTTTAGATCCAGACTTTTAAAATGGCAGTCCAACTAGGACTTGGTCTAACATAAGCACGGAAGCATAGATTGGAGCAGATTAATGAATTGGATGAGATCAGACAAGATGCAATCCAGAGAACAAGCATAGTCCAACAACAAAGGACTAGATGGAATGATAAAAACATCAAGGAAAAGAAATTTAAAGAAGGTGATTGGGCTCTGTTATCTGATTCAAAGTTCAAGGATTTTTGAGGTAAATTTCAGACTCATTCGCTTGGGCCATATGAGATTGTGAAAATATTTGAAAATGGAGCAACAAAAATCAGGACAATAGATGAAGGAAAGGTAGCCTTTCTTGTAAATGGACACAGACTAAAATTGTATCATAAGGCACTTTCAAGAGAGGAATTTGTCAAGAAATTTCAAGATAACATTGACATGAAGCTAGTGAAGAATAATCCTCATTCTTCACTAACTTAATTCTATTCTTCTTTAATATATATATATATATATATAGAAATAATATATATATATAAAGGGGTATAAACATGAAAACCAATCATTGATTGGCATGTTAACACAGAAAATCTAAGGTGGAAATCAGAGTTCTTCTGACACTTTAGATTTTTCAAAACTTGTTCTTCTCTGCAATTAAGTACCATAAAACCATAAGTTGCAGATTCAATTTACACATTCATGGTCCATTTCATTCATTCCATCCATGTCTCACTTTATTCATATTTCATTCCATTTCATAATCCATCTCATTCCATTCCATACTTCATTCCATCCACATTTCACTTCATTCCATTTCATATTTCAGAGTTTTTACAGGTACATTCTGTAGCTACCTATTCTACAGCCAGATCCATTCTGCAGCTAATTGATTCTGAAAAATTTACTCTAGAAAATAGAGGATAAGTCATATAAGGTTATAAAGACTAAGAGATCAATATTCTTCAGATGAAAGACAAAGCACATCAAAGCAACAAAAATTCAAAAATGGCTAAGGTAAAATTGCATGAAATTATTTTGATAGCAAGTCATTAAAGGTATAATATGGTTAGGTCATATTTTTTACTAAGTTATTTTATGATTTGAATTGATCAAACCCCTATCATAAACAAATCCCTTTTACCCTGATCCATACCAAATTATCATTAAATGAAAGATAATGGTTAGAACTTGGAAGTGACCTATTAGGTCACGTCATTAGACCAGAGCATTCATTCATGATTTTTGAAATCCTCATAAATATTTCTTCGTTGTCATTAATTCCATGACAAACTCTTATACATGATTAGCCTTCATGATGTTGGCAATATGATGCAGAGTGTTGTCCTTGACGGCAACCCACTTTGATGAAGATGATGACAACTTACTTGATGAAGTTGTGCTTGATAGAATATGTTCTTAATGAAGTTAATCTGATGTATCTATAGTGAGTACAGAAGGCAGTTCAGATTGTGCTAAATCTATGGTGAAAGAGTATGTCTCAAGGCATACGCGGATCTGTCTAAGGGAAGTCGCGTATGCATGCGGAAAAGAACGTGCTTTTACCGCCAGAGTGAAGAAAAGCGCCAAAGGCAAACCGTGTGGTAACCACCATGGTATTGACCCTTTGGTATTGGGTACGATTCGTTTTAATGATCTTCGTCCAGGAATACCATCGAAAGTAATGTGGTTTTGGCTCATGGTATTGAAAAAGGGTAAACCTATATAAGGAGAAGAAATTCATTTTGCAAAGCATGAGTGTGGGTGCAAGATGTCTGAGCTTGAATGAATACTTCTCTCTGAAGTATATCTGAATGGAAAGGGTTACAGTTGAATGATAGATCTGATTGCATGATGCAACAATGATGAAGAAGGGTATCTAGATCTGAAATGTACTTGTATTTGCTAGATCTGTTTAGGGGATGATTAGATCTGAGAAGAGGCGAACATCTGTCATGAAGTGTTAAATTGGTGGTAGCATTCGTTTGAAGAAATGGAATACCTAAAATTATAACCATATACGGTCGCCGAAGAGGAAGCGCTGATATACGTATATACACGGCTTCACGGAAGAGAAAGGTATGCCAGGCGCAGAATTAAATTGATTCTATAATATGTACGGTGGCGACACGCTCGTTGGTGGAATGGAAGCTGCCGATATAATGTATATGCATCGTATGGAAGGGGAAAGCGCCAGAGCAACCAGTGGTCTATTGGCGTCCGGGGTAAGAAAATGACTGATCTATTCACAGTATTGTCATGCATCCGATTCTAATCGGCTCAATTGTCCGTGATCAAATTTACGTTGACTGTGCTTAAAAGTATGGAGTGGGTCCAGTCTGAAAATATGATGAAACGTGGCCTGCAAGTGGTGTCCTAAAGGATGCTTTGGATCCAGTGTGAAAATTGATGAAACGTGGTCCATAGAGGTGCTGAGGGTTGTAGCCTTCATTCAGGGGGTCGTAGCTCCCTTCCAGGTGAGGCTGGTAAACGGTGATCGTCATAGGCTCTTCCAGAGAGGTCGTAAATGAGTCGTGTCGGATTCTCCGTGAGAGGGTTGCAACGAGTGTGGGTGCTCAGCAGGCCAGAGTCTCAGACCAGCATATGTTAGGCGATGTTTTCTATAATAAAATAGCCGCCAGAAAGAATTAGCCATATTTTTCTCTGAATAGGTGAAGATCTGGCTTTACAATTCAAACTTGTAGTCTTGCGTGTGATGTCAGGTGATGGTTTATTCGTTTCTTCCGACATGTTTACTATTTATTGAATATATGATAATTAAATGATGAATGGTTTTGGTAAAATTAATGATATAATTAGTTCAGTATACGCTGAAGCATTAAAGGTATCCTCAGATATATGCAGGCCCTGACAGAGAATGTATGGGTTTGGCGCAAAGAAAGTGTGGTTGAATATGCTGGGAATACTGATCTACCTCTCCTCAAGATTTTTCCAATTGGTATCGAGGTGTCAAAGGTTGATCGCTTGAAGAAGATCCGTCGTAATGGGAAGTTTAAGAAGGAGCATGTCTATAAAGCCACCTCTATTTAATGGAAGCAGTTCATATTCGAAGGTACGAATGTTATATCTCAGTAAGTCTAGGTGCGTATAAAGTGGGCAATCGTGGAAGAAGATTATCAATACCCAGCAAGTATTCCTACTGATGCAGCAGAAAGGAAGAAGTATGAAATCAATGCCAAAGCAGTGAATGTCTTGTTAGGAAGCATGTCTGAATCAGAATTTGCTAAAGTGATGCAGCTACATTCAACAAAAGAAATATGGGACAAAATCATTCTGAGCTATGAAGGAGATACAAAGGTAAAAAGTGCAAAACTCCAAACTCTTAGAATTTAATATGAAAATTTGAAGATGCATAGTGATGAAAGTGTTGCCAGTTTCTTTCTTCGTCTAGATGATATTGTAAATCGGATGAGAAATTTGGGTGAAACCATAACCGATACTACTCTGGTGGAAAAAGTCTTAAGATCCCTGACTTCAAAATTTGACTCTAAAGTTTCAGCTATTGAAGAAAGGCAAGATCTGCAAACTCTTACTATTGTTCAATTACATGGTATTCTGACTGCTTTTGAAATGAGACAAGGAGGTCCTTCTCAAATCAGAGAAGTTGCTTTTAAGGTATCTGCAAGAGGAAAAGAAAAGGAAGTCGTCAAAGAATCTAGCTACATATCCGATGAAGAAGAAGCGAATTTCGTGAGAAAACTCCAACTAGGAACTGGAAGATTCAAAGGTAAGCTTCCTTTCAAATGTTTTGAGTGTGGAAAAGTTGGTCATTATGCTGCAAAATGTCCTTATAAAGGAAATGAAGTAGTAAGAAGGAATAAGAACCGATCTAGCTCTAAGAAAAGTTACTATACTAATGAAGACAGTGATGGGTCATCTGATAATGAGGAAGAATGTGAAGAAGATCTTAGACTTCTCATGGAATTTGAACAAAAAGAAGAAAAGGATACTTTTATGGATGCTCTAGAGGAAAATGATTTTCTTGAAGAAAATAATCAACTCAAACTACGCTTAGAAGATTATAAAATTCTCTTAGAAGAACAAAAGATAATCAGAGAGACCATTGAAAAGCAGCTTGAAGAAGCAAAGAAACATATTGAAAAATTGGAATGTGAAGTGGTAAGTCAAAGAAAAGAAGTTGAGAAAGCAAAGACCTTGAATCTTAGATTTGCTAAAGGATCTGAAACCCTAGATGAGATTATCAAGGTACAACGTTCTCCTCTTATAAAGACAGGTCTTGGATATACCGGAGAATCTTCTCAAGTGCATGCATTCAAACTATCTAAAGTAAAGCTGGCAGTCAAGCGCATACATTCAAGAACTCAAGAAGGGAATAAAGGATTCTACGTGAAAGCAGACTATCTCAATTCAAGGAACACTAACAAAATGGATAGTTTGTAAAGACTTACACCAATGTAAATTCAACAAGATTCCATGAACAAAAGAGAATTTCTACTTCAATGGGTAATGTTTGAAACACAATTTCATTGCGTCGTTTAACAAGGTATAAACCATGATGACAGAAGCAAGAAAGAAAATGTTGGCTACTGAACCAAAGAAGAATACTATAACAACTTCTTTTCTCCTTCAAAGTGAAGTTGCAATGGTCAAGTATTGCAATAACTTTAATGGCGAAGAATCTGATCAGCAGTGAAACAAGATCCAACAAAAAGGTCATGTTCCTCAACAAAGTGTGGAAAGAAAGAATCACTGGTTGAAAATTGGGGATAGCATTATTGCGTAGGTGTGAATAAAATCAATGGTACATCGATAGTGGATGCTCAAGACACATGAGAGGTGATAAAACCAAACTTCTTGCATATAGTGCTCTAGAAAAAGAAAAGAATGTTACATTTGGAAATGATACTCCCGCTAAGGTAATTAAAGGTAAGTGGTCATCAAGCTAAAGAAAGGAGTGAAGCAAGATGTCATGTATGATGGATTGAGGTACAATTAAGTATAAACGTAAGTCAAATGTGTGATCAAGGAACGTGGTTGTTTTTAGTTAAAGATGGTGTGGTTCGTGATCTTGATACAGTAAAATTATTAGTATGAAAAGAACTGCCAACTGTGATATCCTAAAGGCTACAAAGACTGGTCGTTACCTGAAAATATTCTAAAATTGTTGTGGCATAGAAGGTCACATCGTATTTCAAATCAACAAAGCAAGTAGACTTCAAGCTGTTCGTGATCTTCCCAATATTAATCCACCAGAAAGTATCATATGCAAATCTTGTCAATTTGGTAGGCAGACTAGAGTACGGTTTAATGCCAAAGAAGGATCATCAAGTAAGCCTCTTGAACTCATTCATACTGACATATGTGGACCTATGAGAAATAAGACACCACGTGGGGAAGAATACTATATCTTATTCATTGATGATTACTCTAGAATGTGTTGGATCAGGTTCATTAAACACAAAGATGAAGCATTTGAAAAATTTCTGAGCTTCAAAGCACTGGCTGAAAATGAATTGGATCTAAAAATCAAGTGTCTCAGATCCGATCGAGGAGGAGAATATACGTCAAATGAATTCCTTGAATTTTGTGAACAACATGGCATAAAAAGACAATTCTCTATAACTGGCACTCCACAACAAAATGGCGTAGCAGAAAGAATGAATAGAACAATTCAACAAATGGCTAGAGCTATGATTGATGATTTTGGAATACCTCACACTTTCTGGGGAGAAGCAACACATACAGCAGCAAACATTCTCAACAAAGCTCATGTTCGGGTAAACAGTGATAAAACTCCATATGAACTCTGGTATGGTAAATCTCCCTCCGTAAAGCATTTTAGATTTTTTGGAAGCAAATGCTTTATCAAAAATAATGATGAAAAGCTTGGCAAGTTCGAACCTAGATTAGATAAAGGAATTTTCCTTGGTTACTCATATTCAAGCAAAGCATACAAATGTTATAATGAAAGGCTTCAAAATATTGTTGAATGTATTGATGTTGTTATTGATGAGTCTCCTGCAGCTCCTAAAGAAGAAAAACAAACAACAAAAGAAGATGATGATGACTTATGGCCTTCTACTTCAAATATAAATGATATAGATAGTGGATCCATTGAAGAACCTGAAAATGATCTTTCTGAAAAGGCTCCATCCAGATATGTTCAAAAGAATCATCCTGAATCTCAAATTTTGGGAGACAAGGAATCAGGTGTACGAACAAGGAGAACACTTGTGGGATCTTCTAGTAATCTGGCACTTCTATCCACAATTGAACCACCCAATGTCAATCAAGCTAGCAGAGATGAATGTTGGAGGCAAGCCATGGATGAAGAACTTGTTCAAATTGAAAAAAATGACACTTGCGATTTGGTACCAAGACCTCATGATAAAAATGTCATTGGAACTAAATGGATTTTCAAGAAAAAGTTAAATGAGAATGGGGACGTTGTAAGAAACAGCCAGACCGGTTTGCAAAGGGCATACTCAACAAGAAGGTATACTTTGAAGAAACTTTTGCTCTTGTAGCTAGACTTGAAGCCATCGTAATGTTTCTTGCTTTTTCAAGTTATCAACAAATCAAAGTTTATCAAATGGATGTTAAAACTTTTCTCAATGGTGATCTAGAAGAAGAAGTTTATATAGAACAACCAGAAGGATTGATTTTGGGAAATGATGAAAAACTTGTTTGTAGACTTAAAAAGGCTCTATATGATCTCAAACAAGCTCCAAGGGCATGGTATTATCGTCTCGACAAATATCTTCATCAACAAGGATTTTCAAAGGGGTCTGCTGATAGCAATTTATACACAAAAACTGAAAATGATAAACTATTGATTGTGGTTGTATATTTTGATGATATCATTTTTGGAAGTAATGAAGAATCTATGAGTCAGAAATTTGCTTCTGCTATGCAGCAAGAATTTGAAATGTCTTTACTTGGGAAACTAACATTCTTTCTTGGCTTGCAAGTGCATCAAACTACAGATGGCATATTCTTATCACAAGCAAAATACCTTAAGAAAATTCTGAAGAAGTATGGCATGGAAGAGTGCAAACCTACAATGGGAAATATTGATTATCGGAAAAGCACTAGTGGTGGTGCATTCTATATGGGGCCCCCGTTGGTGTCTTGGTTCAGCAAGAAGAAAAATTCTATTGTCTTATCTACAGCAGAAGCAGAATATGTGGCTGCCGCGTCTTGTTGTACTAAACTCCTGTGGATGATGCAAACCTTGCAAGATTTTCAAACCAAATGTACACCTCCTATCTCCATTATGTGTGATAATACAAGTGCCATCAGTATCTCAAAGAATCTTGTTATGCATTCAAAGACCAAGCACATTCCCATCAAGTATCACTTCTTACGTGAACAAGTGCTTGAGCAAACCGTGAAGTTGGAGTATGTTCCCTCCAAAGAACAAGTTGTTGATATCTTTACCAAACCTCTGCCCAGGGAAGCATTCGATTATCTAAGACAGAAGCTGGGAGTGTTCTCTGCCAGTCGAAAGAACAAATCTGCTTAAATTTAGAAGATGACATTGGATACGCGGGTTTCATGAAACACAGTCGCGTATATACGCTAGTTCCTGCATAGAAAACTGCGTATGTTTGGTTGCTGGCAATTTTTGGTTGGTTCAGCTCTCTTCAGCACAGCTGCAGTGCTGTTTGGTATCTCTCCGATACATCGTTTGCTATCCGGTGGTGTTCCAGCTTCCTCATAATTCTTCTTTTTGCTTTGATAAATATGCCTTGATGATTTATTGGTGAAAGTGTTCATGATGCACAAACTAAGGGGGAGCTCAGTCATATGGAAAGGATTCTCGATGCACAACATTCGTGGGGAGCTTTAGCGTTGCCGAGTATAGCCTACTGTTGGCATTATGATGATTCTGAACATGTTCTCCTTCTTGAGGACTTTCTGATGTTGGTCATAAAAAGTCATATTCGTAATTTAATGAAAAGGTCATGTTGAGACCCATGATGTAAAATTGTAATATTCAGTCATGTAAGGACTTGTCAAAATTTGTAAACCCACTTGGTTGGGTAGCCGAGTCAAATTTGTAAACCCACTTGGTTGGGTAGTTGAGTTTCATATGTAAATCCACCTGGATGGATCTTTGATGTAACTATGAGTCATTGGTGATAGGAAGTTCATAGAGTCATGTACTTCATTGAAAAATATGCTTGAAGATTCAGCATGAACTCAGGGGGAGAGTATGATGGTTTTGGTCCGCCATTTTCCCTTGATGTCAAAGGGGGAGAGTGACATGGTGTTTGAATGGTGTCAAAAATGGAGAGCGTGACATGGTGTCATTGTATTCTTAATGTACCTATCTTTTGTGGTAACCAAACACCATTGTGGTTGCCATCAAGTCCAAAGGGGGAGATTGTTGGCAATATGATGCAAAGTGTGGGGAGATTGTTGGCAATATGATGCAGAGTGTTGTCCTTGATGGCAACCCACTTTGATGAAGATGATGACAACTTACTTGATGAAGTTGTGCTTGATAGAATATGTTCTTAATGAAGTAAATCTGATGTATCTACAGTGAGTACAGAAGGCAGCGAAGAAAGGAATTCAAATTGTGCTAAATCTATGGTGAAAGAGTATGTCTCAAGGCATACGTGGATTCTGTTTATAAGTCACAGATGTACTCATGAAAAGAACGGCTATTCGCGTATGGGTTAAAGCGTCAAAAGTGCAAAACTGTGGGTAAATTCAATGGTATTGACCCTTTGTATTGGGTAATGATTCGTCTAAATGACCCCGTCCAGGAATACCATTGGAAGTAATGTATTGACCCTTTGTATTGGGTAATGATTCGTCTAAATGACCCCGTCCAGGAATACCATCGGAAGTAATGTAGTTTTGGGCTTATGGTATTGTTTTGGCTCATGGTATTGAGAAAGGGTAAACCTATATAAAGAGAAGAAATTCATTGTGCAAGGTGTGAGTGTGGGTGCAAGATGTCAGAGCTTGAATGAATACTTCTCTTTGAAGTAGATCTGAATGGAAAGGGTTACACTTGAATGATAAATCTGAATGTATGATGCACCAATGATGAAGAAGGGGATATAGATCTGAAATGTGCTTGTATTTGCTAGATCTGTTTATGGAATGATTAGATACAAGAAGAGGCGAACATCTGTCTGAAGTGAAGGGTTAAATCTGTGTGAAGTATCTGTTCTGAAGAAATGCAATGACCTAAAATATCTGGAGAACCATACGCTAGTTCGTCGAAGAGGAAGCGCGTATATACGCGGCTTCGCTGAAGGAAAATCGCGTATGCGCAATTAAATTGATTCTATAATATGTACAGAAGTATACGCTGGTTGGTGTGAATGGAAGCGCATATATACGCGACATCAGTGAAGTGAAAGCGCATATGCAAACTAGGGTTTGCTGAAGTCTGGGGTAAGAAATGACTGATCTATTCTGCTGTATTGCTGCTATCTGTATTCTACTGTTCTGAATTGTCTACATCAGTTTGGTTGTATGATTGAGCTTAAATGTATGAAGAGGGTCCAGTCTGAAAATATGATGAAACGTGGCCTGCAAGTGGTGTCCTAAAGGAAGCTTTGGATCCAGTGTGAAAATTGATGAAACGTGGTCCATAGAGGTGCTGAGGGTTGTAGCTTCTACTGTGGGTTGTAGCTCCCTTCCAGGAGAGGTCGGTAAACGAGACCGTGGGGTCATAGGCCTTCCAGAGGAGATTGGTAAACGAGTCGTGGGTTGGATCCCTTCCGGTGAGGTCGTAAACGAGTGTGGGTGCCTGCGTGCTGGTAGGAGTCTGCACCAACACATATGTTGTAAGATGTTTTCTCTATAATAAAATATTGAAGGCTGAGCAACTGTAGCGGTGGTTTTCTCCCAACTTGGGTTTCCACCTAAAATCCTGGTGTTCATGTGTGATGCTTCGTGTGATGGTTTATTTTGTTCTTACTGCACATGTTTACTGTTTATTGAATATCTGATGAATAAATGATGGAATGGTTTAAGTAAATAATTAATGACATAATTAGTTCTCTGGGTATACGCGAGTTTAATAAAGGGTATCCGCATATATACGCGAGTCTGATTCAGGAAAGTAGCATATGGGTTTTGAAGTAAAGAAAAGTACAAGGTTTTGAATATGCTGTAAATACTGATTCACCCCCCCTCTCAGTATTTTTCCCAACACATGATTTATCACTACCCTGTTCCATTCACTCCCACTCACTGTTATTTCTTCCATAGCCAAACCCTCATCTGTAGAGAAGTCACTTTAGGGCAAGACAGCCCTTGATATTTTCTTTTGCTTTAAAAACAGGAAGAGAGTAGTGAATTGAAGCGAGAGAAAGGAATAAATTTCCATCAAGAAGAAACGGGGCTTATTTTCAGGTCAGAGCCAATTGGAACTAAGTATTTGGAACGATACCCTCAGATCAAAGGGTTATTGCAATAGGCTGGATGGATATGTTTTATAGAGAAATTTAATGGATTTCATAAAGAAAACAAAAATTCATTTGCCAGATCATTCAATGGAGAAGAAGTGGATATTGGGGATATCAAATTCTCCATCACAGAGTCTTTCATAGCAGAAGCAACAAAGCTGCCAAGGCAAGGAGAATGATGGTTTAAAAAAAAAAAATTCACAATGAGGATTGGACACAAATGCTGAAAAAAAAAGTTATGGACACTACAGTGTTTAAAAAATGCATTCCTAGTTCAACTTTGAAGAATAAATGGAGGAATATGCTATTAATCTTACAAAAGTTCATAACCTGTGAAGGTATATTTGGTACTTTGTATGTTTATCACATTAGGCTCATGATGAATTTTCTAGATGAAGAAATAAATTTTCCCTTTCTCCTAATTAATAGTTTGAAAAGAATGTCTTCAAATGTCCAGAAAAGGCTTCAGTTCTTAGAGACTACCTTACATCATCATGGCTTAATTAAAATGTTAATTGAGTTTCATTTGAAGAAGATAGGAGATAATTGGGATGAATTCTTCGTAAGGAATCATTTTGAAGAACCTAAAGAAAAATTATCCAAAGGAAAACCTGTGAGAAGAAGTAACAGAGGAAATGATGTTAAAATTGTTGAAATCAAGCCTAGTGTATCAATACAAGAAGACAGTGATGAAATAATCTCTGAGAAATTGATAAAAATCAGGAAACAACTCAAGAATAAAAGGAAAGAGGAGTTAATAAATGAATATGTTGAGGGAGAGAACGTAAATGATGAAAATCCACCCAAATTAAGAAGAAGTTCTAGGCTTAAGGGTATGATGAAAAAGACACACATGAAAGGGAATGAAATCATAAACATTGAACAAGAAAAATTTCTAGTTCGGACCCGAGTTGACATATCTCCTATATACCAATATGAAGAAAACTCTGGTAGAAGAACCCCAGATGTAGATCCATATCAACAGCAGTTTTATGACCATGTGGAATTATTAGAGAGAAATGCCTCAGAGAGCAGAGAAAGGTCCCCCAGTCCACAAGAACCTCCAATTGTAAAATTAAAAAGAGATAATTATGAATTGGAGATACTAAATAACCATATTAAGAATGAAAATGAAATTCTAAGGGAGAAAGTTAAATTGAAAGGTAGCATTAACAGTACTCTCTCTCAGAAAATGGAAGGATTATATAAAGCAAACAACAAGTTGAACAAAAGGAACAGGAAATTGAACAGGGCACTTATTAATCTGAAATTAAAAACACTCACGAGGAAACCTGAGATGGCATTAACTACCAGAAGAAGCAAAAAAATAAGGTTATATGTCCTTGCAGAGGTATCAGTACAAATGGAATGAAGTTGCATGAGTACATGCAAAAGTTTTGCAGTGGGGGTATGTTGAGCCCTAAAAGTATCTTCTCCTTTGCCAAAATACTCTTTATATTATCATTCCTTTTGTCATTTATATACCTAAAATATTAGTAAGAATGATTAAAATCACTTAAGGAATACATGCAATGACTAACTTGTTGTACTTTTGTGGTTTTGTTGTCTTAATGATTTCTAAGCAGTTTTAGCTACAGAATGCAGTCATTCTGTAGCTAGTTACACATTCCATAGCCATTTTGGTGTTTGAACATATTACAGGTGTCATCTGAAGAAAAGGAGTATATGGTTAGATTCTAAATCTTTCCTACATTGTTCTTTGTCATCCACGAAGGCTGAATCAAAATCTGGAGATGCTTGTGCACATGGTCAAACCAAGAGTTCGAGAAGTAGATTTCTATAAGGATAAGGACTCTCGATTTGATTTTAGCAAATCATGAGTCCTATAAAAGAGTTTTAGTTTGATTTTGACTTTAGAAAACACCTGTGCCTATTTTTATTCAATTTCGGTTATGTAATTGCCTATAAATTTAGCTCGGTCATACCGAGAAAACAAGTTAACTATTATTTTCCAAAACTGTGATACTCTATTTCCAAGTATTTTTTATAATAAGAAAGAGCATAACTTTGATGTTGTGTTGAATTCAAGCTTAAGGAGTTAAGTATTTTCATGCTAGCGTGTTAGCAGAGGGTGCCTGCTATCTAAAAAGGCTTCCATGTGCTTTTCAGATAAGTAACTTTTAATTCTGTGTTGTTGTAATTCTCACTTAGAAAGTTTTCTAAGTTTGTATCTTCCAGTATCATGTCTTGCTTTGTTTTTTCAGCTAACAGATCCTCATGATGTTATAATTAGTCCTTTCTTAAAAATTTTCCAATATATCACTATTCATTGAATGGATTTCGTTGTGACATCTTGAGTTACCAGCACATTAAGTTTCTGTCATTTAGATTAAAATATTTTCATTATCCTACAACCACTCGTTTTCTTAAAAGCTTTTCCAACATATCACTATTGACTGAATGATATTTGGTTGTATGATAATTAAGTTAATTAGGTTGGATTGAAGATCGTCATATTGTTACAAGCAGTATCCTCTCAAAATTATCCCAATAAATCTCTAAATCACAGAAAGACCTAATTGTAATACTGTGGGTTACTTGTTGTGTAGAAGATCCTTATTTTTTTATATCAAGTCTCCTTCAATGAACTATTCCAATACATATCTAACTAATGAATGAGACCTAGATGTAACAACTTAAGAAGTTTAATTGTTCATAGAGATCCTTAACATATTGTGGCAATTCTCTTCTCAAGATGTTCCAAAATATCACTAATATATGACTAGGATTGCACTACAATATTCTAAGTCACTGTTTGTTTTTAGGAAGATCCTCATCGCATTGGAGTTCAATCTCTTATACAAACTATTCCAACAAACTTCTAGCAAAAGGATTAGATTGAATTATAATTTCTTGAGTTACATTTCATGTTCATTTGCAAGATAGGACATCCATGGATTAGAATGCTCTATTTTTCATCATTAGGACAGAATTTAAAATTACACTTTGTTGTGAGTTTAAGGTTCTCTTTTCTTCCCTTTTTGTCATATATTTGATATCACCTTTTGAACATATATTAGCACACTAAAACCTAAACATAACAAAACTCAAAAACACCAACAAAATATTGAAAACAATGAAATAAGAATAAGGATATTTAGGCATATATAATGCAACTATACCTCATCATTTTACAAGCCCTCGTCGATAATTTATGCTATCAATTCAGGAAACATAATTGACTAAACAAAGAATATTAAAATATTTTATGAAATTTGAGATTTTATAAAGAACTTTCAACTTCTATGGAAAAATATTTCAGACCTTTATGATAATTATCCAATTTTCAATTTTGTAATTATTTCCTTAAAATTCCTGCTTTTAAAGTGAAAAAATCAGATGATCATTTAGATATTTTGATACAAACAGAAAAGCATGTTACTTAACATTGTTTTCTAGAAACCTAAATATGGTAATGGAGATACCTACATATTTAAAATATAAGAAAGGTTCTTCTAAGATTTTTTTTTTTTTCAAAATATGCCCATTAATAGAAAGAGAATCTCCCTTTCCTTGTAGATATTGCAATATAAAATTTGATGGGCCTACTTGTTCAAAAATTTGAAATGGTCTAAGCCTAATTTTCTAGAATTTGGTATGCTTTCCTTTTTCCTCATGTCCCTAATCACATTTAAGGAAACGAACTCCAACATGAAAATGTTTTGGGTAACAGAACTTGCATCAAAATAAGATTTAACTATATGTTGATGATGAACATGTGTAAGTTTTCCTTTTTCCCTTTCTTCTTCTAGTTTAAGGATTTGGGACATTCTTAATTGCAAAGAAGAGGATGGTGTTTCTTCAATTAATTGGACCATGGATAATTAGGGAAGGGCTACGTTTGAAGGAATGGTAGCCTCTTTCCCATATATTAGATCTATGAGAGAAGTAGCTATGGAGGTATTTTGGGTTATTCAATCAACCCATAGAGCATTGTTAAATATTTGTGCCAACTCTTTTGGTTGTCATCAATAGTCCTTTTAATAATTCTTATGAGGTTTTTATTGGTTGAATCTGCTAAACCTTTCCCTTGGAGATAGTAATTAGCAGAGTATTTATTTTTGAATCCCCTCTTAAGAGAACATGTATTAATGTTATTACCTAAACAATAATACACATTGTCGAACCTAAGTGCAGTTGGTAAACCAAACCTGGTAATAATGTACGGATCAATGAATTCGATAATAGCATCAGAATGGGATACCTTTAGTGGAATTTATTCAACCCACTTGGTGAAGTATTCCATATTAGTAATGAAATACTTATGATTCTTTTAAGAATGAGGAACAATATCACCTCTAATGTATAGTCCCCATTGTTAAAAGGGTTGTTGAATTTTGACTGGTTGAAGAAGTAAGGATGGTCATTTTTGTATTATTGCAGTAGTATGACAAATATTGCATTTTATTACATATGCATGGGTATATTTGAACAAAGTTGGCCAATAATACCCCGCATCCAAGATTTATTTGCAGTGGTATGTCCTCTAAAGTGTCCACCAACTGGTCCATCGTGGAGCTCCTACAAAACCTTTTGTGCTTCAGAATTGTCAAGCGATCTCAATAATATAGAGTCGTAGTTTTTTTCTTAATAACAAATCATTAATGATTTCATACCAAATGGATTTTATCATTAAATCTCTTTGGATTTTATAATTGAGTTATGGTGGATCATATCCGTTCTTTAATTATAAGGTAAGATCAACATATTGGGAATAAAGATCAGTTAGGCTTACCTCGGCTATATGTACACTGTTACTTGAGTCCTCATCAGTTGGTATGTTGGAAGCTCCCATAAGAAACTAGAAAAATCCTTTTCCTCTTAAAAATTTATATGGTTTAATGTCAATATCATATTATTGCAGAGCCATGACCCAATTTTATCTCTCTTTTCCTAATTATTTTTTCACAAGTAACTGTCTCACTGTTGGGAATGGGACTACAAATTTAGTGTGTGTCTTTAAAATAAAATGCCTAAATTTATTTATGGATTTAAAAACATAAAAATATTGTTTCTCCACATCCGAGTAATTCAGTTCGTTACGTTAAAATGTTTAACTAAGGAACGAGATGTCTGCTCCAATTTGTTGATCATTAAGTTGTGTTAGAACAACAACATAAGATCCTTCAGAAGTGAAATTATATAAAACAAAATGATCAAAAAAAATTGTGGTAATTGAAGAGGGAGAATTTATAATGCCTTGTTTGATTGAATAAAAAAATTCTCTTTCGTTGTGGCCCCACTTAAAGACCTGAATTTTCTTGATCATGGCTTGTAATGGAAGAAAAATTTGGGAAAAGTCAGTAACAAATATCTTGACAAAATTTATTTGTCCTAGGTAGGACTGTAGCGATTTCTTGTTATCGGGGAAAGAGATTTCAGATATCACCTTAATATTTTCAGGATCAAGACAAATTCCTTCTTTGGATAATATAAATCCTATATTTCTCCTTCACTAAGAGCGAAATAAGATTTTTTTCGATTTAATGAAATTCCATACTTCTTACAGTGTTTAAAGATCTGTTTTAAGTCATGAAAATTGTTTTTTATTTTCTTGGAGTATATGGTTATGTCATCCCAGTAAAAAAAAATATTCTTGTTCATCAGACCTCTAAAATCTATGTGCATGACTCTTTGAAAGGTTCTCCAGTGTTTATTGGACCAAAATTTATTTTATGATAGCCATAAGTTCCCCATTTGGTCTTGAATGTAGTATTCAATCTATCATCTAGATGAAATAGGATTTGATTGTATCCTAAAAAACCTTCAAGGAAATACATGAGCTTAGAACCTGCAATCGATTTAATTTTTTTTTGCATGGGTGGTAATGGGAGGTTATCATTTTGATAAGCTTTATTGAGATTCCTAAAATCTATCCAAATGCATATGTCACAATTTTTCTTCTTGACATGCTCTAAGTTTGATACCCATTTGGAATTGTTGGGCACCTAATCTGCTAAGGGTTAAGGTGTGGGAAATGGAGAGAGAAAGATAGTCCAAGAGACCTTGGAATTTGGAATCTACAGGTCACCTAATGTACTATAAATATATATCATTTTTATTAATAAATCAACTCATGCTTATCTTTCCTATGTTTCCTATTCTATTGATGAGTTTAACATGGTATCAGAGCCATGATGTGTGGCCTTCCAAGAATTTGTTAGAATAGAGGTTATTATAGTATTTACATTCCTCGATTGTGATAAGACCAACCCTACAAAGAGGAATATCCTCTCATTGTAAATACTACACCTGAGAATTTCTCTACACCTGGATTGCACTACGCTCCTCCGTAACGCTCTTCCCATACTCGACTACTGAGCTATTTCCCTACAAACAAACAACCACCACTAAGAGAGAGAGCATACATTTATTATATATGCTTTTGTTTTAGAGCGCAACATTGAGGGCTATAGTATTGAGGATTGCTCCTCCTGTACATAGCCCCACTACCCAACTCCTCTCTGCATATTCAAATCCACACCAACATTACCCCTCCTTATCATATATAAATGTCACTCCACACATGTTGAGACTCGATTCCTCTCCTGGTATTTATTCCTCTTCCACTATGTCCCTTCTCCCACCATGGATCCTCCATGGTGCTAGTATACACAACCTCAAATATGTTGCGAGCAGTGGGATAAATTTTTTCCACCATATCTGAGCTAGCGAGGAATACATCTCCATCATTATCATTAATGTTGTAACTCATCTTGGCAAGTTGTATTTTTTTTTTTCTATACAGAAAGTGGCAAAGGATGCAACAGAGGAAGTAAGCCTAGGAATTGGGCTGAGTCACAATCTTGTAGATGATTCATGGAAGGGTATATCCCACATTAAGTCAGAATTGGCTTGGAAGAGACTAATGGAGGCTGGAAAATTCTGGGGAATTGAAGATGGAAGAGGAGCCCTTGAGACAAAGAAAAACTACATCGTAGGCTATGGAAGTGGCCTCTGTAGTGGAATATGTTCCAAAAAGAAGATCCCTTGCTACTCTTATTTCTTTCTTTATTGATGGAGACTTGGAATTCTCTGGGTGAAATTTATGGTTTAGGGTGTTTTTGACGTTGGATCTAATCAACACGTTTTGATTCATTATTACTGCAACCAATTGGGATTATTTGGACATTCTATTGGTAAAGGAGCAGGGGCTCTTCTCTACCTTCGTGGTCTTTGTCCTACCCTTTTAGGGTGACCATGCACTATGGACAAACTAAAATCCTCTCCCAGATATACGCCTCTTTGGTTTATTTTGTTTCTTTGTTTTCCCTCTTTTTATATTTTTTTGTCTCTGTTCCTATTCATAAAATATTTTCCATTCTATTTCATCAATGGTTCAAATCCCTCCTTATTTATTCCATTCCATTTCATCAGAGGTTCAAGTCTCGCTTCCTATCTACTTCTCGGGTTCGATTCCCCTCAATTATCTTTAATAGTTGGCTAGTTCAAATCCCATCCCAACAGCACCGAAGGTGGTGGTTTGGTGGCTTTTTGAGGTGTTGGAGATGAGCGATGTAGAGACCGTGTAGAGGATTCTGGCTCCCTACTTGGAGTGGTGGTTTCACGGATTTCTATCCACTATTTATCTCTATTGTCTAAATACTTTATCTGCAATTCCATAGTTTGGCCATACTTTGTTATTATGAAAGGGATAAGTTACATTATTACATTTGTAGTTTCAAATGCCAAGTAAAACATGGTAGCAAAGCTTTGGTGAATGGTAGAAGAAAATCCTTTGTAAGTGGAATTTTTTTTTTAATTCATAGCGTTTGAATACAAATGTTTGTAAAAATTTGAGTGTGGCACCAAAATGATGTGAATGCCCAAGTGAAGCATGATAAAAAAAATCGAGATGTTGTGATATTAATCAATATTTTGAATGAGATAGCCCCGACGGTGTGATAGCCATGCCCAAGATGCTTAATTATGTGGCATGTTTATGATGGTAATATTCGTGGGGTTCTTTAGAATGTGATAAAACCAATTGGAAAAAAAAAAAAATCATTTTTTATTCCTTTCTTTTGTATCAGTGCCATCAAATTAGTAAGCTCCAAAAGAAGACACAAAAGGTTTTATGCCTTTGGTTCCAGTGTTTTTGTATTTATAGATAAAATAGAGTTGTTGTTGGTGTGAAACATTTCTTTTTGAAGGAGAGAAATCATTAGTATTGTCTACCTTCAAGGGTTATTGGACATTGGTTTTTTGTTGCACATTTAAAAAATATTTTGCAATGACATTGTATTGTTAGAGGGTGTTGTTTCTTCTCTAAAAATTCATATTTGTGATCATTTTATGACTATGAACAAAATGGATAAAAATGACTCTTTATTAGAGTTATTGAGAAATCTAATTGTGTCTACTACTAAAGACACAGTGCTAGTCAACAAAAACACTCTATGTGATATTAAAACTTCTCTCTAGTATACACATGAGAAGATTGATTTTTTGCAGCTTCAATCTTAGCTACAACAAGAGGAGTTACAACAAAAGAGTTGTCATTTTGAAATTTTTTTTGTTCAGAACACTGAGAAAAACTCCCATCAACAACAAGAGATTACTCAAATCACTGAGCCTAGTACAAGAGCAGATGTATCTGGATGCATAAGCTTAGGCTTCACCTCCCAAGTCCATCATTAGACCTTGGGAAGAAATTTTCCACAACAAGAATATTGCTCTTGGATATGAAAAGGATGTGTTATTTCATATGCCAAACTATTCCAAGCCCATCCTGTTTCAGAGTGCTATATTTCTTTATGACATTTCACCTTCAGTTTTTCCAGATACTGTTCCTCTTCCACAACATCCACAACGGATTGTAAAATGCCAACATTTTGACCGAATTGTCCATATGGAAGATCATTGTTTTTATCTTCACCCATAAAAGCATTGTGATCAACACACTCATTCTTCACACAGATGATTCAGAAACAAGCCTCCTACAAGAACAAATATTCATCTTGGATAGATAGCTTCTTGGAAATGGGAATCAATAACCAAGACGTTGTTTCTGTCATATGTCAGAACTTGTTCTAAAGTATTGAAAAGTCTTGCAATTTATTTCTGGCCATCATCTCGCCTTGTATCTGACATGGGGGGAAATGATGGTCATATACAAGCTTAAAAGCCACATCACACGAGCCTGAGCCATAACCTTTCATTCCAGATTCAGTTTTCTATCCAAATATAGAGAATTTCAAGCGAGCCTGAGCCACAACCTGGCATTCCAAATTCATAGTTGTCGTCAGAGACACAACATTTCAGACGAGCCTAAGCTATACCCTGTCATTCGAGATTCAAAGTTGTATATAGAGACACAAATGACCATGAGCATGCCTTTGGTTGGTGGTAAGCCTTAAACCATCTATCCAAGTTTGAGCTTCTACATCTTCAAATAATTTGGGACACTTCCTCTAACAAAATACTTCAACTTATTGCCAGCTTTGGTAGAGTTATAGGAAATGCATCAAGAATTCCAAAGTTTGTGGTCATCCTTAAACCATCGCAGGTTATATACCTACCTTTTTCCAGGTTGAAGGCCTCCTTCCAAAATATGAGGAGCACTTCCTCTAGCAGAAGATGTGATATTCTTTCTAGATTTGGAATATTCCAGGAACTGCACTAAGCACTCAAGTGGTGGTGGTCATCCTTAAACCACCTCCTTATGCCAACGTTTCAGAGATCTCATTCAACCCAGTGTTGCCATGCATACTTTGCAGATTTTTATTACATCTCTCTTCATGGACTCACACATACCCCTTCGGATTAAGGGCATGAATATTGGACACCTAATTCGCTAAGGGTTAAGGTGTCGAAAATGGATAGCCAAAGGAAGTCCAAGAGACCTTGGAATGTGGAATCCAAGGGTCACCTAATTTATTATAAATATATATCATTGTGATTAATAAATCAACTCACGCTTATATTTCCTATGTTCTCTATTCTATTGATCAGTTTAACAAGAATTCCTAATGGGAAAACTAATTTTATATTTAAGGATTTTATTCAGCTCACATTTGATTTGATTTTGAATATTAGGGTGAGTTTTTCTTAATTCCTATTGTACATTTTTGTCATCGGATATTATTGGGATAGTGTGTTGGATCATGAAGGTGTCATATGTTCTAAGATATTCATATCTCTATTTGAAAAAAATCTTGTATTTTTTAATAAATGAATGAAGGATAACCTCTCATCTGGTGAGAGATCTACGCCTAGATTGATGATCTGGGTTTGAGATCAGTTCTGAGATTTTCGAATTCAAATCTCAAGGTTGAAATTTGAAGTTTGGAATTGGTAACCTTCTTAAATTTGTCTTTTAAATCATAAATATCTTCAAGCTTTATTATAGATTTAGGTAGAGAATTTTCATAAGTTTTATGCTTCAACGGTCTCTCATGTTCATCCACATCAAATATTTGATCATCATATGATCCTTTTGATGTTAGAACAGTTATAATTTCCTCGTCATCATTAAACACTCATCAGTTGGTGATATTGTAGGGAAGAGATGGGCAAAAAAATTAGTTCTATAGAAAAACTATCTAGACTATAATCCTTAGATGGTATAATTCTAGATGCTACATTGGCTAGAAAGTTAGCATTAGCATTTTGAAGTCTTGGGATGGGATACATATTAAATGCTAACAAATGTGAAGCAAGGGTTTGAATGAGTGGTTGATAATGCTTCAAATGACCAAAGAGACCATGGATAGTGTTTCTCACATTTTTGATAAAAAATTTGTAGTCTACATACACTTTAAAGTCTTTGACACCAAGACCTATTTCTTTATTCAAGCCTTGGATGAGTGCCTCATATTCGGAAGTATTATTTGTACTTTCAAACTCTTCTCTAGATGCTAGCATTATATTTTCTCCTCCTGGAATTATTAATATAAAACCTGTTGTTTCACCATCATTGGATTTAGAACCATCAAAATATAATGACAAAAATAAAGAGCTAACTAATGGTTTATCCACAATATTTACACACTTAGAAAAATATATTTGTGAAAAGTTTTCAATTTGATAAGTGATAGAGTTGTCTGAAAATGGAGATTATTGTGCATTAAAAATACCCAAAAATGACTTAGCAGAGTAGTTTCGAATAATATTATTTTTGAAGGCCACTGGTTCATTTCCATCTCCAAAATCATTTACTGAGTATTTCATGTGTTTTTCACGATGAATTCGAATTTAAGTTGGCTTTCCATTGTAGCGAAACCACATATGAGACCATTTTGTGACAAACTAACTATGAAGCTTTTAAAACCAATCTCTACTATGGAACAAACTGTAGAAGTTGGGGATATCAGCATCTAATATGTCAATTGTTTGACAAAATTTTGCATTGGAAGCAAGCCTAATGGTAACGTATTGCATTTCACCTAAAACTTTTACTTTACTTCTATCAAGTTGTACAATATGAAAAAAATACTTTTTGGGTGAGATTTTTAATTTCAAACAAACTGAATATGGCATTATATTCGAAGAAGCCCAAGAGTCTATTTGGAAATTGTGTACATTTCTATTGAAAAATTCAAAAGTCAAGAGGAAAGGTGGAGTGTGTGAATTAGATCTATCCCTAATTAAGATAACATAAATAGAATCAATTTTCTCTGATGAATCAATAGGAGGCTTACCTACTCCTTTGGATTCTTTGGATGTGACAACAACACGTAGAGGAGAATCAAGAACTGCATTTAATTCCTTTAGTAAAAAAAAATTGCTGCTATTTCAGCTTACTCACCTCATACAAAGAGATGTTTGATTTCACTTTCTTCATATCCTCCCCTATATTGCATTCAATGGTATCCGAAACTACCAAGGTATTTGATGTATATGGGGAGTTTGATTAAGATGAGGTTGTTCGAGAAGATGTGGAAGGAGACATCTTATTGACAACTTTTTCTTTAGCAGCGGGAGTTGAGGTGTTTCGTTTTTGGACTGATTGAGATGAATCAACAAGACGTTTACTTCTGGGGCTAAGAGGTAAGGCTTCATTCTCATATTCATTATTATAAGTAGGGAGTATAAAATCCCATAACCCGTGTATTCGACTAGTTATTCATCTTGAGATTCTGCATCAGATAATGTTGTTTCATCTACATATTCATCCTAATCTGATTCAGCATTGGATATTGTATTGGGCAGTTGATAATTTGATGTCTGTGTTTTCTTGAAATATATAAAAGGTTTTTTAGAAAAATAATGAGCTATTGGTTGTTTTATTTATACCATCTCATTTGACATGGATTTAAGGACATTTTGCAAACCTTTAAGATCAATGGGATATTTAGGATTTTTCTTATTTGGTTCATCTTTGAATGTGACCTTATTTGATTTTATTTCTTCTTCAGTAGTTTCCTTCCCTAATGCAATTATCCCTTTCTCGACTTACAGGGTTTCCTTCATTTTTTAAACTAAAGTGGCTTTGTTGGATCTATCTACAAAAATTTTGATATTAGAAGGAAGAGAGGAAATGTACCATTTGATATTTACATCAACACTAAGCTTTGATGTAGTTGGGATTTTGTTTAGAAATTTGTTAAACCTAGAGTTAAAATAGTTGGTGCTTTTTCTTGAATGGGATTTTATATTGGAAATATCATTTATAAGAGTAGGACTAGTGTGATCATCACCAAATTTGGTTAAAAAGTTCTCCTCAAATATATCCCAACTAGTAATAGTACCTGATGGTAATGAAAATTACCATGATCCTAATGATCCTTGGAAAGTATAAGGGAATAATATTACTACAGAATCTTCATCAGAGACTTCATTTAGGTTCATGGCTAACATAATATTGTGGAGGTGTTCCTCGATAGGAAGTCCATCATCAAGGTTATCCTTAGGGAGCCATATTTATGGGTGCTTAGGTAGGTCATGAAGCTTTCATGCTTATTTAACAACTCTGTGATTTCTCCATGGTCTCGCAACCATATTTTTACCTCCAGGATTAGGAGATTTGTATTATTTTGATAGGTAGATGGTGTAGTATGAGTTGTGGTCGATGTAGTGGTGGAAGAAATAACCCCTGAAATAGTATTTCTTGTGGCAACAATAGTTTTATGACTAGAAGAGACATGAATGGATGAAGTTGTGGTTAGGAAGAAGAAAGAAATGGATGGAGGAATGAAGGATATTTTCGAGGAGATGATGAAGTGATATCACTAGTGCATGTTTGATTTTAGGATGTATGAGTCTTTGTTTGGCGAGAGTGAAGTGGAAAATCAAATGGAATTATTTCAAGTTTTCACTTTGAGATGAAGTCAATACACCACTACCTTCAAAAATTGAGGTTACACTTCCTTCAGAACTCTCCGATTACACAAGCTTTTCTCGTGAAATAGAAATATCTTATAATTTGCTAAAAAAACTATGAACTTTAGGTGATTTTGGAGTGTTATCTGGAGCAGTTACCTGATGAAATATACTAGGAAATTCATTAGGTGATTGAACAACTTTAGACTTAGATGGAGGATATTTTGAATGTGACGTTGAAGTTGTAGGATATTTGGAGGGGGGTTGAATCTTTTGATGGCCTTTAAATTTAGGATTAGAAATTGATGCCATTCAGAGACTAGTTGGCCTCTCCTTCTACCACAAAATTTTTTGACTCCTTGTAAATAGTTGCACAACATTGGGGATAACCACCTAGTCAACAACTTGATAACTATTACTTTTACGTTTGGAATAGTGGCTATGACTGGGGATGATGGGACCGGTCTCCCAATAAATAAAATTGAGTTGATTTGAGGTATTTATAACTGAATGTATCCTAATAAAATGGGAGTGACAACGAGCTTAAAAAGTATATATATACCTATCTATATCCCAGGATTAATTATGTTTTGTTGTATGCGGTATTGGAAGATTATCTTTAGTGTACGAGAATGAATATTATCAAAAACTTATAAAAATAAAAATAAAATTAAAGTTAATTAATTTGATTAAATAGTTAATCAGATTATTTTATTAAATCATATGGCATTCAATAGTTGCATTTCTTGTACATATATCAAAATATGTAAATATTTGCATGTTCAATAGTGATTTAATACTCAATTTCTTTTAAGAGATACATATAAAAAAACAATGTAAAATATGTATGAATATTAATAACATAAAAAAAAAACAACAATATAAAGATAGAAGTGCCAGATATATATTTATTCTCCTCATGGAATAAATAGTCCTGGTCGAGTATTTCTATTAAGATGAGTTGAAGAAGTACAAAAGTGAAAATTTTCAAATCCTTCCTTAGAAAATTTCAGGGCCCTTTCTTTGTAGACATGGAAGGGTTTATATAGTAAACATTAGAAATATAAATATAGAAAATACATAAAATACTTAGGAGGGTTAAAAAAATATTATTAAAATAAGATAAAATAAGACATGAATTGAATTGGATTGATGACAAGCTCGGGAGTGTCACGTTGCCAATTTTCCCATTTGTTTCTTGAGTTCGGGAATATCTAGCATCTGTTGCACTTGAGGGGGCTTTGCTGGCCTAATGCACAACTTTCCAGTGTAAAATGTATCTAAAATTTCGGGAATCATGTGGTAGGATGTGTTAGTGAGGCATCGTAACATTGATCACTGACTCTTTGGTTTCACAAGATACTCCAAGTATTTTTCCTAGTCAAGTGTCACCAGTTTCTTGATTATTTCTTACTTTGCCTTCGACCTTTCCTCCCCTTGTTTTATTAAAAATTTGAAATTATGAAGGGCACAAAGTTGGAACTCATGAATCATATTGGCACAAAATAGATTATTGCTGATAGTTTCAACAATGTTGTAAGAAACATCTCTTTCTCTGAATATTTCTCTTTCTTATTGCTTGAGTTGTATGTCCCAATCAGTAAATATGATTTTCCTTTTGTAATCCACTTTTATGGGAATATTTTCCTTTCTTCCCTCTTCATTTTATTTGTTAGGAATTTGTAATTCTAGCAGATTGGTGAGACTAAAACTGCAGAAAAAAGATCGTTTCAACCAACTTTGGGATTCTAGGATCTAGCCCCCTTGAATCCGGAGAGGGATCTCTCCAATAAGTACAAATATGGATTTGTCTTTGAAGTTTGGGGTAATAATATTAGGCTAGTTATGAAGACCAAGGGTTTTTTTTGGTTTTTGGATGATTGAGCATGATTATTATTTTGAGGAGAAAGTTCTAAGTGAAAAAAGTTTCAAAGGTGAGAAGTTGCAAGTGGATAGGACATCTATGGCTAAAAAGATATATATAACGCTGGTTTTTAGTCCATTGGGCTATGGAGTCATAACGGGACTTTAATTGAACAACAACATCAAGAGTGATCCAAGGGGAAAGTCATCTACACCACAAGATTATTGAGATTAGAGTGATGGAATGGAAACAATAAAGTGTTGGAGGGGTGGAAACTAATAATGATTTCACTAATGATTTATAGTCAGTCCAAACAAGAAAAGCCTCTTAAGTAACTGTTTAAAACCAACAAACTGCAGGGCTAACCATTTACCTCTTGGGTAAGTTTATATTAAAGCATCTTAATTGACAAACAATCCAATAATCCACATAATTACCTTTAGAAAGTATGAAAACACATAAGAGAAACAAAATGTAACTTAAGATTAGATAAAGGTACTTTTAAACGTAGTCTGCTTTCTGTTAACACCAAGGAAAACTTTCAGAATCTGCCTTTGGAGAATAGAAGCTAGAAACAGGGAAAACCGTCCCTTTCTAGTCTAACTTTAATAAGCAAATAAGGAAAATAACTTTCAAGAACAATGTTTAAGGAAAACAGTAGGACGAGGGAACTCCATCATTCCTAACTTCTTAACTGTGTTAAATAATTCTTAAATAAACAATTAGGAAGAAAACATTGAGATAAAGCTTTTCAGTCAGAGAAGGTTACTGATGTACAACAGGTCCTAACTCTATAAATGATGTTCTTTATCAGAGAAAAGTGGAAAATATGGCATATATAGAAGGAAAACAATAAAAAAGAAAGGGGCACTTCACCAGTGATATAGACCAGGATCCCAAGAAACAGCTTGTTTATTGATGTCAAACCAGTTACATTATTCAAGTCCAATGTTTCAGTTCAACAATCATCTTCACTACTCAGCCTAACTAATCTATCACAAGCAGAGCTCCAAGGGCCAGTGAAGAGTATTTACAATCAGAAGTTTAAGCTCAAATGTATTTCAAAGTTCTGCAACCACCAATTTCTCATCTTCTATAGAAGTATTTATAGAAGAATGAGGAGGTGAGATCCAACAAAAGATCTCTTAGGATAATTAATACAGATTGATGACTCCTCAGCCTTTGAGGAGCTCAATGGAGAAGTTTATAGGTGTTTCACTGTATTAACTATTTTACAATTAATATTTAAGCTTGGTGGGAGCTTCTGTTGACTTTGAGGCTCTGCGTTATGTTGGAGTAGCTATGCAGATATGTTTTGCATTGAATGGCTTGCTGAAGTAACTCCCTGGCTGTGCTGAGGCAAATATCTTCATTTGATCAATAACTTTGGCCTTTGTTTTGAATGCTTTGAGGCACAAGTGGCATTTATGGTAGCTGAGGAATCAATTCGCCTCAGATGGGGTGGTGGAGGCCTTTCTGTCTGTTTAAACGCTTATGATTTCTTTTAATTGTGTTTTAATTATGGGAATTAGGCTTTTGATAAGCATTCTTAGCCGTAATTCCCAAAATCCATCTTCAATCTTCATTCTGATGTGCTTATGTTCTTCAAACTTATACTCCTTTAAATCGCGTTTAAAACAGAGTGTCTTGTCAATGTGTAGAGCCGCAAAGGGCCTTTAAAGGCATCAATGACTGTGAAGCATTGATAAAACATTGAATCCAACTCGTGGATGGATTCTCTTTAATAAATCGAGGGCACAGGAAACATCTTTCCGGTCCTCGTCTTTTCTTCATAATATAATTAAAAACCATTAAAACACCTGTAAAAGACAAAAAATAATTAAGAAATCCTGTGTTTTAGTTTTAACTACTTCAGAAGGTGGGAAAGAGCGTGGCCGTTGGATGAAAGCATCCAACAGTGGAGATCTATGCAGAGGAGTTCAAAGGAGAGTAGGAGAAAAATAAAGGAGAGTGATTTTGGACCGTTCGATCCGGACACGTGGACGGTCCGGATTCCATCAAAGGATCACAATCGAGGGTGGCGAGTGGATGGAGCGATTGAAACATGCAATGTGATTCTGCGTGGACCGTTGATCTAAAACTTAGATCAGCAGTGGGAATTGAATCGGGGTATGTTCGATCGACGGGGGTAACAAATGCATGCGATGGAAAAGTTGCAATGCGATGGAAAGCTCCGATGCAATGGAAAGCTCCGATGCGATGAAGCGTTGGCCGCCTGATCGGCTTTTCATCAATGGCTGGGATTTGTTTAGAGCAGATCAACGGAGAAAACCTTTATAATATGAAAACTCAAACATTTTTGGAATAAAAAAAAGGTTTAATGGATCGGGGGTAGAAAATATATATAAGGCGGACAGGCGCCCAACTGCGGGGCCTTTGGATTTTATGAAACGTGATATGGCCGGGGCGTATTAAAACAAGGGCTAATCGAAATTGGGCCATCGGGCCTAGTCTTTTCAATCTACCCATTGTATTTTCTCCGATTGCAATTGCACGATCGGTCTTTCAATCTACCCATCAAAATATTACAACATGTAACTTGGGTTTTTAACTTTAAACTTTGGAAAAGTGGGTTTCATTACTTTACAAAGAAAAATAACGATCGGGAATGAAAAATTTACAAGGTTTTAAGTGCCGAGATGGGCCCACATTTTAATATGAAAATGACAATGCGATCGGTGTTTTAAACACAAAAAGGCTAATCACATCGGAACTTTTGAATATGGAAAAGACTTGTGTTCTTTGGATTTTTGCGATGCGTTAAGCGCCGTGCGGGGCTTAGCACCTGGTTCCAAGGTGTGGGCATGTGGGGGAAGTGGTTAGGACTTAGCCCAAAGGGCTTAAGTCCATAGTAATAAAACTTTGTTTTTATGAATTTTCAAAGTTTTCAATGCAATTTGATGGTTTCGATAAGGTTAAAAAGTGAGTTTTTAACCTGGTAAAAATGATTTTCATGAATGGAAGAAGGGAAATCATGAGAAATAGAGGAATTTTTATGGAGAAAAGGGGAGAAAATGAAGGTTAATTTTGGAAGAGGGGGAAGGGGAAAATGATGATTTTGCAGCAGTTTCTTCTCATGAAATCAACAAAATTTCTGAGTATAAAATGAATATTTTGGACAGAGGCATGAGGCCTTCAAGAGTCTTCAAGAGCCAACACTTTTTAGTAATAAAATTTTTTCCTTGGAGGCTTAAAAATTCTTAGCCACCTTTTGCTATAATCAAATATTATAGGTGGCTAACAGTGGCTCCACTTGGGGATGATGCCTTCTTGAAGGCATCAAGTACTTTAGACTTGCATTCTCTAGGAGGCTAACCTGTCCCTGATACATTGGGCTGCCCTTCCTTTGCTGGGATGATATTCTTTAAAAACATATTAGCAGCCATGAAAACAATGGATTTTCATCTACAAGCTTTCTACCTACCCAATCCTACTGATCTAACATTTTTTCTTCATTAGAGTGCACTTGGATTGGCAAACTCTTTTCACAACATTTTATTCTTTTGAAAGTAGGAAATCTAATCTATTTCTACTCCTTATTTCTCCATGGACTCAGATTAAACAGTTGATTCCATAAAATTCCCTACCTAATCTACCATCTATTGGGATTGAATTGTCCAATAGATTTTATTCTCTAATTTCTACAAAAGAAAAATTAAAAAGCGTTCAAGTCAGGATTAAATAGTCTAACTTGATGCTGGTCTATGGCATAAAAACAAGCTGCACATAGACATTTATTTTGCAGAAAATTTAAACAAAATGGAAGGCTTAAGATCTGAAAATTCAAAGCACTTCCTTCATCTCGTTAACAGCTCTGTTTTGATTTTTGTTTGAGCTGTTTTCTCCTTTTTCTCTGGTTCAGATTTTGAGTTAATTAGAACCAGATTTTACATCTCTTAACTCAGAAAATAAAACAGATTTGAGTCATTCATTTTTGGAAACTCAGGTTCAAATTTTGATCTTGTTTGAACCTTTAATTTCTATCCTAAACTATCTACTGATAAGCCAATATTAAACATTTTGGAAAATCCAATTCACTACCCTATCAGCAGACAATGTAAAAATTATTAGTCAAGATTAGGTTGTTTGACTAACTAGAAGTGTGGTTTTCAGGAGTGGCATTTAAGCTTGAACACTTTCAGAATTTATTTCTCTTTTTTGGTATGGGGCTGTACCTTTCTTGTTTTCACAATTTTCCCTCTTTTCTTTCTTTCTTTGTTTTTGTACTTTTTATTTTTCTAACTTTGAATGCAATGGTGGATGAGATATTTATAATGAAAAATATAAAAAAATGCTTTCAGAACATGTTAAGGATCAAGAGAAGTAATGCTTGAGCATCCTGCCATTGACAAGACCCCCAAACAATTCTTCTCCATTCAAATCCTGCAAGAAGAATGCATTGTTACTAGCAGCTGAATGAATAGAGAAAGGGTTAAGCTATAAGTTGTCAAATTTTCCATGCTTGCCCTTGTCTTCCCTTATTGAATCCCATTTTAAAACTTTGTCCCCAATCTTGAAATTGCTGGCCTTTGTTCTTTTGTCAAAAAGCTTTTTAATGTTGTTCTATTTCTGCAATTCTTTGTTATACACCTCCTCTTTGGTTTGCTAAAGATGAATGGTCTGATTTATTCTTCTGATCATGTCATTTTCTTCAGTTTGTAACTCTTGAATCAACTTCATTACTGGTACACCAAGGCTTTTTGGAAAAATTTCATTAGTACCATACACAAGCTGGAAGGGTGACATGCCAATAGATTTCTTCAAAGTCAATCTGTCAGCCCAAAGTGCATGAACCAGCTTTGTGTGCCAAGACTTCTTGTTGTCCTCTAACAGTTTCTTGATTATGTTCACTAAGCTTTTTTTTGAGGATTCTGCAATTCCATTACCTTGAGGGTAATAGGTCGTGGAATTCCCCAATGTTATGTGATATCCATGACATAAATCAACCATCTTCTTTGATCCAAATGCTGCTGCATTATCAGTGATGATCTTGGTAGGACAGCCAAATTTAGAGAGAATGTTAGTCTCCATGAATTTTATAACAATAGATTCATTGGCTTGTCTACAAGGTATGGCTTCTATCCACTTAGTGAAAAAGTCTGTGGTAGTGAGAATTCATCTGTGCTGGGCAGAAGATGGTGGATGGATTTCTCCTATGAAGTCAAGTCCCCACTATTGAAAAGTGGCTTCAACAGTGATTGGATGTCAAGGTAGGGATAGTAGTTTTCTTTTGCCTTCAAAAATTTGACATTTATGGCAAGATATGATCATCTTATGCACATCATGGAAAAGAGTAGGCCAATAGAAACCAGCCCTCAAAATATTGTTGGCTATTATCTTCCAGTACAAATGACCTCCACACACTCCTTCATGAAACTGATATTTAACCTTCTCTGCATCAAACTCAGGCAAACATTTCAGCAATAGACCACTTGCATTTTTCCAATAAAGACATCTATCTAAAATGCAATAGTTTACAACTTTTAACTTTAGGAACCTTGCCTTTGTTTTTGTCAAACCAGGAGGTGTATTTAAATTAAGCAAAACATAAATAATATCAGCATACCAAGGAGAATTCATAAAATTATCTTCCACTATAGGAGTTGAGAATTCTTCTTGGTCATCTAAAGCATTAATCATATTAATATCAAGAACCTAAAAATTTGATTCAGCCATTAATCTAGCTAGACCTTGGCCTTTGATGAGTTTAGTGGGTTTTATCTCTAAATCATATTCAAGAATAATAGTGATCCACTTACCTCTCTTACCATCTGGATCCTGTGTTAGAATGTCTTTAACAACTGAATTTGGGACGAAGGCAATGATGTGTGAGTGAAGGATGTACACCCTAAAGTCTTTCAAAGCTTTAACCAAAGCAAAAGCTTACTTCTCCATAATTTTATAATTCAGAGGGGCATCCCTCAATGCCTTGCTAAAGAATGCAATAGGCTGCTCTTGTCCTTGTGTATTTTTCTGCAAAAGGATAGTAGCTATGGTATGTTCTGATGCAAATTAAAAAATACAAAAATCTTTTGAAAAATCAGGACTTATAAGAACCAGTGTTTTGGTTAACGGTTGTTTCACCAGTTTAAAGGAATTCTTTGCTTCCAAGGTCCATTTTAACCCTTGCTCCTTTTTTAACATGTTTGTGATATTCCTAAGGAGCTCAGCCAAGTTGGGGATGAACCTTCTCAGCAATTTAATCTTCCTGATGAAAGATTACAACTCTTTGATGTTTTCAGGATGAGAGATTTGCAATATAGCCTCAATCCTCTTTGGATCTATCTTTATACCCTCCTCAGAAATAATGTGCCCAAGAATTTTACCTTCTTGGAGACCAAATAGTGTCTTCTTAGGGTTTGAAGATATCCCAAACTTCCTGCACTTCTCGAAAACCTTTCTTAAATGTTCTAAGTGCTCTTCATCTATTTTTGAAAACATAGTAACATCATCAAGATAGATAATGATGAAGAGGCCCAGTTGCTCCGAGAATGCTATGTCCATGGCTCTTTGAAAAGTTTCTCTAGCATTCATTAGACCAAAAGGCATCTTAACATACATGAAAGTGCCCCATGGTGTAGAAAAGGTTGTCTTTAATTCATCAGCAGGGAGAACTAAAATATGATTGTACCCTGAATAGCCATCAAGCAAAGAAATTCTTTTAGACCCTACCACCCTTTGTAAAATGTGATCCATCTTGGGTAACGAATAGTTGTCCTTTAGTGAAGCTTTGTTTAAGTTTCTAAAGCCTATACAAATCCTGATCTCTCTAGTTTTCTTCCTAACCGACACCAGATTAGACACCCATTCAGAATATCTAATAGGGGCAATAATACCAGCTTCATACATTTTCATGATCTCCTTCTGAACCAAAGTCAACTGAACAGGGTTTATTCTGGACAGTTTCTGTTTGAATGGTTTTTGGTTTTCTTTGAGGGGAATTTTGTGTTGTATTATTTCAGTGTCATAGGATTTAAGATCTTCATAACTCCATGCAAAAACATCAGAAAACTCTTTAAACAGCGCTATGTATTTAAGTTTAAAGTGAGCTGGTAAATTTTTAGACAGTTTAATCATCATAGGTTTAATTTCACTGCCTATATTGCACTCTTCTACTTAAGCCTCTACAGGTTCTAGTTTCGGCTTATTCGCCACATCGTTAAAATCGAACAACTCTTCTAAAGGGGCCAGACCCTTAGGTAGACTTTCATCTTTAGAGTGTAGAGTTTCTAATTCCTCTGTTTCAAACTCTGCATTCATTTCTATTTCACTTTCAAGTTTTATAGATAACAGGTTTATATTAGCAAGTTCAGGAGACGGTTCTTATTCATCAAGAAAATTTTCTTCATTGCAGTCTGTTTCATAATTTGTACCCAAATTATTTAGTTCGAATTCGTTTCTGAATTGCATGAAGTCTTCTATTTGTTTTTCATTGTCAAACACCTGCCAATATTTCTCATTATCAGGCACATCTGGTCTAAATTTTATCTGAGTTGTGTAGTCTTTGCTGTTAAATGGAGTTAAGCATGTTCTAGTTTCAAAGGCTAAATTGTGGGCCGCAATATTTCTTTTTCTTGGGACAAAAGACAGTTTGAACTCCTCGAATGTTTTCAAAAGGTCCATGACATCGTTTCAGTAGGCTCTAAGTCTGGGATGATTTTCATTATACTTCCCATTGACTTGCCTAATGACTAACTCTGAATCCCCATACACACTGATTCTTCTGGCTCCTAACTTTTTCAACAAGCATAAGCCTAGGAGAAGGGATTCATATTCCGCTATGTTATTGGAACACTGAAAGTTTAATTTACAGGAAATGGTTTCTGTGTGGTTGTTTTCAGTGTTGGTAATCTAGACACCTGCACCAGCGTTGTTCTTAGTGCATGACCCATCAAAATACATACTCCACAGAGGACTAATTTTGGTTTCACCTTGGTTAGTGTCCTATTCAACTAACGTGCTCAAAGGTTGTTGTAGAAACTCAGCACTTAGTTGTATTTTCTTTGATTCCCCAATATTTGTGCTCATTTGAGGGTCATTTTATTTATTGTCCAGGTTTAAAAGCAAAGGATGCATGACCTGTAGTTCAAAACCTTCATTTAGTTTGCTAACGTCTTCAAACACAACAAACTGTTTTGAAATTTCTGCGTTGTGTTCCTCTTCCTCTCTGTCGACCATTAATTCCGTGAAAGTGACTTGTTCACCAAGTGTTTCATCATTAAACATAATAAAATAATTAAGGCCTGTAGTTACAGAATACAAGGGAGAGTTTTGTGGTCTGTCTTGACTTGTAGCTGTGAATTTCATATGGGACTCCCTGTAAAGTCTTCTATTCTGATTGAAAACAGGGATAGTTGCATAGGTCATGTCCATTTGCATAGTCCCTTGTAACTTAGCCCCCCAAGATCTTGATAATAACATTCCATACTTTGGGGGCACATCATCCACAACAATATCCACAACTAAGCATTTGGCTGGAATTTGGGCTAAGTTAACACAAAGGTCTTTGATTAATCCTAAACATTTTACTCTACTGGAATCAAAGGAGTAAAGGTCTTTGTAAGGTCTGGTGATTTATAGACCTAGGCTCTCCATTACAGCTTTTGGAATTAAATTATGAGAAGCCCCAGAATCATGCATAGAATTGTGCAAAATCTTGTCATGAACATTTAAACTTACATAAAAGGGAGGAACAGGTCCCTCTTGAAATCTACCTTCAATCTTAGGACCAAAAATTAGCTCTGGTTGGTCATCATTAAGATTGAATGTATCCTCATTTTCTTCTATTCTTAAGGCCTTCAAAATTTGTGTCCTATATACATGTTGGGTAGCTAACTCGGTGAGGGGAATAGAGATTTTGATTTTTGAAATTTCCTGCTCCAGGCTTAAAGGAATTTGACTCTTCAAATTACTGGTCTCAGCTTGATTAGCTGTCACTTTATCAACAATGTCAGATTGCTGATTTTTCTTATTTACACTTGATAAAATTGTTTTCATAGGAGTACTAGCTGAAGTGTTAGTACTGCTAAGGGCTGCACTCTGATTTTCATTGTTTTGAGTGTCTTTCTCTTTTCCTTTATCAGGATTTATAGCCACTGTTTTATCCTTTTGCTTGATAACTTTAGGCTTGGTTGTAGTGCTGTTTTGTGAAGATTTTTCAAAGGTTTTGTTGTTGGGGGTTTGTTGACTAGTTTTTCTTCTAAGGTCATATTCTCTTTGAGACTCTACGATGACATTTTCAATGTCTTGATAATGATTTTCATCATCATCTCTTCTGTCATCATATGGTGTGTATAGACCTTGTTTCTTATCATAATGAATCTCAAAGTCATCATTATCTACCCCCAGCATGTTGATACCATCTTCCTGTATTATATCATCTGTTTCCTCAACCTCACTTACATAATTTTGATGAAAGGGAGGAGTGATCTGCTAATAATCTTCCATAGGTATGTTTGGAGGTTGGTTCCTTCTAACATTCTAATTCTGGTTCTGATTTCTACTTTGAGGAGCAGTTTGGTTTTGGCTTGCTTGTGCCGTCTTAATTATGCTCATCTCTTTCATCATTTATTCCATCATCCTCTCCATCTTTGAGTTGGAAGTAGAAGGTGTGGATTCCTCTCTAAAAGATACTCTCTTTTTTGTTTTCATTCTTTCTCTCTTCTCCATCAAGTTGACTTCCAGAGAAAGAACACCTTTTTGCATATCTTCAAGAGTTGCAAAATCTCTCTCTCTCAATTGATAGGTCATGTCAGATTCAAACCCTTCAAGAAAATTGTTTAAAGCTGAGCCCTGTGGAGGTTTTAGTTCTGGGGAAAGTGCATTATACACACTATTGAATCTAGTGCAGTAAGCTTGCACACTTTTCCCAGTGTTTCTATGGAGGTTCTTGTAGTCAGAAAGGACTTGGAGAGGATTTTTCTTTACTTCCCATTTGTTTAAGAAAGTTTGATGGAAGGCTTGTAGATAATGGATACTATGGGGGGTTAAACCTTCGAACCATTTCCTTACTTATCCCCCCTAATCTTTGAGAAAATAATCTAAGCTTGGTAGAATCATCATCAATTTCATTTCTGTCAAAGTAGTCATTCATTTTATCCACATGTTGTGATGTAGTTGTAGCATTGCTAGCATCATATAATGGAATTTTGGACTGATAGTCCTGTGGGAGATTGACTAATGGTGCAGGAAGGACTAAGGGAGCATACCATGCTACCATGATATGTGGTGGAGGTGGATTTATAAGAGGTGGATTAACAACATGAAAAGTGGGCTGAAGTAGAGGGTGAGCAGAAGTGGATGGACTAGGAATAGATTGCTGAGCTGATCTTGGATGAGAGACACCTAATTTGTGAAGGAAATGCAAATCAGGAGGTGTTGTTTCTCTGCTACCAAGAGGTTCACTTTTTCCCGGGGATGATAGTGAAGACTTAGAATCTAACTAATCTAAATCACCAAGAGACCTAGTTCTAAATGGATTTACTAAGTCAACTTGTGATTGTTGTAGAGCTAAAATATTTTCAGGAACTAATATTAGGAGACTTCCTAAGGATACTTTCTGGGTTATCAACTATCTCAGGTGGATCAGGGTCAATATAGGATCTAGTGTGAATCTTTCTAGGAGCCACTATGCTGTGTTTTTTAGACCCAAATAAACACGAAAAGTTCAACCATGTATGACAATCTTTAAGAGGTTAACTAATCTGTTTACACAATTTTTTAATCCTACAGTCCTCTGACTGAGTTTGAAAGATATTATAATGATAAGGGTTCTTCCCAGTGGAGTCTTAAGGTCTGTTCAGGATTGTGGAGTTGCCAAGTGGAATTTTTTAGCTCTTTTCAGAGGTAAAAGGTTTTATGGTCCACCACCTGTTTATTGGAAACCAATCTAAAATATTTTTAGGTTTTTCCAAGTTATTTTTCGGTTGTATGGTTTTTTAGAATATCCTAACTCTATTTCAAAACTTAGCTACGGTTATGAGACAAAGACAGTTTACTCTTATGGCTAAGCCATCTGATCTTTCAAAGTTAGACAAAGTCTTAAGAGAATCCTAGGTTTTACTTAGTTTGTCACTGATTCAGATAAGTTATATCATGATTAACTTTCTTAGATAGTGATTGAAAAGGATGCCTTTTTACTCACAAATTTTTATGAATTTTAGAGGGACCTAAGGTGAAAATTCAACTGAGTTCCCCAGCGGAGTCGCCAAAAATGTTAGGAATCTATAATTTTAGTAGATTGGTGAGACTAAAACTATAGAAACAACATCGTTTCAACCAACTTTGGGATTCTAGGATCTAGCCCTCCTGAATCCGGAGAGGGATCTCTCCAATAAGTAAAAATATGGATTTGTCTTTGAAGTTTGGGGTAATAATATTAGGCTAGTTATGAAGACCAAGGGTTTGTTTTGGTTTTTGGATGATCGAGCATGATTATTATTTTGAGGAGAAAGTTCTAAGTGAAAAAAGTTTCAAAGGTGAAAAGTTGAAAGTGGATAGGACAACTATGGCTAAAAATATAGATATAACACTGGGTTTTAGTCCATTGGGCTATGGAGTCATAACGGGACCTTAATTGAACAACAACATCAAGAGTGATCCAAGGGGAAAGTCATCTACACCACAAGATTATTGAGATTAGAGTGATGCAATGGAAACAATAAAGTGTTGGAGGGGTGGAAACTGATAATAATTTCACAAAGGATTTATAGTCAGTCCAAACAAGAAAAGCCTCTTAAGTAACTGTTTAAAACCAACCAAGTGCAGGGCTAACCATTTACCTCTTGGGAAAGTTTATATTAAAGCAGCTTTATTGACAAACAATCTAGTAATCCACATAATTACCTTCAGAAAGTATGAAAACACATAAGAGAAACAAAATTTAACTTAAGATCAGATAAAGTACTTTTAAACCTAGTCTGCTTTTAGTTAACACCAAGGGAAACTTTCAGAATCTGCCTTTGGAGAATAGAAGCTAGAAATAGGGAAAACCATCGCTTCCTAGTCTAACTTCAATAAGAAAATAAGGAAAATAACTTTCAAGAACAATGTTTAAGGAATATAGTAGGACAAGGGAACTCTAGCATTCCTGACTGCTTAACTGTGTTAAATCATTCTTAAATAAACAATTAGGAGGAAAACATTGAGATAAAGCTTTTCAGTCAGAGAAGGTTACTGATGTACAATAGGTCCTAACTCTATAAATGTTGTTCTTTATCAAAGAAAAGTGGACAATATGGCATACATAGAAGGAAAACAATAACAAAGAAAGGGGCACTTCACCAGTGATATAGACCAGGATCCCAAGAAACAGCTTGTTTATTGATGTCAAACTAGTTACAGTCTTCAAGTCCAATATTTCAGTTCAGCAATCATCTTCACTACTCAACCTAACTAATCTATCACAAGCAGAGCTCCAAGGGCCAATGAAGACTATTTACAATTAGAAGTTTAAGCTCAAATGTATTTAAAAGTTCTGTAACCAGCAATTGCTCATCTTCTACAGAAGTATTTATAGAAGAATGAGGAGGTGAGATCCAACAAAATATCTCTTAGGATAATTAATACAGATTGATGACTCCTCGAACTTTGAGGGGTTCGATGGAGAATTTTACATGTGTTTCACTGTATTAACTGTTTTACAATTAAGATTTAAGCTCGGTGGGAGCTTCTGTTGGCTTTGAGGCTCTGCGTTATGTTGGAGTAACTCTGCAGATATTTTTTGCATTGAATGGCTTGCAGAAGTAACTCCCTGGCTGTGCTGAGGCAAATATCTTCGTTTGATCAATAACTTCGGCCTCTGTTTTGAATGCTTTCAGGCACAGGTGGCATTTATGGTAGCTGAGGAATCAATTCTCCTCAGATGTGGTGGTGGAGGCCTTTCTGTCTATTTAAACACTTATGATTTCTTTTAATTGTGTTTTAATTATGGGAATTAGGCTTTTGATAAGCATTCTTAGCTGTAATTCCCAAAATCCGTCTTCAATCTTCATTCTGCTGTGCTTTTGTTCTTCAAACTTATACTCTTTTAAATCATGTTTAAAACACAGTGTCTTGTCAATGTGCAGAGCCGCGGAGGGCCTTTAAAGGCATCAATGCCTGTGAAGCATTGATAAAACGTTGAATCCGACCCATGGATGACTTCTCTTTAATAAATCGAGGGCGCAAGAAACGTCTTTTCGGCCCTCGGCTTTTCTTCATATACAATGCAAAACCATTAAAACACTTGTAAAAGACAAAAAATAATTAAGAAATCTTGAGTTTTAGGTTTAACTGCTTCAGAAGGTAGGAAAGAGCATGGCCCTTGGATGAAAGCATCCAACGGTGGAGATATGCGCAAAGGAGGTCAAAGGAGAGTGGGAGAAAAATAAAGGAGAGTGATTTTGGACCGTCTGATCCAGACACGTGGATGGTCCGGATTCCACCGGAGGATCGCAATCGGGGGTGGCGAGCAGATGGAGCAATTGAAACATGCGATGCGATTCTGCGTGGACCATTGATCTAAAAATTAGATCAATAGTGGGAATTGAATCGGGGTATGGCCGATCGGCAGGGTTAAAAAATGCATGCGATGGAAAAGTTGCGATGCGATGGAAAGCTCCGATGCGATGAAGCACTGGCTGCTTGATCGAATTTCAATCAATGGCTGGGATTTTTTTAGAGCAGATCGGTGGAGAAAACCTTTATAATATGAAAACTCAAACATTTTTGGAATAAAACAAAGGTTTAATGGATCGGGGGCAGAAAATATATATAAGGCGGACAGGCGCCCGACTGCGGGGCCTTTGGATTTTATGAAATGTGATATGGATGGGGCATATTAAAACAAGGGCCAATCACAATCGGGCCATCGGGCCTGGTCTTTTCAATCTACCCATTGTATTTTCTCTGATTGCGATTGCGTGATCAGTCTTTCAATCTACCCATTAAAATATTTCAACACGTGACTTGGGTTTTTAAGTTTAAACTTTGGAAAAGTGGGTTTCATGACTTTAGAAAGAAAAAGAATGATCGGGAATGAAAAATTTACAAGGTTCTAAGCACCGAGACGGGCCCACATTTTAATATGAAAATGACAATGCGATCGAGGTTTTAAACACAAAAAGGCTAATCGCATCAGAACTTTCAAATATGGCAAAGACTTGCGTTCTTTGGATTTTTGCGATGCGATAAGCGTCGTGAGGGACTTAGCACCTGGTTCCAGGGTGTGGGCATGTGGGGGAATTGGTTAGGACTTAGCCGAAAGGGCTTAAGTCCATAGTAATAAAACTTTGTTTTTTATGAAATTTTCAAAGTTTTCAATGGAATTTGATGGTTTCGGTAAGGTTAAAAAGTGAGTTTTTAACATGGTAAAAATATTTTTCGTGAATGGAAGAAGGGAAATCATGAGAAATAGAGGAATTTTTATGGAGAAAATGGAAGCAAATGAAGGTTAATTTTGGAAGAGGGGGAGGGGGAAAATGATGATTTTGCAGCAGTTTCTTCTCATGAAATCAGCAGAATTTCTGAGTATAAAATGAATATTTTATACAAAGGCATGAGGCCTTCAAGAGTCTTCAAGAGCCAACACTTTTTAGTAATAAAATTTGTTCCTTGGAGGCTCAAAAATTCTTAGCCACCTTTTGCTATAATCAAATATTATAGGTGGCTAACAGTATTGATAAGTGATGAAATCTATGATATTTTCATCAATGTGATCAAAATTCGTTGACATATTGGGTAATTTATTCATCAGTGAATGCCTTTTGTCACACAGATCATTGATGTTTGTCAATTTATCAGATAATACTACTTTTTGTTGGGCCAATGGGGTTTCCAGTTGCAAAGCTTCCTTTTCGAAGTCTTCAATCCTTGGGTTCTCTTTCAATTTGTCTAATGTGAATTGGAGTTGTTGAATTTCAGTATCCTTCACATTAATTTCATATTGATGTTTTAGTTTTAATTGATAAAAACTTTGTTGGAGTTGTGAGAACTAAATTTGCAATTGATGGTCTATACTATTGTTCTTTTATAGCAAATATTGTTCCAACTGTATGCTTCTTTCATCATTTTCCTTAAGTAATAGTTGGACCTCTAATGCCTTGTCAATTGTGGCAGACACATAAGCACCAACAAACTATGATAAACGTACTGGATATTCATATGGATTCACTTGTTGAAATTTCCACACCACTTCCATTCATACATCACAAGGAATTAATGTCTAGGATTGGTCGACTCTTCTACTTTTCCTCTGTCTAGTAATTACATCTCGACGTTTGGGACAGTAAAATATATCAAGATGATGGATTTATTCTATCTTGAGGACAATTTCTGATTAGGGAAATACTGGGATGAATTCAATTTCCTCTGTGTTAAAATCCTTATCAGAAGCCTCAATAGTAAGCGGGTTCTATGTGTTGTTTTGAGGTGTGTTGATTGTTTCTTTAGGATCAACAATTTCCCCCCCATCTTGTCCTTTAATTTGAAAATAAAATTGGTCTAAGACCTTATCTAACTCACTGCTGAACAATGGGTTTTTAGCTTTTTGTTATCTACACTTAAGTTCATGTGTTCCTTGTAGGACCTCAGTGTCCTTGGAAGGTTGCTCCAAATCTTGTCCTTTCTCTAAAATTTGTTGACACACCCTCATGATGTCTTGATGGATATTCTCCAACCTTTTGTTCCTATACTCTTTAAATTCAACTAGTTTTCCTAGGTTCAAATGAATCTCTGACAACTTTTAAATAGGTGAATATGTCTCACTAGACTTGAAGAGATCATCATATTCATAAGTTTCATAGATGAATTGTCTGATATTTACCTGGGCTATGAATTTCTCGACCACTTGGTTTGGGTCAAATTGTCTGTCGGGAATGGTAGATAAGTTTAAACATTAAATTTGATTGATTTCAAGCCCAACATGCTTATAATTTTCGAATGCATAAGGAGCACAAATGATAGGTAATGAAAACCAAGAGGATTTATTAGCTTCCTTTAAGGCTTTGGTAAACCCATTCCCTACTATTTGATAAGCAATTTCTCTGGACAAAATTTTATCTGATACATACAACGAGAGAACACGGGGCTTGGAAGAATTCCATAAATTCTAACATATGTAAATAACGCATCTCCAAACAACTTTCCTATGGTTGTGAAGTCATGTCTGGCTTATTTTGACAATATTGGGGCCTCTTCCAAAAAGATCTTGGAAAAGGGGTTGTTACACAGTAATTTTTCACCGTCCCTGCAATTCCCCATCCCGCACAATTGGAGGGATCATTCTGTGACCTGTGGGCAGTGACATGACTTGAAACCGCTTTCATGACATCCCTCTAAACATGAGCTTTCATTGCCCTGAAGACAACTCCTTGTGAAAAACCATAAAAACACCCCTTTTTGCATTCGCGCAGGAAGACAGTTCAGTACCTGTGCCAGTGGGGGAAATCCTTCAAATAGGGCGCGCCAATTGGTGCTCTGTCTCAGAGTCGCACTCGCGCCAGCCATTTTAAGGAGTGTTTTTTAAAAATAAATGGTGGAAGTTTTGTCCTAACCAATTCATAAACTGGTATCTAATTTTAGTTGGGTGGTTTGGCTCTGGATCTCCATGTAGAGGAAGTGGTTTTCCACCTCTCATGGAAGCTTCCTTGAGGATAGGGCCAATCCCATGATTATAGGGATCCCAGCTCCCCTTTCTCCATCTATAAAAGCTTGCTCACATCCTTTGCAAGCTAGTTCCCAGGAGCCATCAGAGCCTTATGCTACAAGAGCCTTGATTCATTCCCTTAAGGCCAAATCCAAGCAAGGAGATTATTGTCGAGACATTCGAAGAGAGAGGCTTGTCCCATAGCCAACAGGATTTTTCGAAACGTGTTCCGCTGGCGACCTTCCGAAGGAGAATTCAGCGTCAGAGCCAGGTTGTATCCTCCTTTGATTGATTAATAATAAGAGACTATTGGTTATGGTTCCACTCCTATTGTTGATTATGATGATGAGTTATGTCTTCTCTAACTGACATATAGTTGCATATACTGGATTTTACGCTTGCGTTTGTTGTCTTTCTCGCATGTGCAGGTGTCTGATCACGGAGATCATGAGGGATCGTGATCTACCAGAGCTAAGGAATGGGAGTGCTACTTTCTCTACAAGTGACATCCTTGGATTCCAGGTAAGCCTTCATCGCTAGTTGGTTTACTTGCAATTAAGAACCTGCACTATAGCGTGTGATGATTGTTGCTAGACCTGGTCTAGGCTAGGAGGGATTACCTCTTTCCGCAGAGGGGATTTACCTCTTCAACAAATTGGCGGCCACACTGGGGATCGTCTAGCTTGTTGTTCTTCTGTTTTATAAGTTACATATGGAGCCTGAAGTTAGCTAGATAGCCTTCGAAATGCTATTGATATGCATTAGCGAAGTAGATCAAAGCTGCTTTAGTCAATCTCCAGTTTAGTTTATGAATTGAACACTTGGAACATTGTCTTGTCTTTTCAGTTGTTTCCTGATTCTGCTTGCTTGATCGCCTCTTTTGGCTAGCTCTTTTTGTGATTTTGGCTTTGGGTCAGTTTGATCATCACTGGTTTGCTTGTTGGGTTGCCTATTTTTATTTTTCCATAGAAAACTCGACTGGCGCGCTTTATAGCCTGACAGTCACGCCCATTGGCGCAGGTTGCTCGTGTATTACCCACACCAATTCATTTCTGGCGCTAGTTTCAGCCTCACAGTCGCGCCAATCCTGTGAGGTACTAGGGTTTGCTCTGTTCCGAGCTTCCTGAGCTTGATCAGTGTGTTTGGTCTTGTTTTTTCGACTGCTCGAGTGTTCAAGAGCCTTGTTTGACTGGTTGTGACCTTCGTCCTTTGGTTTTTTGCCCATTTCCATCGATTTCACATTCTAGCCCTGGGGTATCTAGGTGCTCTTGTGTGTCGAGCCTCCCTTGGGAGTTTTTGGTTTCTATTTGTTCAGTCAAACTTTTGATTGCTCCCCTGCATTCGTTTAGCGGTTGTTTATCATTTTATTGCATTATTTGAGTGATTTTTCTCCTCTTCATTCGAGTTTCGCTTTGTCTCGCTTTGGACCTAGATTACATGGTCCGTTTGAGTCTTTGGGATTCTTTTGGTTTTGAGGGACTTTTTTGTCAGTTTGGTGATTTGGTTGTGTGTTTGCATTGAGTGAAATTTGTTTGTTTTTCTCCTTCTTCATCACTTCTCAAATTTCTCTTTTCATTAGTTTTCATTTTGCTTAGTGCACTTTGCTATTAAATATTGAAAATACAAAAAATCTCTTTTGCTTTCGATTAGTTAGTGCAGATTAAAATCTTTTCGGTGTTATTAGTGATTAGTGACTTTGAGAGAAATTTTTTTGGTTTCCATTAGCTGCATTAGAGACTTTGCTGGTTGTTCTTTGATCATTTTATTATTGTATGAAAAGCTCTTAACTCTCTTGTAATTAGCTTTCATCGAATGAAATGATATACTGTGGCACATAGTGTGCATTTAGTAGATTTCGAGACATAACACTCGCTAGGGCCTGAAAACTGAAATGTAATTGAAGATAAACATTAAAATTCATTCAATTTACACTAAGGTATCATTGAAACATTAATGCAACATTTAGAGGTTTGGGCTAGAGACGTGTTTCGGCGTCTTTAAACCTAGTAGCTGTCGTTTGCCTCTTAGCTTTAGACAGCACTAGTACGGACTTGTGCTCCCCGTACCGTCAAGTATATAAAGGGAGATCCCACTAGGTTTCTATCCTTTATCCATAGGAAGCCGAGTCTGCCACCCTATACCCATGATACTCCGGACACAGCATTTGGGGAGATTTCCTGCACGTACGTTAAGTCCTTGGTTGATTTCTCTTTCATTTTGAAACCAAGCTGTATATTGCAGTTCACAGTTATTTGGTACACCCTTTACCTAGATTACCTGAGTAGTCATTTGATATTTTTCGACTCTTTAAATTTGAATGGATCACCAAGCACTTGTCCTTTCATGCTTGCTTCAAAAATGAAAGAGATAGAGTCACCTTTCAACCATTTCTGGACTCTTAAAACATGAAACGGTGAAGTTTCTAAGTTTCAATGTGGTAAAATAAATCCCCCGCGATATCACGCCATGTTAGATTTTGCTTGTTGGTCATTTGATTGTGTGTCTTGACTCTTTTTCAGCCCGTGTGTGTTGTGCTTGATCTTTTTTCGTTGTTGTCACAGTGGTGGAATCGTCTGTTTTGTCTACTGGTAGTCCATATACGGACGATTCATCAGAAGCTTCTCAATCCTCTGTTGAACCTCAGTAGCCCATCGTTTTTGAGTTTTCTAACAGGGGACTAGTTCTGTCTGAGCTTCCCTTTCGAGGACCAGTTGAGTTCAATTGGCCCTTTTTTGACCCTTGCTCTAGATTCAGAGTAGGGGAAGATTTCCCTCCTCTTACATTGGGTTCACCTTTTATAGCTGCTGTCATTCCTCCTAGTCCTCGCTGTCTGTTACGAGATCTAGCGGCAAGTATAAATATGAATGATTCTCCTAGAAAGGAAATCCCCACATCTGGTGAAGATTACTAGTTATTCCCTCAACAGTTACTCCAAGAAGACAACCCTGAAACATCTATTATGTCATCACCCGGTCCCTCATTACTAGCAGGGTACAGATCCTTGGGTCAGATTATTGCCACCACTGCCTCTAAAGGAGTATCAGCTCCTTCTACGAGGCTGGTTGTTCCTTCATTGGGGATGTCTCCATGAACACCTGTTACGTCATCCCCTCAGGTTAACTCTGTACCCTCCAGGCCCACTGTCTATGTGGCCGCATCTGCACCCGTTGTTACCACTCAGTCTGTAAGGACCACATCACTTCCCGAAGACATCTATATAGCATCTGCTATGCTGGAGAACATCCCTCCAGAGTAGTATCGATTGTCCCTACAACAATCAAACCCCAAGGTCGGACAGTCCTCTCAAGATCCCAATCGCTCATATTTTTCGCACTATGCACAAGATGGTACACCCGTGTACAATTTTCCATATCAATACAATGAGCACGACAAACCTTTGCGTTTACCCGCTCCTGAGGCTCAACTTCATGCTCAGGTTTTACTATATAACCAGGATGGACAGCCTTATAACCCACAAGGCCAACCTACGGGCCAGCCTGGCTATCCTTATGACCCGCAGGGGCAGCCCATACAAGGCTACCCTCCGGGCCAGCAAGGGCCATTATACGGTCTGCAAGGACAATATTATAACCCTTCAGGTCAACTCGTGCAGCCTCTCCCTGGAGTCCCGCCTGGGCAACCTCAAGGACTCACAGGTCAACCGGGGTACCAACCAGGGCCGGTATATGGTCCTGGAGGGAAAGTCCAACCTTCTCGACCCATGCAACCTCAGTATCCTCTTAGTCCCAACGTTACACGTCAGCCAGGACCATCTTATGGTCCTGTTGTGGGTCAAACCAGTTATCAGCCACCACCTGGCTCCATCCCGCCACCAGGCCAACCGGCCAATCCGGCACAACCTGGTGCTCGTCAACAACCAGGTCAACCTGCACAACCAGCACAACCTATTTATCTAGGTCAACCTATTCAACCAGGGCAGCCCGTTCAGCCAGGTTAGCCTATCCAACCAGGCCAGCCTACACATCCTATCAACCCTGCCCAACAACCGACTTATTCCATGCCATAGCCAAATCAACTGCTGCACCCTAATTATCAGGCTCAGCAAGGTCCCACCTATCAGAAGCCCTCTCAACCTCAAGGCGATTACTATTCTCATGGTCAATACCGAACGAATTATAGCTAGCCCCAAGGTTCTAACTATTACTCTCAACAACTCGGCTACACCTATGCTCAGCAGCCAAATCCACATGCTACTCACATGGGGCCGACATATCATCAAGGTCCATACTCCGGTTATCAAGCCTCGTACACTGGTTACCAGCAACCCAATCAGGCTAGTTATATGCCCTATACCCCCTACGGTCAGAATCCTGCTGGACAGAACCGATGGGGGCAGGGATATTCTCAACCAACGTGGAGTACATGTACTGGTCCTTATCGAGGGCCAGGCATGTCATTCAATCTACAATTTCTATTCTTGGCTACCTTGGAACTACCGGATGTTTCGAAATTAACTAATGATCCGATTCTACACAATCCTTATTAGCCTCTGGTTCCGACCAAGGTACCCGGTGATTGCCCAAAATTTTGAGGGTAAAGCTGGAGAGGACCCCCAAGCTCACGTAATGACTTACCATCTTTGGTGTTCGTCCAAATCTTGGGTGGACGATTCAAGTCGTCTACGTCTCTTCTAGCGTACTCTTATTGGCGCTGCTTCCAAGTGTTATATCGAATTACCCCATTGCATCTTTCAAGATTTCAATACGTTAGCCATGGCTTTTTTGACCCACTTTCAGTTACCGGTTCGCTATGAAGCCGGGACGCATCTCCTGACTTCATTGAAGAAGGATAAGGCCACCCACATCTGGGATCACATTCATGAGTGGCGACATCGTCGTAGAATGATCAAGTTTGATATTCCTGATTAGCTACTAACTCATTGGTTCACCACGTCCTTCATTAACAAAATCGCCCAAGATATTGCTATGGGGGAATTTGTGACTGAAGAACAAGCCATAGCGCGTGCTCAGTATCTTTATCTGGTATACTCTCAGTCTGGCATGCTGTATGATATTTTGACTGATGCTCCATGCCCAGGAACCTCTAAAGCTCCACCTACCCCTGCGGTGGATGGTGTTATTGGTTCTGTATCTCAGAATTCTCAAAAAATTTCGAATGGGAAGCAGAATTCCAATTCTTCCAATAATTCTGCTCTTCCCGCCCCTCTAGATTCTGGCCAAACTGCGGAGGTGAACGCCGTTCAGGCTAATCCTATGGAAAAGGCCTCAAAAAGAAAAAATAAGGGAAAAGGTAAATCCAAATCCAATGCTCCAAAGCAAGAGTCTTCCAAACCTCAGACTGAGGACGGTTCTCAACGTAAACCGAAGTACCCCTGCCTTATTTGTGAAGGAGATCACTATACCAAGGATTGTCCCTAACAGTCTGAAATTAGTCAACTTCTCAAAGGCCCCAAAGGGACTCCGACAGTTCTAAAAGAACTGTTCCCGTCTCAGCAGACCCAGATGGTTGAACAGCCTTCACCATCTGCACCATTTGGGTCCCAAGTCTTTATGATGAATCGTGCTGCACCTATCTCCATTGCTATGTGTTCGAAGGATTATGCTGGATCACGCCGGGCAGCTGGGAAGGAAGTTGTGGATGGCCCACCTCCCCCACTTGTCTCCAGTCCATTTGAAATTGAGAAGCCTACTGCTGAACCCGTTGTAAGGCCGCCTTCTAAAGGTGTTCTACGAAGATCTTCCTACAACCCAAATGCCTGTGCCGCTCAGCACTATAGTATTGTTGAGGATTTGGCACAGGCGCCTGCTGCTATGTCTACATTGGAAGTTCTTCAAAGTTGCCCGTCACAATGAAAAGCTTTATTTTCTACAATCGGTGGGATCGATCCCACTGATTCTAACCTTCTCACATTCAACTTAGAAAACTTCACCCCCCGACTCCCACATCAGATCGCTCTTGTTATTCAAGTCGGGATCAACGGTCTTAACATCCATAGGGCCATTGCGGATGAAGGTTCTTCTACCTGTGTCATGTCATCTGCCTTTTGGAAGGCCATTGGCTCTCCAGCCCTTTCGTCCCCTCCCAATCCCTTAGAGGCATTCGATGGTTAGGAATCGAAACCCCTGGGTGTTCTCGAGAGTTTATCGATTACTTTACAGGGGAAGACAGTCAACGTAGAAGTATAAGTGGTTGACGCCAAGCTTAACTACAATATACTTCTCGACAACAGTTGGAATCACGCCATGCTATGCATGCCATCCACCCTCTTTCAACTTCTTAAGTTCCCTCACGAGGGAAAAATCGTTATGGTGGATCAGTTGTCTTTCTTCACCTCCACCTCTGAGAACAACGTTCTTTACATGGATAAGATCCCAAATCCTCCTGACAGTGTAGGACCTAGTCTCTTCAAAGACCCCATCCTCATGGGTATTTTTCCTGCACTGCCACCACACACTGCTCAATTTAATATGATCTCTATGTCTGACGACCCATGGCTCATCCCTTCGCCTGAGCACGTGTCTGATTTTGGAGAATCAATGCCCTTAACTCCAGTAGAGATTAATTACTGTGAAATAGTTGCCACATCTGATCCACCCCTTGCTCAGCATGCTCCTTCAAGCATGGCTTTAGATGTCTACTCTCAATCCCCCTAGCTCAGTGAGGCCGACTCGCCTGATCCTCTTAAGGAGACTTTCCCTTCTGATGAAGCCATTGTTGAAACCATGTCTCTTGAGGAGCTACCTTGGAGCGATGGACATCATCGTTCCTCCTTCATGCCCAGCCTGGGGGCAATGTCAGATTGTCTACAGCGTTTTGCATCTTAGGTTCCCACTCCACCTCTCCAGACGCCCATATTGACTCATGAGGTCCTTTCAGTGGGAAACCTGAGCAACATCACTCAAACTATTCTGATCGAAATCTCCATTAAACTGGGGATAGTTGAAAACATACACATGGGAGTAACTTGTTCTCCTAATGAGATACAAGTTTATACTGATCTTTTTTGAGAATTCAGAGACGTGTTCACTTGGTCCTATTAGGAAATGCTTGGGATTGATCCCAGCATAGTAGTGCATGAGATTCCTACCTATCCTGGTGCGAAACCCGTGCGCCAACGCCTACACCCTGTCCATCCTCGCAAAACCGCTGCCATTAAAGCAAAAGTTGAAAAACTTCTGAACGTAGGCTTCATTTACCCAATTCCCCTCACAGAATGGGTTTCAAATATTGTCCCTGTAGGTAAGAAACATGGAATTATAAGGGTCTGTGTTGATTATCGTGATATTAATCGTGCCTATCCTAAGGACAACTATCCTACTCCCTTCATAGATCAAATCATCGACGAATGTGCCGGGAGTGAGATTTATTCCCTGACGGACGGCTTTTCCGGGTATAATCAGATAAATATTCTACCTGTTGACCAACACAAGACTGCATTCATCTATCTGTGGGGTACCTTTTCTTATAAAAAGCTCCCATTTGGCTTGAAGAACACTGGAGATACTTTCCAGTGTGCGATGTCTTACGCATTCCACGAAATACGCCATATCATTCAGCCTTATCTGGATGATCTTCCAACTCACTTAGCTTGGCGGGAGGACCATCCCGAACACCTACGCCAGATTTTCCTTCACTGTGAACGCTATAATATCCGGCTCAACCCTCATAAATGCGTCTTTTGCGTAGATTCTGGCCGTCTTTTGGGGTTCATAGTCTCCAAGGACGGGATTCGCCTCGACCCCCTAAAGGTAGAGGCCATTGTCAATCTCCCATCACCCTCCTCATTATATCAATTGTAGATTCTGTAGGGAAAAGCTAATTTCCTTCGACGCTTTATATCGAACTACGCAGAAGTGGCCAAAGGATTCACGCATCTTTTAAAGCAGAACATTTCGTTTCATTGGGAAGACATTGCTCAACAATTATTTGAGAAGCTTAAGATGTTACTTGTTAATGCTCCACTGCTTCGGCCTCCAAACTATCACCGTGATTTCACTCTATATTTGGCCGCTGCGTTTAGCACTATAGCTATGGTTCTGGTGCAGGATGACGATGATGGCAATGAACATGTTGTCTATTATCTATCACGGAACCTTCTTGACACAGAGACACGTTACGCTCATGTCGAGAAGCTGGCATTAGCAGCTGTACAAGATGTGTAGCGTTTTCGCCACTACATCCTGCTGGGTACAAAAACCGTGGTTTCGGATTGCAACCCCATGACATACATTCTATCTTGAAAATTACTAGGGGGAAAATACTCCAAATGGATCGTTATCCTTCAGGATTTTGACTTAGAGTTTACCACTGCTAAGTCAACCAAATCACTGGTTTTTTGCAGATCTCATTTGCTCCCTCCTTACAGACTCCACACCCTCTCACTCTGAAGATCATATCCTAGACGAAACCCTCTTCCTTATCAACACCTGTAACCCATGGTATGGCGATATTATTATGTATCTTCAAACGTCAACGTTCCGGTATGAGTTGACCAAAGATGCCCGACGTCAAATTCGGCATCAGTCTCAACCCTACCGCATTGTAGGAGATACTTTATACTGTGTTGGAGTAGATTCAGTGCTCCGTCGGTACTTGACACTGGAAGAGGATGAACGAGTCTTAAATGACTGTCACATTGGTGCCTGTGGCGGTCACATGTATGGATATGCCACCGCCCAGAAGATTCTGCGTGCAGGTTACTTTTGGCCGTCAATATTTAAATACTGTATTGTCCCAGTGCACAAATGTCATCCGTGCCAGGTTTTTCAGTGCAAGATGCGTGTGCCACCTCTCCCATTGCATCTTGTCATTACTGTCAGCGCTTTTTAAAAATGGGGCATAGATTTCATCGCTAGGGGGCATGCATATATAATCATCGCTATCGACTACTTTACTAAGTGGGCCGAAGCGATGCCTACACTAGCTGTTGATGGTAAGACAACTGCTCAGTTTATCTTCAACCATATTATTGCACGTTTCGGAGTCCCTCAGGCCATTTTTACCGATCATGGTACTCACTTTCGAGATTACATGATGGCCGAGCTGACATCAAGATTGGGCTTACGACATGATAGCTCAACACCATATTACCCCCAGGCATATGGATAGGTTGAGGCTGTGAACAAGGTTTTGGTCACAATGCTTCAACGAACAGTTGGAATTCATAAGTCCAATTGGCACCTCCAATTGTTCTCAGCTTTATGGGCATACCGGACATCAGCAAAGAGTGTGACCGGATTAACACCATTCTAATTGGTGTATGGTCTGGAAGCAACTCTTCCGGTTGAGTGTGAAATTCCTTCCTTAAAGTTGGCTATGGAACTTTTACCCGACACTTCTCCTGAAGAAGAGCGTCTCTTGTATTTGGAACGGTTGGATGAAACCCACCACTTGGCTGCCTTAATCATTGAGGCACAGAAAAAGCGGGTCAAAGCGCACTTTGATCAATCAGTCTCTCCACGATCCTTTGTCGAAGGGGACCTTGTCCTCCTATATGACCAAGCGCACGACAAACTCGGGGCAGGAAAGCTCCAACCCATGTGGCATGGGCCTTACATAGTAAAACGATTATTAAAGAATGGCACTTATGAGCTCATTGATTATGAAGGAGTTCCATTGGCACAGCCTAGAAATGGGCTGTACCTTAAAAAATACTACGCTTGAAGTCATTTTTGGTGTGGTGTGTGTACATAGGTGTGTATATTCATTTGTGTGCATGTGTGGTGTGGTGTGCATGTAAGCATATTTCTGCTAATCGGGTCTTCCTGATTGTGCAGATGTCTATTACTCCGTTTGTGGGTTTCACGGATGGTGCCTCTTGCAGTACCAGGAATATGTCTTCAGCAGCCTGAGTAATCTATGATCGTCCTAGTGAGTTGGTTGACCTGCAAGGTGTGTGTCTGGGTCCTGCTACAAATAATATCGCGGAATATAGTGCTGTATTGGAATTATTAACCGAGGCTGTGGACCTCGGCATTCGTGAATTACTTGTGTATCTGGACTCACAACTTGTAGTATTACAACTTAACAGACATTATTCAGTAAGAAATCCGTCCATTTTACGTCTATATCTGCGTATTCGTCTGCTGGAAAGAAATTTTGACTATATTACATATCAACACATACCTAGACATATGAATACATTAACAGATGTAGTAGCTAATTTGGTTCTAGATAGACATTTGTGAAATTTATAAACAAAACATCATCACATGTAAAAAGATCCATCCAGAAATAGGTATGTATATATATATGTGTGTCGAAATGTTTACATAGTGTGCATCACATAAAATAAAAAAATATACATGTTCATCTTAATACATCCGGAGACGAAATGTCTCTCAAAATACATGCATGAAATAAGTCCTAGGTGTCTAATCTGCATGGTGCTTGCGGTAACATGCTACCACGCACACTAAGTGTCTCAAAAGTTGGTGGAGGCAACAAGGCACTCCCATCGTATGTCTCTGATACGCCATCAGGACAGCTGCCAGCCGGGCATAGTCTCGAATCCCCCGGGCGATCCCCTCAAGGTTCTGGATCAACTCTCCTCCCTCGACACCCTCTACCTAAGGATCATCTGCGGGCTAAGTTCTTCGTGTAATAGGAGACATACTGGCGGGTTGCTCTGGGCCGACGTCTACATACATATAAAATTGTTGTTAGAACGGACATGTATCACCAAAAAATCAGAAAACATAAAAAAAAAGAGAGTATCATACCCAACTCCTCATCCCAATCCTCCCCCTTCGACAGCGGAAGATCGAGATCTCCAGTGAAATCGGTCCTAGCGTAGGGCCAGTCCTTGACCATGATCAACTGACACCGTAACCATCCAAAAAACTCAGGCCTCCAAGACATTTGTTGTGCTCCTCCTGACCTGGGCATAAGTGCTACCCAATGAGCCATCCTCGGCTCTCGTGGTATCGGCTCAGAAACTATGGCCCCTTGGCCCTAGAAGATAGGTAGTCGTTCCAGGATGAACGACACCAAAATGGAACCGTAGCCAAACTACTGTAGTTTGACTTTCTTGCATCTCGTCAGCTACCTCTTGATATTGGTTGTCACCGCTGTAGCCCAATCAAATAGTGTAGGACTCATACACTCAGAGGCTAGTATGAGTTGGGCTTTTGTTAAATCGTGTGGAGCTTGTGATCCCGCAGCTTGTGTAATGGTGTGTAGCACTACTCTGAGTGCTAGATCCTTGACAGTATGGATGTCCACCTTCCCTTTTCCTGATCTGGTCCGTGCCCTTGGGCACACCCTCACCATTACTTGTTCCATATTTTCACCAGAAGGTCCACTGCCTGTCAAGATGGGCACCGGACCTCTGCGCGACAGTCCGGTTATGAAATATATGTTGGAAACCTCAAGTTCCAACACTTGGTCCTGAAGCTTAAACACTTCTTCATTTTCATCCCATATACGGACCAAGTATTGTAGTGGCTCCGGTTGAGCTCGTAAGCAGGGCATCAGGAAGAACTTTTTGAGTCCATAGTTCTTAAGTGCATTCATACAAGCTTCATTCTCCATAGCCAGTTCATCCTCTTCCCCATGCTCCCTCTCCTTCCATTCGATAACCATTATGCCTGAGTAACCTGCATCAACATGATCAAAAAGCCTCGATTAGATCTCTGTTATGCCTAAAATTTCATTTGGATCATTGGCAATTCAAAAATCTAAAGCGGAAAATTGAGTTCCACCGTTGGCGCGACTATTTCCCTAACAGTCGCACCTATTGGCGCAGCCCCTTTTTAAGCTAAAGGCCATTGGCGCGGGTCCGTGCCCGATACCCGCGCCAATGGGCGGAGCCCTAAAATTTTAAAAATTTTCCACAGAAGTCTAATCCGTAATGGAAATCTCTTAAAAATGGATCAAAATGGAGTTCAAGGAAGCACCCCTTACCTGGAACAAACGAGAATCTGAATGATAGCTCGGATCAGTTGTAGTCGCCGTCAGAAGTTTGCACACAAATTGACCACTGTTGCTCTCCAATGAGGTAAATAGTAAAAGTAATTTTGTTTTTACCATTTGAGACTTATTTATAAATTTTTGAAATCTAATTAGGTTTTAAAAGTCATTTTTTATTAATATTTTAATATATTTTGTCAAAAATGGATTTTAGACTTGCCTTTATGTGCATCAACAGGTTTTTACGCAACTTAAATGGTGACACGAGTTGTATTTTATACTTTTTCGGGCTCAGTAAATACACAAAAAAGTCACTTTTGGAGTCATCTTTTAGCTCTTTTCTGACTCTCTAAACATGAAAAGATTGCCAAGGCCCTTGTCGTTTCGATCTCATTAAAGTGGCCACGAAAGGAAATCTACCCAGTATACGTTTACCCCTTTTTCGGGCTGGGATAGATTATTTACGAAAAAGGAATACCCTAGCCTATTGCGACTAGGAGGTTTTCTCAGAAAAATTTTTCTACCTTTTCGGGTCCGAGAAACTATTTACGAAAAGGGACCGTTGGAGTTTACTTTTCTGTTGTCTTTTCAAACTCTCTAAACATGAAAATACACCGAGTTCTTCCTTTGTCAGACTCGTTAAACCCTGATGACATTGGATTCATTTGTAGTGACGGTATCTGAGTTCCTCCTTCCTAGGGCTCATTAAATGTACTAGGATGGGCTTATACAACAAGCATATGGTATCCTCTTCAAGCTTGTGTAAAAATAAAGAGGTACTCGCCAGAAATGGTGAGGAAAATGGAACCAACATCATTGTCGTGTCGGCAGTATGTCGCTCTTGAACATGGCACTTGTCTGCATTCGTGTCGGGTTGGGGATATCTCATCTCGTTTTCCGCTTGCCTCCGTGGGTTTGGGTGATCCCTTTTGACCTCTCATCTTCTATTTGCCTTGTCATCATGACCATTGATCTTTTGATGTCAAATACTACCAAATCCACTGTCGTGCTGCCGATATGTTCAAGAGAAGTTGACCTCTGTAGATTTCAAACTTCCTCTGGTTCTCATCTGATCTTAATTCACAAAGACATTATGTTCCTCTGTCTCGTGTCGATGATGTGGGAAACACTATGGCCCACCTTCGATCAAGGTCACTTCCTGTCGACTTCAACTCATTATCCAGGAAGCTAATCTAGAGACTCCCTTTTGGTACCTTGGAGCCTGCATGCCTCAATGGAAGGTTCTTCGCATTCAACGTGAGGTTTTCATCATTAGCCTCCGATCGAGTGATTCTATGGTTGTTCGATGCTAGCTCATTGATTCACACGCCGTGGATTGTACCTATAGTACCTTGAGGACCATTTTCATTAGTGGTGGTACCTCTCGCGTCTGTTAACAGCTTTCATCATTGGATGGTAATCAAGTGATGTTCTTGCATGTTCGACTTCAACTCACATATTCGCATGCTTGAACTTGTACTTTTTTTGGGTCTAGATGGAGCGCAAGACCCTGGATTCCTGTCTGTTATAATCTAGGCTGCGATTTTGTGGATTCTTATGATTAGTTACATGACTCACTGATTGGATGGCTGCGACCATACCTGAGTCTATTTATCGATCCTCACTCGATGGCTGCGTCCATACCTTGGATTTGGATTATTGCATACTCTATTATGGATGGTTGTGCCCATACCACATATATATCATGTATCTGAGATATTAGTTGTATTTCTCTACGCAGGTTTTCTGACGGCAGTGTTTTCAGTTGGACACGTTCTCGTAAAGAATTTCACCCCTCTCTCTCTTTCGGGCCTCATGCTTTAGGGGGAATCTGTTACACAGTAATTTGTCACCATCCCTACAATTCCCCATCCCGCACAATTGGATGGCTCATTCTGTGACCTGTGAGAAGTGACATGACTTGAAACCACTTTCATGACATCCCTCTGAACATGAGCTTTCATTGCCCTGAAGAGAACTCCTTGTGAAAAACCCTAAAAACACCCCTTTTTGCATTGGCGTGGGAAAACGGTTCAGTACCTGCACCAATGGGGGAAATCCTTCAAATAGGGCATGCCAATTGGCGCTCTATCTCAGAGTCGCACTCGCACCAGCCATTTTAAGGTGTTTTTTAAAAATAAATGGTGGAAGTTTTGTCCTAACCAATTCATAAACTGGTATCTAATTTGAGTTGGGTGGTTTGGCTCCGGATCTCCATGTAGAGGAATTGGTTTTCCACCTCTCATGGAAGCTTGCTTGAGGATAGGGCCAATCCCATGATTATAGGGATCCTAACTCCCCTTTCTCCATCTATAAAAGCTTGCTCATCTCCTTTGCAAGCTAGTTCCCAGGAGCCATCAGAGCCTTATGCTGCAAGAGCCTTGATTCATTCCCTTAAGGCCAAATCCAAGCAAGGAGATTATTGTCGAGACATCCGAAGAGATAGGCTTGTCCCATCCCCGACAGGCTTTTTCAAGACGTGTTTCATTGGTGACCTTCCGAAGGAGAATTCAGCGTCAGAGCCAGGTTGTATCCTCCTTTGATTGATTAATAATAAGTGACTATTGGTTATGGTTCCACTCCTGTTGTTGATTATGATGATGAGTTATGTCTTCTCTGACTGACATATAGTTGCATATAATGGATTTTACGCTTGCGTTTGTTGTGTTTCTCGCATGTGCAGGTGTCCGGTCACAGAGATCATGAGGGATCGTGATCTACCAGAGCTAAAGAATGGGAGCGCTACTTTCTCTACAAGTCACAGCGTTGGATTCCAGGTAAGCCTTCATCGCTAGTTGGTTTATTTGCAATTAGGAACCTACACTATAGCGTGTGAGGATTGTTGCTAGACCCGGTCTGGGCTAGTAGGGATCGCCTCTGTCTGCAGAGGGGATTTACCTCTTCAACAGGTAAAATGAATCCATGGAAAATTCTGTAAAAATGAGACTCATAGTTTGATTCCCATAGCATATTATGGTAAAAATGGATAGGAATAGGGTCTTTTATGGTCTATTTCCATCCAATGGTTGGGAAATATGAATTAAAAGAGAATACCTCCATGACATAAGCACTCATGAATAAATGGGGGACTATATTGGAAGTGAATCAATAGTTCTTTCTATAGTATCAAATTTGGGAAAAAATATTATTAGAAAGAATAGTACACCAATCCATAAAATATGAATTTGATGGAGATTCAATAACAGGAGCCCATTAAACTAAAAATTTACTTGCATTAGGGTACCTGAATACCCTACACATCATAAAGTAACATAGTAATACAAAATAGAAAGAGAAGAGATTGAGTACATACCCTTATCATCATGTTTGTGCTTGTTGGGGTTGCTCCTCCATTATCTTATCAAGTCTGACTATAGCTTATTCTCCTTTAACAACTTCTCAAGGAAACTATTGTCATATAACTTCTATGGGTCGTGTATATGATACATTTTCTTTAAATATTGCACCTTGAAAGATCCAATTACTATCTTTCTTATAGTCAGGAACATCCTATCTCTGATGTTCAAGTTGTTGATTACCCACTTCACCATGTAAATATTAGGAATAATTTTAGGGTGAGCAGAAATCCTATGGAGAAAAGAATTAATGACTTTGTTGCAAGAGGTTTCAGAGGATGTTGGAGCATAAACTATGTCCACCCTTTCAATTATTATGGGCTTCTTGTCCTCAAATAATATGTACATAGATTCCCATGAGGAAGACCCATTGTCTTGAGTGCATGTTGTATTAGAGAATAGAAGAGGCATCTTTATTAATTCTGAAGCAGGAGGTGTTGGGTGTGGAGGATCCATTGCTTTCTTATTTTCGTAGCCTTTGATGTTTCATAGGATTTTTTCTTCTCTGTACTAGCTTGTAGTAGGATATAAAAGAGAATTAATAGAAATACTTGCAATGTGGAAGCGATTTAACATGAATGTTTTGAAATGATGGGAAATCTAGTTTAAAATCATGAAATCCAAAACATCAATTAATAGTATATCAAATTAGTTTGGGGTTCGATACCATTAATACTATTATGCTTGAGTAATGATTAAAAAAATGACTTCATGTTGTTTTCTCTTTCAACTCAGCATTTAAAATCTCGCATTGAAAAAATGTTTCAGAGCATGGCTTTAAGACATGTGATATGTTCATGTACTGAGATGCACTTGATACTCTTCGTTAATTGACTTTAAGAATTTTATTGGCGGTTTCAAAGTATCAGAGAATTGGAGGGGAAATAACATTGTGAGTTTTTGGATGTGATAGAAGTATCACAATCGCAAGAACAATGGATTGAGTGAATGCATTGTAATATGGTGGAACTTGGATCCAATATATCGCATTGGGGGTTTAAAAGAGAGCATGATAGATGATAACAAGAATGATTATCCATTTGCGATAGGGAAGGGTGACGCGGCAGTAAGAGGGTCCTACCAATGGTTCTTATATAATAATATCCGTCAGAGACCTTTTCCTTTCTTATCATCTTTCTTTGAATTAAATCCTCTTTCGCCTTGTTTTATGCATTTGGGCTATATCACATCACAACATTTGAATGGATTTCTTTGTGTGCCTCTTGTTGCAATTGCAATGTCCGGTATGCAATTTTTTTTTCGGGCATTTAATTAAGTCCTTCGACTGATAGGATGTAAAAGAGAATGAACAAAAATACTTACAATGGGGAACCGGGTTAACAAAAAAAATTTGAAATGATGGGAAATCAAATTAAAATTCCTGAAATCCAAACTATCAATTAACAGTCTATCAAATCACTTTGGTGGCTCGATACCATTAATATCGTTATGCATGAGTAATGATTAAAAACATGTCTTCACGCTATTTTCTCATTCAACTCAACATTTAATTTAAAATATTGCATCGCAAAAATGTTTCAGAGCATGCCTTTAAGACATGTGATATGTTGATTAACTGAAATGTGAACAAGATTCTTCATTAATTCAATTTAATCTTTTTATTGGCAGTTTCAAAGTATCATAGCATTGAAGGGGCAAGCATGCTATGAATTTTGTCATATGATAACAATATCGCAATCACAAGAATAGTGGGTTGAGTGAATCCATTGTAATATTCCAGATCTGTGATGTGATATATCGCATCAAGGGTTTAAAAAGTGGGCATGATAGATGGTAACAAAAACAATTTGTGATTTGCGATTGTGAAGGGTGACGTGGCAGTAAGAGGGTCCTACCAATGTTTCTTATATAATAATGATCGTCGGGGAGATTTTCCTTTGTTATTGTTTTTCTTTGACTTAAATCCTTTTGCACCTTGTTTTATGAATTCAGGCTATATCGCATCACAATGTTTGAATGGAATGATTTGTGTGCCTCTTGTTGCAATTGAAATGTGTCGTATGATATTTCAGTTTTGGGCATTTCGAACAATAATATCAAAGAAAAAATTTTAGATGTACAATTTTGTCCTATAGAAGTGTTTTTTTATTTCTAGGTTAAAAAATTAAAATGGTTCCCCATTATTTCTAAGATAATTATACATAAATAAAGGGGGGGTTGTTGAATAGCACAATAAATGATGATTCATTAGAATAATGAGTTATCTCTAATTTATAGTAATGACATTTATAAAACTCTTAATAAGTAATAATGATTAAGTAAAGGAAACTTTTTTTTTTGAAATGTTGGATAAATAAAATTACTCGGAATAAAAAAACCAATTTTATTGTAATCCTTTTAAAAGACTCTTATAGATAAAAATATTTGACTAACTATATTAGTCATTAATCAACTATAAAGATAAAGTAGGGGGATTTTGAAACCTAGAGTTTTGATATACTCATTTTGTCATAGGTAGAGCCACTGCTGCAGCAAACGTTCATAGCCTTGAGAAGGTTACCTTTTAACCATCAATGGTCCAGTATCCCATCCATTTATGATTGAAATCCTTAGAAAGAAATTCAAATATATATATATATATATATATATATATATATATATATATATATATATATATATATATATATATATATATATATATATATATATTTATTTATTTATTCTTTGTTTTTTATTTTATTTTTTCTTTTAAAAGAACTTAAAAAACCATTTTCCTCGTTTGGTGACTAGATGGTGACAATGACATACACCGGTTGTAATTTCATTGAACATGCTGGCTCGTGATGAGACCCCTTGTCTTATGGTTAACATAATCATAAGCCATACCCAGATGCGGGGGCTAGCCAGTGAGTTCATAGACCACAGGGCTATCATGTGGAGGGAAACTTGGCTGCCCCACGTGACCGCACAAGGATACCAACACTATGTTAAATGTTTTCATGAGGGAGACTTAAAATCAACCTCTGCCACCTTCATTTCAATGTAACCAGACTGCAGTGCATTAAGGTCGCATACCATGGCCATTAAGCCAGCCTCCTCCATCTATTCGCCCTCACTTCGGCCCTCTCTCCTGATCTCGGTGCATATTTTTGTTAATTATCCTCTGCCTCTGGTGCATGGTCCTCATTTAACCAACATTAGCATTCCCTCTGGTGGCAATTCCTCTCCTACGCTTTCCTCTTCTCCCTCCTGGTCTTGCGCTTATGCTCCTAAGACAATTATGCCTAGGTGTCATCGAATGAGATGCAGAAGGGCAGGAGGGCGTGGCCACCCATCCAGACCTCCTCTGTTGCAGTCCCTAGGTAGTGATTTAGATCTTTCGGTTGGTTGGGAGGAGCATAAGAGGAATGTCCTTGTCAATCTGACAACCCAACTTTCCTTGTAGATTCTCACTCCTCATATGGTGCCATCCAGCTCCCACAACAAGAAGAGGCTGCGAAAATCAACCATTATGCCTGAGCCTACTTTCATCCCTCGCAAGATGAAGGCTCTTCCAGTGAAAAGTGCCTCAGGCGGCAGCAAGAACACCAGTGGCAACATAGGCAACAGTGATGGTAGCAGTTTGAACTCTGAGGAAAAAAACAAGGCGGAGCACTCTGGTCTGCAAGCTGCCTCCTCTGAGAAGCTCGACTCTCCCGCGTCGCCATTTCCCCAGACATCATGCCATGCATCGAGCAAGGAGAATGATGATGATTTCTATGTTTTCAAGATTGAAGAAGAAGCTCTCACCTTTGGAAAAAAGGATGAATTTTTTCCCTAGTTTCAGTTTTTCTATGCTCTCTAGTTTGCTCATGTTTTGGCAATGTATGCTATATGACTCTTGTTTTTTGTTTTGCCACTAAATCTGCTGGTTTCCTGCTACAGGCAGCAATGCCAATATGGTTTTTGAGGGCTAGTTTCTCTAGCCATGGTAGTCCAATTTATTTTGGAAAAGTGATGAAACTTCCCTCTGGATTTGGCTTGCCAAACCTAGAGGAAGAGACTTGTAATTTTCTGTTTTATATGATATAATAGAAGTAGTCAAACTTAGAAAAAAAATTAATCATAAACCATTACCCTAGTTTGAAATGCAGTAGTGATAATTTCAGCCTATTATTTTCATATGATCATGGTAAGCAAGGCCATGGTTAGACCTATTATATTTGAAGTTCAATATATTTTTGAATTACACTCTAAAAATAGTATGATTAATGGTTGGGGAGAATCATTGACTCCTTAAGAGTTTTGGATGACAATTTAGAGTTGAAGATGCTTAGCTACAAAATATTCTTTACTTTCTTAAATAAAACCTTTATTTACTGAGAAGAAGATTAAAATATTTTTTAAAGTTTGAGATTTTTTAAATGAAATTGCAAATTCTATGGAAAAATATTTCAGAGTTTTATGGTAATTATCCAATTTTCAATTTTGTAATTATTTCCTTAAAAAATCCTACTTTTAAACAAAAAAAATCATATGATAATTTAGAGATGTTGATAAAAATCCAAAAGCATGTTACTGAACATTATTTTCTAGAAACCTAAATATGATAATGGAAATACCTACATATTTATAATAGAGGAAACGTTATTATAAGAAAAGAATTTTTTTCAATATATGCCCATTAATAAGAAGAGATTCTCTCTTTCCTTGTACATCTTGTAATATAAAAGTTGATGGGCCTACTTGTTCAAGAATTTCAAATGTTCCAAGCAACATTTTCTGGAATTTGGTATGCTTTCCTTTTTCTTCATGTCCCTTATCCCATTTAAGGACATGATCTATAACTTGAAAATATTTTTGGGTAACATACCTTGCATCAAAATAAAATTTAACTATCTCTTGATGGTGAGCATGTGTTAGTTTTCCTTTTTCCCTTTCTTCTTCTAGTTTATTTTTTTCTACGTAAAACTAATTCTATTATGTATAAAAGTTACTAGTACAAAACTGCCACAGTGTCATCTGTGAGAGCTTGAACACTAGGCTTGATGAACATGATTGACAAAGAGAGCTTGGACTGCCCTGGTAGGGAAACCAGTCCTTTTAAAAAAAATAGTTTGGCATCCCTTGGAAGGGAAACCGGCCTATAGTTCATACATAGCAGGTTAACAGAGAGATATATACTGAAAATAAAAATCAGCTTTTCCAGCTGAGCCTTGAGGAAAAGGAACAAAAATTCCAACAGTAATTGAGCAAAAATACCAGAAGATTTTGAGAGCTATGAGAATCACTGTTCATGAGCCGGAGACGGAGGTTCTTCCACAATCCTGCACCCATATTCATCACTGCTGTCGTCCATTCCTCCTTTGAGAGTGCATTCCTGGTCAGTGACGACATCCTCCTTGCGTGGCACATCCTTGGAAGGATGAGTGGAATCTGCAGGAAAATTCGAGCTTCTGGGGAAGCTTGAGACAGGAGGGGGAGGGGGAAAGGATATACGGGCCAGAGCAGGGAGGGGAGACTCTTCTCGGAGTTTTACAATGATGAAGGCTATAAAAATGGGTCTTTCTAAGGAGCATTGAAAGCAAAAGTATGCATGCTGGGAAGTTTGTTGAATAGGGAGACTTGCAGGCTCATGAGAGACAGGAGGGATTGCACTACTGGGAGGGTCAATTGCAGGGGGAGGGATAGTCTGAGAAAAATGAACAGATTCACTAAGGTGGCCTCGTCCTCTGTATCTTCGCATGGCCTGAGGTTGGACATGCTCCTCATCAGGAAGATTGTGAGGTGGAGCTGGTGGAAGGGAATTAGTGAGCAACACGTCCTCGACTAGTGCCTCGCCGACACCACATTCTATGGAGGAGGCGCGACATGGAAGCAGAGGCAGGGTGTTGAAATCTACAGCAGAAGGGGCGGACAGAGAACTTAGGAGCCCAAAGAGGGGAATTGACACCGCCAAAGTTTGCTGACCTAGCACAGAGAGGAGAAACAACACCACCAAGATTAGCTTCCCAAGAACAATGAGGAGAATTGGCACCACATAAGAGACTATGGGAGAAATGATGCCCAGGAAGCGGCTCAAAACAAGAAAGCAAGGTGCAATGACGGCCAGTGTCCGTACGCGTGTTGGACTCAGCAAAGCCTAGAGGGAAAACATTGCTAAGAGGAAGCGGGGAGCCACCACTATAATCACAACCATTCGAACCGTCTAGAACGAGCTCCATAGCTAAATGAACCTCCATATGAAATTGAATGAGCATCCAAGCAGGTGAATTAACGTCTGTGTGAGCTAGCAGATTTAAGTTTCCATAAATGCCTGTACAGAGGGCCATATGGCCACCCCACGCGAGCTCCTTGGGGAGACACGTAGGGACCCATGTCCCATCAATCCACGCATAAATCCACATCCAGAGTTTCTTCTTCTAGTTTAAGGATTTCAGAAATTCTTAATTGCAAAGAAGAGGATGGTGTTTCTTCAATGAATTGGACAAGGGCTAATGAGGGAAGGGCTACGTTTTAAGGAATGAAAACCTCTTTCCCATATACCATATCTACGGGAGAGGTATCCATGGAGGTCTTTAGGGTTATTCGATCACCCCACAGAGCATTGTTAAATATTTGTTGCAATTCTTTTGGTTCTCATCAATATTTCTTTTAATAATTATTATGAGGTTTTTATTGGTTGACTCTCCTAAACCATTCCCTTGGGGATAGTAATTAGTAGAGTATTTAAGTTTAAATCCCCTCTTAAGAGAAAATTTACTAATTTTATTACCTTAACATTAATGCGCATTGAACATAATTGTAGTTGGTAAACCAAACATGGTAATAATGTACGGATCAATGAATTCGATAATAGCATCCTAATTGGCTACCTTTAGTGGAATTTATTCAACCCACTTGGTGATGTATTCTATAGCAATAAGGAAATACTTATGCTACATTGAAGAATGAGGAACAATCTCACATATAATGTCTAGTCCCCATTATTAAAAGGGTTGTTGAATTTTGACAGATTAAAGAGGTAAGGATGGTCATTTTTGTATTCTTGTAGCAGTCTACCAAATCTTTCATTTCCTTACATATTCATGGGTATATTTAAACAAATTTGGCCAATAATACCCTGCATACAGGGTTTTATGTGCATTGGTATCGTCTCGAAAATGTACACCAAGTGGTCCATCGTGGAGCTCTCGCAAAACCTTTTGTGCTTCAGAATTTTCAAGGGATCTTAATAATACAAAGTCATAGTTTCTTTTGAATAACACATCCTTAATGATTTCATACCAACTGGATTTTAAAATTAAATATATTTGGCTTTTATAATTGATTTATTGTGGAGCATAGCCATTGTTTAAGTAAAAGATAAGATCAGCATATTGGGAATCAGTATTAGTTAGGCTTACATTAGATATGAGTACATTGTTACCTAAGTCCTCATCAGTTGGTATGTTGGAAGCTCCTGTAACCAACCTAAAAAAATCTTTTCCTATGACAATTTTAGATGGTTTAATTTCAATATCATATTCTTGTAAAGTCGTGACCCAATTTACCCTCTCTTATCCTAATTATTTTTGCACAAGTAATTGTCTCACTACTGGGAATGGGACTGTCACTTTAGTGTGTGTATTTAAAAGAAAATTCCTAAAGTTCTTTATGGAGTTAAAAAAATAAAATTCTTGTTTCCCCACAACTTACTAATCCAATTCAGCACCTTAAAAATTTGAACTAAAGAATGAGATGGGTGCCCCTATTTTTTGATCTTTAAGTTGTGTTAGAAAAACAACATATGATGCTTCAGAAGTGAAAGTATATAAAATAAAATGATTAGAAAATTTGGGTTAATTGAAGAGGGAACATTTAAAATGGCTTGTTTTATTGAATCAAAAACTTCTCTTTCATTGTTTCCACACTTCAAGACTAAAACTTTCTTGATCGTGGTTTGTAATGGAATTTTTTTTTGGGAAAAGTTAGGAACAAATATCTTGACAAAATTTATTTTTCCTAGATAGGACTACATGGATTTCTTGTTATGGGGGAAATGTATTTCAAAGAATGTCTTAATCTTTTCAAGATCAAGACAAATTCCTTCTTTGGATACTATAAATCCTAAAATTTTCTCATCACTGAGAGCGAAATAATACTTTTTTGGATTTAATGAAATTTCATACCTTTTACAGTGTTCAAAGATCTGTTTTATGCAATGAAAATGGTTTCTTCTTTTCCTGGAGTATATGGTTATGTCATCCCAGTAAAAAAAAACACTCGTGTTTATTAGACCTCTAAAATCTATGTCCATGGCTCTTTGAAAGGTTGCTCCTATGTTTATTAGACCAAAATGTATTTTCTTATAGGCATAAGTTCCCCATTTGGTCCTGAACGTAGTCTTCAATCTTTCATCTAGATGAACTAAGATTTGATTGTATTCTGAAAAAATTTCAAGGAAAGACATGAGCTTAGAATGTGCAATTGATTATAATTTTTTTTTTGTGGGTCGTAATGGGAAGTTATTGTTATGACAAGCTTTATTGAGGTTCCTAAAGTATATGCAAATGCATATGTCACCATTTTTCTTCCCGAGAGGCACTAAGTTTGATACCCATTTGGAATTGTTGGACACCTAATGCGCTAAGGGTTAAGGTGTGGGAAATGGACAGCCAAAGAAATTCCAAGAGACCTTGGAATATGGAATCAAGGGGTCACCTAATTTACTATAAATATATATCATTGTGACTAATAAATCAACTCATGCTTATATTTCCTATGTTGCCTATTATATTTATTGTATTCTGAAAAAATTCCAAGGAAAGACATGAGCTTAGAACGTGCAATTGATTGTAAAATTTGTTTTGTGGGTTGTAATGGGAAGCTATCATTTTGACAAGCGTTATTGAGATTACTAAAGTATATGAAAATTCATATATCACCATTTTTCTTCCTAAGAGGCACTAAGTTTGATACCCATTTGGAATTGTTGGACACCTAATCCGCTAAGGGTTAATATGTGGGAAATGTACAGGCAAAGAAAGTCCAAGAGACCTTGGAATGTGGAATCCAAGGGTCACCTAATTTACTATAAATATATATCATTGTGATTAATAAATCAACGCATGCTTATATTTCCTATGTTGCCTATTCTATTGATTATTTTTACATGGTATGAGAGCCATGATGTGTGGCCTTTGAGAATTTATTATAATAGAGATTGTTACAGTATTTCCATTCCTTGGTTGTGAGAAGACCAGCTCTGCAAAGAGTAATATCCTCTCACTATCAGAAATAAACCTCACCATTTCTCTGCACCCAGATTTAATTATGCTCCTTTATAATGCTCTTCCCATACTCGATTACTAATTTATTTCCTTGCAAAGAAATAACCTTCGCTGAGAGAGAGAGAGCATACATTTATTCTATGTGAATTTGTTTTGAGAGTGCAGCATTGAGGGCTGCATTGTTGATGAATTCTCCTCCCGTACGCAGCCCCACTACCCAAATCCTCTAGAAATATCCATTTCCACATCAACATTACCCCTTCTCAGCATATATAAAGAGCACTCAACACCTGGCAAGAATCAATTCCTCTCCTAGTATTGATTCCTCAATTTTTACCAGAGCCCTTTGGAGCATAGTTTTACAGGCAAGGCAACGCAACTGTGTCCATGACTTCTAGATCAACGATACAACTCAAGGCTATAGGACCTGGCTTCATACTGACATATGGAAGGAAAACTGGAACAACGAAAATAAAAAATAAATTTGGGAGGAAATAATAACCAAAAGAAGAATCAAAGTCCAACAGGGGCCCAATATTCTTCAATGGGGCCATACTCCAAGTGGAAACTACTCCACCAAGCAAGCCTAAAATATCTTACAACATCGGACCCTAGATCCATCCAATCAAATATGGAAGAAGATATGGTCTCCCAAGCTCTGGCCTGAAGTAGCTACCTTTCTATGGTTGCTCAGTAAACGATGTATCCTCACATGGGATAATATATTGAAACCAAGTTTTTTTATACCCTTGAGATGTCATCTATGCTAGAAAGACTTTGAATATATTGATCACTTGCTGGACCTCTTCCCCATATCCAATTCCCTATGGGACAGGATTGAAACTCTATGTAGACACACCAACAGAGGAAGGGGTAACATCATCAACACCATCACCAAATGGATGGAAAATCCATACTCTAGCAACCTTATAAATAGACTCTCGCAGCGGATGCCAGGCCTCTTTTACTGGAAGATATGGAAAGAAAGGAACAACCAGATATTTAAAGACAAGGCCTCCAATCAAGAGAAAATATGGGCAAGGCTACACATCAATCTCACAGAAACTCTCCCCACAACTCCCTGTAGTAAGGAAGATCTACTGAAAACTAGTGTTGAACGAAACATTCATAGAAATTGGCATATGAACATCAAAACCCCTTTGGATAACCCCCCAACGAATGCTAGAATAACCATGCACCTGAACAATGGAATCCCACACCAAATGGTTTCTTTAAATGCAAGTTCGATGGAGCCTCCAAAGGCAACCCTAGGAATGTTGGATTCAGAGGAATATTCAGGAACTCGAAGGGTGAACCCCTTTTTGTTTACTATGGAAACATGGGATGGGGAATAAACAACTCTGTGGAGTTAGAGGGGCTCATCTAGGGCATCTCCAGGGCCATCGAGTTCAACTTTTTTCCACTATAAATGAAGGGAGACTCACAAATCATCACTCAAGTTGCCACTCGAATTATCCATGGCTCCTCCTCATCAAAGGTATCCACCAGCTGGAGGCTCGATGACAGGCTCAAATGAATCAATAAGACATGCAATTTCAGGAAACCACCCTGGGTGGAACCTCTTTGCTGCAATCATTTGTATGAACTCGAGGATGGTTATGATGCACTGCCACAACTCGAAGCACATGCTACCATATGTGAAATGTCACAACATGCACCTGCGAGCGTGTCATAATCATGCACAACATCTGTGCTTGTGCCATAGGCCAACAAAAGGGGAAGCCCCTTCGCATAAATTCACTCATAGTTGGCTCTGTCTAGCTCACAATGCCCTCTTAGACTTTCTATTGCATTTTCAGCCCTCCTACGTGCTCCACCAGCTACGCAGCCTCCCCCAGTGCCATGTCACTTAGGACCCTTTCGGTCATGCACTTCCCTGATTTCACGCCTCCCATAGGCTCCCCTTGCCTTACAAGTTTCTCCTGATTGTGTGCGCTCATCATTCAACTCCCTCAGTTGCGCAACCCCCACGTGTGCAACACCCTGCACAATAGCACTATGCTGCGCACTCCCTGTTTCTGCGCTAAGAATATTCTCCATACCTCCAAGCCCCCCATATCCCTATTCCTTCACTATCCCATGGCTCCACGACTGTGCCAAAGAATGATCAGAGGCAGCTAAAGAGGTGCATTCCCTAGACGTTACCAGCACGGGCCAAATAATAGTTTGGAGTCCTTTGAGGGCTCCTCTTTTGGTTGTGAGGCGAGGAATGCCCCTCAGCGCCCTACACACAATGAGGAGGAGGAGGTCCCTATTCATGAAATGTAGAGAGGTAGAAGCGGACCCAAAAAATCCACCATAACACATGATGAGCACCCTTGCACCACAAACTCAAGCCTCTTCTGGTTCAGGGGGAATTGGGGGAAAACACTAATGTATGGATCATGGATTCTTCCTTTGTGGACCTTCTTCTAGGCCTCTGCGCTGACCTACTATTGAGGAGAAGGGAATAGCATAGGAGTAAGCCTTCCATATTGAGAAGGAGGACCCATACATAAAGGATGATACATAAATTCCATGAATGTGTGGTTTCTCAACACTTTTTAGCTTTATGTTATTTTAACTCTTATCATAGAACCTATACATTCACAAGTGCCATGGCACATTTTGTAATTTTTTATTTGAGGTTATTACAGGGCTGGTTTCCTCCAAGGAGGCATCCCCATACCTGCGCAAGAAATGTTGGGATTGGATAAGCATACCTTACCAACTCAGCCTGTAGCATATGTAATGTTTTCTTTTGAATCAATATAGTTTAGCCTTAATTACAAAAAAAAAAACAACAAACATTTTAGTGATTTTTTTATATTTGTTTTGACAAACTATTATAATGTAATATCATGGAAATTTATAAATCACATTCAAAATTTTTCATGGAGAGGCTCAACCACAAAGGTTGAGTTCTTAGCTTTATGGGCCTTTATTCATTTTGCAATAAAGTGGGAAATATCCAAATTAGAGGTCATGGATGACTCTAAATTGGTACTAGAGTGCACATCTGAAAATATTGTGTTGGATAATGTATGTATTTTCCCCTTCTTTAAGAAATTGGTATCCTTATCAATGGTACTTTTTCAAGAATAAATGCAAAGGTGTAATCAAAACGTATATGGATTATAAGAAGAAGTTTTTGAGTTATGGCCTTGCATTTTTTGTTTCTATGAGCATTAGGTAGCTAGGAGATGGAAATCATGGAGCTTCATCTCAAACTATGATTGTTTAAAACTCATCATTTTCAATATCTCTTTTATGCGCAAATTCCTTTGAGATGTTTCTTGAAACATGTTGTTAAGTATCAACTTTTTTATCATTACCGAAATGTTTTTGTTTTATCAATAAAAATGGTGAAAATAATGTTATAATTGTACTGGTTATTTGTACTTCTAGGGAAGTGGCTCTTTAGATGTTGAATTTTGACTAGTCCTTCTAACATGTATATTATCCATTTTTATATAAATATAATTTATTTATTTATTTTTATTTTATTTTTTCTGAATTTGTGTGTATTTGTGTGTTCTCTCATTATATTCATCATTCAAGATGAGAAATCTAAATTTCTATATTATCATCTTTAGAAACTAAGTTTTTCCATCACTCTAAATCTCCAATATTGATTACCGTGGATTGATATATGTAATTATTATATTTAATGCAAATATATAATACTAAAATATTTTATTGATATTTTTCAAAAAAAAAAAATCATAATATAAAAAAATTTATAAAATATAAAATTTAATAAAATTATAAATAATTTACAATTTATCAAAAAAAGCCTATTTAAAGATAAAAACATTATTTTTTTTTAAACATTTATGTAAACAATACAAAAATAATATCCAAATATTACACAACAAAAAATATTACAATTTACATTATATATCACAAAAACATTTATAATGTTTCTTATTTATGTTTCTTATTTAATCAATTATGTTATAATATTAAAGTTTAGACATGGTAAACATTGTGCAGTGAAACAATATCTCAGAAATGTTTCTTATTTAGTCAATTATATTCTCATATTAAATCTTAGACATAGTAAACATTATTCAATGAAACAACATCTCAATGTATTTGCACTAGCAATTTAAAAAAATTAATAAAAATTGGCATCTAAACTATTTTCGTTAGTGTTCATGTGGAAACGTTACACAAATTTGGAGATCAACATCATGATTATGTTGAAAGCAAGCTCAAGCCCTAAATATGAAGGATGCATACAATACAATACAAAAAAAAAAAATAGAAGTGAAATTCAGTGAGTTAGCTATTTTTCAAACATTTTCTAAAAACATTGTTAATTCATTCGGTTAAAAATTGTGATATCCTCTCACTTGAAGTTTATGTTGTAAATTTATATATGATTATTTTGGTTATGGGTTTAATTTTGAAAACCTATTTCAAACTAATTCATTATTATTGTATTGTTGATAAATTCTAAATGTAAATTTGTAATTATTATGCTCACAATAGAAAGGAATCTTGAAATTAATGTTGAAGCTAAAAGGGATAAGGTTGCAAGTAAGTGTTTCATATTTATTACCTTTATTAATCAAGTCATAAGCATGTATCTATATTATTATATTCTAAATGATGATGGAAATGATTGATCACTAATTTTCCTTAAATATATGAGTTGTCTTTAAGAGTGGGGAAGTAGGGCTCATATATGAACCAGTAACTACCTAGTACCTACTAGATGAGTTGGAGGTATTTACCAACTACCAGTTATTTTGGTATTAGAGGGAAACATATTTTACCTTTTTCTAGGAATAATTCAAGTAAAACGAAAACTTGTGAAAGGAAAAAGGGTGACAAGATAATAAAAGGAAAAAAAAAAGGACTTTTAGGAGTGTGTTTCAGGGGACCCTTTTTGGAGAAAGGTGTAAGGCTAGGAGGAGTTGATTAGCTTTGGCATTAGTTTTCACATTAAAAATTTCAAGTGAGTTCCTCTAACTCTCTAAAATGTTCAGAAACAAACATATTATGTTATGTTTGAATTTTTTTTCAAATTTATGAATTGAAATAAAAGATCAAAAATAAAAATAGAGTAGGTCATGTGTATAAAGAGTAAAGAAAAAACCTAGACAATATAGAAAAACTATGTGTAGTTATATTACACACATTTAAAATAGTGCAAATCTGAATCATGACTCCTAAGTATAAATAGTCATAAAATTAATTTATAAGATGAAAAAGTGAAAACAATATACCACCCTATTATTCAGGTAACATATAATGGGTCCAAAATACCTGATAAGTTTAGTATTAAACAAAAATTAAGAACAATTAGCCTTCTAAGTGCTTATTTTGTAGGAGGTAAAGGAGCAATTTTGAAGGTTATTTACCTAGTGAAGATTACAATATGTAGTAGAGCGCAGCCTTAACCCTGCCATTACAAAAAAAATTCAATGAATAACCTCTAAAACATAGAATATTAGTTAAATAAATCAAATATAAAAATCAATAAAAATATGGGCTAAGTTTATAAACTATATAAATATCATATTACCAAAATAGAGAAAGAACATGTGGAAGTAGTATAAGTATGTAAATGGGAAAATACGTTTGTAGAGTTAAGACTTTAGGTTGAAACTTAGAAAAGGTAGTAAATAAAAAGGTAATACCAACTAAAATTGATTATGGCCAAATCATTATAATCATGTAACCACTATAGTTGCAGTCTAATTTATATAATAATCCATATAAGGCTACAATTTCAATTATGAAAAACTAGTTATATTGATAAAACATGATGTGAATAAACAATTTACAAATATTTAGGAGGAAATGAGAAATAAAGGAAATACATTAGTAAAATATAAAATTTATGTGAGGGTAACTCATTACTTAACCAGTTGAATTTGCTACACGAAGGAATAAACTAGAAAAATAATAAATTGGTAAAAAATATATATATTTAGTTTCCAATAAATAAAGAGTTAAGGTTTAACTTTGGTAGCCAAAAAATATATAAGATAATTGAAAGAGAATGGTAATGATAAATCATTTCATTAGACCTAAACAAATGTAGCCACAATGTATTTAGCATGTAGTTTTTCCTATCGATGGAAGTGGAGTAACACTTGGGTAGATAGATTGACTACAATTAGAACAGAAAAGGAGCAAATATGGGAGAAGGAAAATTCCTTGAAATACATGAGAGTAAGGAGGAAAATATTAGCTAACTTCCTCAAAAGAAAATAAATATCCTTGATAACAAGTAATTAATTCCTCTAGCACATAAAAAGTAAATCATTGGGAATTATATTTAAAAGTGGAGTGAAGAGAATAGATAAACCCTAGTTCAAATATTTAACTAGCAAGAGTGAAAATTAAATATTAACCAAAAACCTTTGAAAATAAATGAGTAACTTAAGTTACAATGTAAATTCCTACCGTAGTTGCAAAAGGAACACGCATAGTCCAGATGAAAATTGAATGAATGAGTTTACAAGTTGACAATAAAGGTAGTCATTAAAACCACAGAATATCCATAATACATGTATGTCATAGATCAGTCAAGAATTAATTTCAATCACTCATCATAGGGATTGATCAAGAATTTGCGTCACCATAATGAAACGAGATGTGGGAGTGGGTTTGAGTGATGGATCCCAAGAACAATCGAGAAATATTAAAATGGAAATATTCTTCATGGAAGTTAGTTACAATGATTATATATTATGAACTGTTGAAAAACTAATACATGTATCATGCCACAAGAAATGTTGACATATAATGATATGTGATGGTAATTGATATCCATAAGACTATAAACATTGTATGTAATATAAATTCTAACCATGAGATAACCATATCACAAGGAAATAGATTTAATATACAAGAATATATATATATATATATATATATATAAGTTTTAAATGAAGAGTTAAGTGAAAGCACATTAAGCAAAGTATGGTCACAATACATGTTGATAAATCAATAGGCGTTATTATGAACTTAGGTTCTACTCTCATATACCAAATAAGAGTATACTTATATCTTATACCTAAACCATTTTGTTCTACAATATGAAACATAAAGTTAAATAAAAATAGGAATTATTTTATCATCCCACACATCATGGGGTCTCACTATATTCTCTACTTTCTCACACTCTAACACCTCCAACCTCTCCAACATTGGAAGGACATCACTAGCTACCTATAACTACCTTAGTTCATTACATCAGCATCCATTAATGTCCTTTAAATTGTATAGCTTCTCTAATATCAATCTTCTCAACAACGGACAAGTTTATATATACAAATTTTGAATTTTTAGTCATTGATGATAGGACTGTTGCAATTATGGCTAATGTGTTGTCCTTGATAGAAACCCACTTAACAATGATGTCCACATGATTGGAATAAATGTTATAGATGTGGTGAACATAGAAATGGAAATTCAAAGATATAGCAATGTTAAATATGAAGTATGGGAAAGTATAAGTAGTTAAATGAATCACTGTCCTATACATACACAAGTATTTTCAGAAGAAAATTCGCCTATAGAATCTACACCGTGGTAATCTAAATACCAGAGGTATTTATCATCATATTGGTCCATAATAATAGGTGAAAAAATGGTTATTTGATCCCATCAAGAAATACTTACAACATAAACAAGGTAATTACATGAGGTATTGGAAAAGGAAAATACTATATAAAGAGATAGAGATCAAAGTGTTGGGCATGCAAGTACTGGGTTGTTTATAAATAATTTGATTTGAAACAAGTGTGCACCAATGAGAAAGAAGAGGACTTAAATCTAATAGATATCAAACATACTAATGAATAATTAATATAATTTCTTGATTTTTTTTGGCTAACATTGATAAAATTGTTATTATAATAATGTTTTGATGTGAAAATGTGTGAATGAAGTATGCACAATATGTGTTGTGATTGCAGCAAAGGTTTGACTCTGAAATTTCAAGATCTGTGTCCGTTTTCACTTCTTGATAACAGCGTACATAAGTGAATCCATATTTTAAGGGTCACACACACACACACACACACACACACACACACACACACAGATATATATATATATATATATATATATATATATATATATATATATATATATATATATATTGAAATAATTTGAGTAGTTGTAGATCTATACGTGGATGTTATGCATGGTAAGGGAGTACATACGAGGGTCTGCTTCACTGAAGTCACACAAAAATTCTAGGGTTTTTGCAACCTACCTTAATAATGATTTGTTTAATCAGTTCCATTCTCATTGCTACTATTTTTCGATGATGTCTTTATTATAATTATTTGTATTTCAAAATATTGACTATGTTAAATGATGAATGGTATATGAATTGGTAATGATGCTATAGTATGGTGATGTGTGTTTGATTCGGTAATTTGTGATTGTTTGAAATAATATGTGACTAATGGAATGGTATAGGTATAGTTCTGTGATTGATGATTTAGGGCTCAGTATTCTAAGATATGTACATGGGCGTGACAAAGAGAAAGCATGTATATACATGAGTCTTATACAGGAAATTTACGTACACAATTTGATATTTTTTTGTTTCTGGTTAAGTTCTGAATTTAGTGATTTGATTCTTCATATTTCAGTTGATTTACAGTGTGACAGTGTCTCTGATTCAATTATTTAGTTTTTTTGGCTTTATGATTGATATGAATCTAGTTTGAAAAGTGGCCTACACATTTTTTTACGATTTTTTGACAAGTAGATCCATTCTGAAATATTCTAAAAAATGGTCCACAAAGAGCTGATAGAGTTAGTCTTCAAAAAGGGAAGTTGGAGCTCCCTTCCAGTAGAGTTGGTAAACAAGTTGAAGGGGTTTCACCCTTTCAGTGGGTGTTCGAGAATGAGATACTATTATAAATTTCTTCATGTAGGATCTTGTGTATTAATGAGAGTTTGCATTGATACATATGTAATAATTTTCTTTATATAATAAGAAAGAAGACAAAGAAAGCAGAAGCAATGGTTTTCTCCCACATTAGGTTTCCACCTAAAATCATGGAGTTCTAATTGTGTTTTTTTTTACTTGTTTAGGTTCTTTACTACGTATTGAAGTGGAATTGATCTACTGATTCACTCAATAAGGATAACCATATAATAGAATTCATAAAAAAATCAGTAAAGTTGATATTTGTTGTTTTCCTTCTATTAAGTAAAGAACATATACATTTTTCCTTAATAGAAATAGTGTATATATTTTAATAACATAAAATTGTGAAATTTTGAATTTAAAATACTGATTCACCCCCCACACCCCCCTCTTAGTATTTTTTCCAATAATTTGGATGAGAGCAGGTCCCTTAAAATGAGCTTGATCACTTAAAGCCAGATCCATCAAGATGAGCATATAAGAGGGATTATCTTCTATCAGGCCACATTCACTTAATGGAACTAAATTTTTATTCTGGAAATTAATAATGAGAGCATATTTGGAGTCACTTGGAGCCGATGTATGGTTGATCGTTGAAGGAAGATATCGACATGCATCCTTTGTTCCTACATATCATGAAAGGAAGAAACAATATGAGACTAATGCAAAGGCAGTCAACAATCTCTTAGTAAGCCTCATAGAATCATAATTTCTGAAGTTCATGTAACAAAATACAGCAAAAGCTAAATGGGAGAATATTTTCCAAATCTATGAATGTGACACTAAGGTAAAGAGCGCTAAGCTTCAAACATTTAGAATTGAATATGAGACTCTCAAAATGCATGATGATGAATGTATAGCAAGATTTTCCCTTAGAGTGGATGAGACCGTTTACTCAATGAAAAATATTGGTGATGAAATCAAATATTCTAGAGCAGTTGACAATGTTAGTATGAATTCTTCGTCGAAGTGTACGAAAAAGAACCACTTTAGCTACGCATAACTAATAGCCCTAACAACAATAATGGCTGCAAAACATCTTCAGATCTGAAATTAGTGGTTAAAGTGCTGCAACAAACAGATCTATAAATGGAAAGACATTAGGCAGTAAAGTAAAGAGTTTGCTCCATGCATCCAACAGACAAGACAAGAACACGATTTTTGAATGAATTTTTATATTACAGGGCACCTGGGAGGAAACAAGAAGGTGTATCCAGATCTCCTCAATGGGATGGGTTCTTTGTAGTCCTCATCACTTCAGATCTAAGCTTTCTCTCTCTTGTAGATGTAGAAAAACCCAATGTAGAAGGTAGAGCTCAATGGGAGCAAAATGGCAGAAATGAGACCAAGTGTATAGATCCAGAGTGATCTAATATGCAACAAAAGGTGCAGAATGAAGGGGAAAACCCTCCTATTTATAACAAAATATTGGGTCATTCTAGATCTTGGTGCATGATTAAAATAATGTTAACCAAATCTAGATCCACCTCTATGGAATATTTTATTATTATTTGTTGGAGGGAAAGGGACTTTGACTTGGGTCAAAATCCCTCAAATCTAGATCCACTTCTATGGAATATTTTATTATTATTTGTTGGAGGGAAAGGGACTTTGACTTGGGTCAAAATCCCTTGATTAGTGAAGAATAAATAAATAAATGATTTATTTATCCTTTTAAGGAAGTGGTTGAGATATAATCAAATAAATAATGATTTATTTAATTAATAGTGGTTGATTTGGTCATATTTAATAAGGAATATTATTTAAATAATTATTCCTAGAAAATAATAAGATAACTATGGGTGTATCTCATTAATTTCTTTGTTTTTGGGTTAAACATGACTGGGAATAATAATTAAATTGTGGTTTTATTAATTATTCCTTTTGGGGTTTCCTTGATTAACATAGTGAAAGCAGTTTTACTTGGGGTAAAACTGGTCTTACATGGTGTACTTGGGTCCATCTAATAATAAAAGGTGAGATGACCAAAAAATGGTGTAACAGATTGCCCCCCAGCGTGCGAGTGTCAGGAGCAAATCGTATGACCGAAGTACGTTGTAAGAATACAATCACCGGACAACAAAAGGGGATGTCAGAGAGAGAAGTGTGAGGTAGATAGTGTGCTGAAGGACTAGACCCTAAGGAGACGAGACTCGCAGGTGCAACAAGTCTCTTTTTATGAGAGGGTACCTGTGCTGAAGGCGGCGGGGGAGGCATACCTATGCCAGCCGTGACAAAGTACAAAAGAATAGTGTGTCCAGTAAACAAGGGACCGAACCATAGAGTACAGCTGGCATAATCAAGGGCCAGATAAAAATACAATGAAGAGTCTCTCATACATGCTGTGCCTGGGATAACAGCCAGGACTAGTACAATAATATCTGAGTACATGAGATAAATACAACCCAAATGCCCCCTGTAAATGGGGAAGGGCTCACAAAATCTGACTGATACATGCAAATCATGGAGGCGATGCAGGTGGCTAAGGCCAACATCATCAAAATATGGAGCGGCATCAAAGGCTGCAATGAAGAGGTCATCCGGGCATGTGGGGGGCTACCTGCAGGGCCACCCCCTCATGAGGGCTGAGACATCTCACACACGCCCGGGAATCATCAAGAGCTGCTGCTGGGTCACTGGACTGTCCAATATACTCATCTCGATCATGCTGAAAGGAGCTGGAGAAGTAATCAAGTCAAAGGGAAGTGAGAGATCCCCCTGCCTGATCCGAGGCACCGAACAAGAGTGGAAGCTGGAACCAAGGTACACCGCCCTATAGACCTTGCTCCTGGAATAAATGCGCTGATGTCGACAGAAGGAGGTCCGCCGTAGGTGAGGCAATAAGAGACCCTCAACTAAGGCACGAGAGAAGAACAATAGAGCGACAGACAGACTGACACCGATGATGATAGTGGAAAGGGGGAGGATGGAGTGGCGAATGGACGACTTCCCTTGTTAGAGCATAAAGGGCATGAATGACATGGCAGCGACTGACACAATATCGAAAGGGATAGGGGACAGTAGGACTGAAGGTCATGATATGCGACACAAGGGAGGAACCAAGCAAAGAAGGATGGAGGGCTATAGTGGGGTACAAAAGGACGCAGGATAGACTCCATGAATGCAATGATGACTCGACTTGGATGCTCTAAACAAGGGCGACTGTAGAGTGCTGCCACACAGTAAAGGCCCCAATGGGGGTCATAGAAACATGAGTACAAAGTGGGCACTCATGACGAAAATCAACACGAACATGGACAAGTAAGGGGGCGATGTGGTGCCCCAAGTACAAGTGTCGTAAGTGAGGAAATTCGATTTTAAGGAGTGGTGAAGTGACCCTTCGTGGAAAAAAGATGTCCGGGTGAAGTATCAAATCGCCAAAAACTAAGTAAAACCCATTTGAGAGCTCGGTGAGATCTATCCAGCGATGCTGACGGTTCGTCGAACGGGGCTACGGTGTGGACGCAGCAGTCGAAAGAAGAAACAGGGGTTCTCTTTTAATGAGGCAGTTTTCCCTCCAAAAGCATTCATTTGCTATTGTTGCTGTGGTGAATGTCGAGAGGAGAGAAGGCCCTAAATCTTGCGGCGAACGTAGCGGACAAACCGACCATTGGATTCGAGATCTGTCAGTTGGAGGCGAGAGGCCTAACCTTGCTCTTGCATTTTGATGGATTACATTTGCAGTTGAGGGCCCAAAACCCCCAGAAACAGCCCCTCCTTCATCTCTATGGCCGGGTCGCACTTTTTGGGGCAAAAAGTACGACCCAGGACGCAGGTATTAGGGCAACAAGTGCGACCTGGTCCAGAAAATGGCAGAAAACTGTGACCTGGGAGATGAGGGGGGTTTGGTGCTGTTTTATGGCTGGGAGTTGGATTTTGGTGAAGTAGAAAAAATGAAAAAACAGATGCTGGCTATCCTTACAAATCCTTACAAATGATGTAAGGGCCTAGCCATAATGATTCAAACTTCCCATGACCTAGGACATCATGGGCCTGGTCATATACTAGAACAAGGTCGCCTTCGCGAAAAGTGCGAGGTTGGACTTTTCGGTCATACTGAGCTTTGGTGCGTTTTTTTGGCCGCTTCCATGGTTTGCAAGGCAACACGGCGGTCTTCGGAGGCACGCTCAAGCATGATGAGTCATTGTTCTAGCGGTGGGGTGTCAGGGAGAAGTTCAACGGCTAGTTGTAGAGAAGGAATTTCACACTTGATTGGTAAGACAACCTCCTCTCCAAAAACGAGGTGAGGAGGGTTATGGTTGGGGGGCAGAGGTGCCCCCAAGCATGGGGTGGTCATGCCAAAATGTATCTAGAAAAATGGGAATCTAAACACATTTTAATGATGTGGTGTGCCATTTGTTCTGGTTATGGTTATGCAGTTTGAGAAAGGAAATGGAGGATTACCAATCTCTTTTGGTACTGCATATGGGGATCAAATGGACTTTAAGTTTCCGAATTGGCATACCTGGTGTCAGTATCCCAAAAGGAGGATTTGGAGATAATGAACTGATGCTCTCGTAGAAAAACTATAGGTTGGTCAACAATACTGTCTAAGAGACTGGGTTGCTAATGTAAGATGAGGGAACGATAAGGGGTATCGTCCTGAGAGTGATCTGAAATGATATGGGACTCTAGAGGTTCTTCTAGATGTGGAAGAATACTGGGTCTAGAGTCAACACGACTAGATACACTAGGAGAGTGGTGGAGAATGGCGTCTCGTGGTCTCTCAAATGTGGGTGCCCCCTTACCCAAACATTGGGTTTTGATGTAATGGCCACAAGGTGGATGTGGTGTCAACGCATGGGTTTGATGTAAGGGGGAATAGATAGAGTCAGGGGTGGGAATTTCTTCCATAATGTCGTCATCGTGATAGAAGATGGGGTGACTGGTGGAAGAAGAACCACCTGACATGGTGAAGTGGCCTGAATCATCATCATGAGAAAAGAGGTTCACATGCGCATCGTCACAATGGGTGACAGAAGAGTAAGTAGATAACGGATCTACCGATGTTGAGCCCAAGATGACCGCTGAAGGAAGGTCAAGCGAAACAACAGGGGAGGATTCAGATGGAACGTTCCCCAATGGTCTCATGGATGATGATAGGTACAAAATGGTGACTGAGGGCTCCGTTGGCTTAAAAGCGGGAGGCGGAATGTGAATGTCCTCTGGTCCGATCGAAGCGGCCTTGAATTGGCGGTACAAGTCCAAGGAGGAACGGTACTCATCAAGGTGGGGACAGAGGTGGGTGTAATGGCCGTGAAAATCGCACAAGGCACAAGGGTGGTTTGTGCGCAAGTGTTTGAGTTTTGGGAGGGAGTCGGGGATAGTGACATGGACTTCTGGGAGATCAGGGTCGGGGAATGTCTCGTTGACCAGAAGCTTGAGGTGGGGCAATTTAGGACACATGTGAGTGGCATGACCGACGACATCACACAAAGCGCATCGAATGGCGGGCTTTGGTGGTCGTGGGAGGGTAAGGGATGTCGGGGGGGCCGAATCTTGATGGGTTGCCCCCTTTCGGGCTTTGCCTTTCTTCCCGGGAGCCGTCGCAACAGGAGAAGGGTCCTGTGGAGGTGCTGGGGGCACAGTGGCTATGGAGGAAGCAAGGGGGACCGGTTGACCCGGTGTCAAAGCCATATAAGGTTTGGGGTGACCAGGGGGGGTGGTGGCTGGGGGGTCAAGGTACCAGACCGGAATGCCCAAGGTCAAGTTAGGGAGAGAGAGGGTGGCCATGACGGGGACGGAATATACTCCAGGAGGGGGAGCCAATAAGGGGATCTGTCCAGCAGGGTAATGACCGGGAGGTACGGCTCCGAGATGGTTAAGGCTATGGGGAACCGAGCCGGGAGGATAAAGAGGTTCGGGGATACCAGCTGTAGGGGGAGGGCCAGAAGGAGGAGGTCCGGCTGGCTGAGAGGAATGGCTAGGAGCGGGTTGCGGAGGACGGGGGGGAGGTTGCGGACTAGCCGAGGCAGGCCGCTCACGGGTGGCCTGAGACGATTGCATCATGCAAACATTCGACAAGCTGGGATCAGTAACAAGAGGGGGGGGAAGATGAGTGAAAGTACCAAGCAGGGTGGAATCTTTATAGACGCCGGGGGAGACACTGGTCAAAGAATTGACGGTTTGTTCGTTGGCTACAGAAGAGATGGTCGTCTCGGAGGAGGTCTGAGACGGTGGCTCATGATAAGATAGCTGGTCAATGGTGACTATCTTCCCATTATGTGGAAAAGACATCTTACGGAAAACCGCGGATGGGACAGCAGACATGGCATAGGTGTAGCTTCGCCCCAATAGAATGTTGTAGTCTAGCGGGGCGTCGATGACTTCGACGTCAACGCAAACAGTCTTACCGGCGAGGGTGATAGGGCAATTATGAAACAAGCCAATGGGCTGGGAGGCATGACCGTCCCACGCTCTAAGGGTGATCGTGGAAGGGGCCAGCTCAGGCGATCCGAGTAGCTTCCAAACCGAAGCGGACATCACGCAGGTGGATGCCCCCTCGTCAATGATACACCGGGAAACGATGGCGTTTCGTATTTTGACTGAGATTTGGAAGGCGACGGAAGGAGGGAGGGGAGGGTGGTCCGATTGAGTGGCGTCGAAAACAATCATATGGTCGTCAGCAGGATCTACAGCGCCCACGGCAGATAGTAGAGCCTTCTTTTGGGAAGGGCATGACTGGAGGAGTTCCAGTGTGGAAATGGCAGCAGGGGACTGCGCCAAATCATCTACTATGCTATACAACGGAGCGGCTCGACCGGAAGCAGCATTTCGGCGTAATGGTCCCTTTGGAATCTTTGGATGAACCTCAACTTTGGGTTGAGGGATGTGTAAGGGGCCATTGGATGTCGAAAGAGGCTCTGCAGAACCTGAAGAGGGGGGCTCGGGAGCAGACTTAGCAAGAGGCTTGGGGTACTGGCGAGACCGAGTTTGAAGGTTAAGGTCGACGGTGAGAGGCGGATCAGAGTTCATCATGAGGATCTGGTAATTGGAGGAACCAGAAGGGGAAGGTGGAGTGGCCACCTGTCCGTCAGGTGGTTGGGTAGCCATGAATCCCTGTTGTGCATCTACCTGCGCTTGAGGGGGCGAGGAGCGCTGTTGCAGGGGTTGAGAAGGCAAGGGAGGCGAAAGGGCATATGCTGGAGGAGTTGGCGCGCTAGGCTGTGGATAAGGGTAATGGTTAGGTTGGGCAACATTGAGGTAAGCAGGAGGTTGGGAAAAAGGATGAGGCATGTCGTATCCTGGATGCATGCTACCGGGAGGGGGAGAGGTGCAGGAAGTAGTGCCCCCTCCCCCAGGAAAACCATAGCTCATGTGAGGTTGAACGGATGGATGAGAGATGGGTCCAATGATACTGTTGGCGGCATGAGGTGCCCCCGGTGTATGGGCATCATTGGGTGTGGGAAGGTCAGGTAGGACAGTAGGATCATAACCTGTCTGAGCGTAGATCAGGTCATACTTTAACGCCATTTGGAGGGCATCTTCTTCGGTTTGAGGAAAATGGGATGCGACATCTTTCCCGATAGGGGACAAAAGAGATCTAAGGAACCAGTCCATGTAGACACGGTCTTCGAAAGGAGGAGATTGGCATAAGCTCCGTCGTCTTCGCCATTCCTGGACATGGGTAGAAAGGCGGGTCGAAGAGGTTTGCTTGAAGGAAGTCAAGAGTTCGATACCAGTGTCATAACGAAGGGGAAGCTGGAAGTAAGATAAAAAAGCCCGGGCAAGAGTTGCAAAGGTGGTATGAGAGGAAGTGGGTTGGTCAACATACCACTTAGAAGCTTCGCCTGTAAGCGTGCGTTGGAACAGTCTAAGACGAACAGAGTCATCGATAATGGAGGTAGATGAACACCACATGGGGAAAGATCGAACATGATTTGAAGGATCTTCTCCAGCACGACCTTCAAACTTTGGGATGTCGGAAGGGAGCTTTGTCGGCATAGCGGGCCAACTAGCGTCATGATGTATAGGGTCATTTATCAACCGGTCCAGATCGGGGAGGATGAGGCCTGCCAAGAAGGGGAGCACGGGTGAAGCCAAGGTAGTTCCTGTGGTGGTTCTGCTAGTAGTAGTCCCGGCATTGGGGCCGGGATTCCCGCTAGTGTTAGGCCCTGGACCAGACATAATGGAGGTGACAGGGGGGAGAACCAGAAGGAAAAGGAGAACCCAAAGAATCAGCGAAGGACTGGCTCGACGATGGTGGGGCGGAGCCGGTCGATCGACCGGAGATAGAGGGTGAAGGCCAAGGAGGCTCCGGGAAAGGTGCCTTGGGGGCGCAATGATGACAGGAGGAAGGAAACCGACAGGGGCAGAAAGAGACAGAATCAATTCAGGTCAAGGGCAGAAAAGGTGCAGTGACGTTTGATTTTAGAGTCTTGGCCAGGCGGTGTAAACCAGGCGCTTCTTCACTTAGGGTCAGTGTGTGGTGTGCGTTGATTTTAATTTTTAAACCCTTTCCGTTGTTTGAGAGCAAGAAAAAAGTGTGCTACGTAGCTGAAAATAAACCTACAGAGAACAGAAATAAAATGCTGAAATAACAGAAAAATAACGACTACGTATGCATCTATCTAACCCAAGAAGGTGGGTCTCTCACAACTATGCTGAAAAGAAAGGGGAAAACTATGGAAACACACACAAAGGACGCTCGACAGATCTGGGGTCAAAGGGGACAGAGATCTGGAGGATAAAGCTGCAGTCAAGGGGTGCAGGTCACAGCCAAGAGACAGAGGCAAGGTGGCTGGAAAAAGGGAAATCAGCAAAAACCGGGGGGGGCAAGGCGGAGGCCTTCAAAGGAGGTCCAAACAAAACGACAGGAGGTGATTTGAAAGGAAAAGAGGCTGATTTCAATGGATCTGGAAGTGAGGTCACAGATCTGGAAAAAGAGGGGGCTGAAGCTCTGAAACCGACGGCTGAAACAACTGAAACTCTTCCACAAAAAGTGGAGGGTACTAAAGCCCTAAGGGGTTGGGTTCCCACTTAGATGAGTAAAAACAGATCAGATCTTGGTCAAGGCGGGCTGAGACAGAGGCTGGAAAACCCTGGCAGAGGCTGCAGCAGAACCCAGAAAAATTACAGAAAAAATGCTGAAAAAAGGGCAGGTCGCAGGTTCTGACCTGATCTGAGTTGAGGTCGCAGGAAACAGGCCAAAAGGTGCGTCCTGGTCGCAGGTTTTGGGCCAAAAGGTGCGACCCCCCCGTTCCGGCTGTTTCGGCGGCAGATTTTCTGAAAAGTTGCCGTCTCAGTTGCGGCTGGTGTCGCTTACCTGCGCAATAGGGCCAGAAACACACGAAAGTTAGAAATTTTAAGTTTTTAGGGTTTTATGTGAGAAAAATGACATGAAAAGAGAAAAACTAAGCAGCTGAAAAGAAGCCCTAGGGCCTGAAGTAGCTGGATATGCAGGAATATGAGAAACGACAGCGGTCGTAATTTAAAACCCGTGTGGAGTCGCCATTTGTTAGTATGAATTCTTCGTCGAAGTGTACGAAAAAGAACCACTTTAGCTACGCATAACTAATAGCCCTAAGAACAATAATGGCTGCAAAACATCTTCAGATCTGCAATTAGTGGTTAAAGTGCTGCAACAAACAGATCTATAAATGGAAAGACATTAAGCAGTAAAGTAAAGAGTTTGCTCCATGCATCCAACAGACAAGACAAGAACACGATTTTTGAATGAATTTTTATATTACGGGGCACCTGGGAGGAAACAAGAAGGTGTATCCAGATCTCCTCAATGGGATGGGTTCTTTGTAGTCCTCAGCACTTCAGATCTAAGCTTTCTCTCTCTTGTAGATGTGAAAAACCCAATGTAGAAGGTAGAGCTCAATGGGAGCAAAATGGTAGAAATGAGACCAAGTGTATAGATCCAGAGTGATCTAATGGGCAACAAAAGGTGAAGAATGAAGGGAAAAACCCTCCTATTTATAACAAAATATTGGGTCATTCTAGATCTTGGTGCATGATTAAAATAATGTTAACCAAATCTAGATCCACCTCTATGGAATATTTTATTATTATTTGTTGGAGGGAAAGGGACTTTGACTTGGGTCAAAATCCCTTGATTAGTGAAGAATAAATAACTAAATGATTTATTTATCCTTTTAAGGAAGTGGTTGAGATATAATCAAATAAATAATGATTTATTTAATTAATAGTGGTTGATTTGGTCATATTTAACAAGGAATATTATTTAAATAATTATTCCTAGAAAATAATAAGATAACTATGGGTGTATCTCATTAATTTCTTTTTTTTTGGGTTAAACATGACTGGGAATAATAATTAAATTGTGGTTTAATTAATTATTCCTTTTGGGGTTTCCTTAATTAACATAGTGAAAGCAGTTTTACTTGGGGTAAAACTGGTCTTACATGGTGTACTTGGGTCCATCTAATAATAAAAGGTGAGATGACCAAAAAATGGTGTAACACCGAGTGTGAAATTCATAACACGCAGTG
>CM076583.1:1155229193-1155405085 GCA_034641835.2 Pinus albicaulis | reverse complement strand
TCAAAGGAGGTCCAAACAAAACGACAAGAGGTGATTTGAAAGGGAAAAGGAGGTGATTTCAAAGGATGCGAGGTAATTAACGGATACGCGGAAAGAGAGTGGAAGCTACGGCCCGGCCGGTGAAAGCAGTGAAACTCTTCCACAAAAGTGGAGGGTACTAAAGCCACAGGGGGCTAGGTTCCCAACCGATGAGTAAACGGCGGAATCGAGATCTTGGTCAAGGCGGGGGTTTGAGACGGAGGTGGAAAACCCTGGCGAGAGGCACGGCGGGGACCCGAGAAAAATTACGGGGAAAAAATCTTCACCAAAAGGCAGGTCGCAGGTTCTGACCTGATCTGAGTTGAGGTCGCAGGAAACAGGCCAAAAGGTGCGTCCAGGTCGCGGGTTTTGGGCCAAAAGGTGCGACCCCCCCGTTCCGGCTGTTTCGGCGGCAGATTTTCTGAAAAATTGCCGTCTCAGGTGCGGCTGGTGTCGCTTACCTGCGCAATAGGGCCAGAAACACACGGAAGTTAGAAATTTTAGGTTTTTAGGGTTTTATGTGAGAAAAATGACATGAAAAGAGAAAAACTAAGCAGCTAAAAAAGAAGCCCTAGGGCTTGAAGTAGCTGGATATGCAGGAATATGAAAAACGACAGCGGTCGTAATTTAAAACCCGTGTGGAGTCGCCATTTGTTAGTATGAATTCTTCGTCGAAGTGTACGAAAAAGAACCACTTTAGCTACGCATAACTAATAGCCCTAACAACAATAATGGCTGCAAAACATCTTCGGATCTGCAATTAGTAGTTAAAGTGCTGCAACAAACAGATCTATAAATGGAAAGACATTAAGCAGTAAAGTAAAGAGTTTGCTCCATGCATCCAACAGACAAGACAAGAACACAATTTTTGAATGAATTTTTATATTACAGGGCACCTGGGAGGAAACAAGAAGGTGTATCCAGATCTCCTCAATGGGATGGGTTCTTTGTAGTCCTCGGCACTTCAGATCTAAGCTTTCTCTCTCTTGTAGATGTAGAAAACCCAATGTAGAAGGTAGAGCTCAATGGGAGCAACAATGGCAGAAAATGAGACCGAGTGTATAGATCCAGAGTGATCTAGTATGCAACAAAAGGTGAAGAATGAAGGGAAAACCCTCCTATTTATAACAAAATATTGGGTCATTCTAGATCTTGGTGCATGATTAAAATAATGTTAACCAAATCTAGATCCACCTCTATGGAATATTTTATTATTATTTGTTGGAGGGAAAGGGACTTTGACTTGGGTCAAATTCCCTTGATTAGTGAAGAATAAATAAATAAATGATTTATTTATCCTTTTAAGGAAGTGGTTGAGATATAATCAAATAAATAATGATTTATTTAATTAATAGTGGTTGATTTGGTCATATTTAACAAGGAATATTATTTAAATAATTATTCCTAGAAAATAATAAGATAACTATGGGTGTATCTCATTAATTTCTTTGTTGTTGGGTTAAACATGATTGGGAATAATAATTAAATTGTGGTTTAATTAATTATTCCTTTTGGGGTTTCCTTAATTAACATAGTGAAAGCAGTTTTACTTGGGGTAAAACTGGTCTTACATGGTGTACTTGGGTCCATCTAATAATAAAAGGTGAGATGACCAAAAAATGGTGTAACAGACAAAATTATAAGATTTCTAACCTCAAAATATGTTTGCAAAGTCTCTACCATTAGAGAAATGCAAGATTTGAAGAATATTACTATTAAAAAACTCCATGGGATTTTTATAGCATATGAAATGAGAAAAGGGGGCCATCAAATGTTAGAGAAGAAACATTTGAAGCTACATATAAAGGGAAGGAAAGAGAATAGCTTAAAGGAACGGTTTACATTTCAGATGAAGAAGAAGCAAATTTGTGAAGAAACTTCAAGTGAAAAATGGCAGGTTTAGAGGTAAGATTCCTTTCAAATGTTTTTCTTGTGGGAGGGTTAGTGATTATGTAAAATCATGAGAAAGGGAAGAATTCTCCAAAAGAGAATGTTAAAAGAAGGTTTGATAGAAAGAATTTTTTGTATACTCATGAAGATAGTGAATATTCTTCTAATAATCAAATTGATGAGTTTGATCACATATTATTAATTACTTATGCAATTTTAGGACCAATGTATAGATGAATATGATGATGTCTTTATGTATTTTCTAGAATAAATTGATAGAATTAGGGTTATAAACGAAAATCAAGAAAAAGAAATCTATATGTACAAGGAAAACACTCTTGTTGAAGAAGCAAATCAGCTAAAAATTTTTCTGGAAGAGGCTAAATTACCTAAATAAGTTTTAAAGAAACAAATTCTTGAAAAGGAAATGAATTACGAAAATTTAGAACTTGAAGTATTGGCTCTAAGGAAGGAACTTGAAAAAATAAATTTTGTAAACTTTAAGTTTGCTAAAGGATATAAGACTTTATAGGAATTCATGAAAGTGAAATGATCTCCCCTAATCTAGACATGTTCTAGATACAGTTCAAATGGTGAATCATAAAAAACTATGAAATATTCTAAAATAGGTACAAAAAGCAACATCAATGCCATAAAGATAAGTAGTTGTCAAAATCATATCTCTTAACAAAATAATAAAGGATGAAATACTTTTCAATAGAAACAAAATTACCACAATCAAAGGGAAAGATACTCAAGAAGGTATTATACTTCCATGTATTCCTAATTCAATGGTCAATACTTAACTTGTCAGAATTTTGGTCACAAAGCTGCTTAGTGTGTTTCTTATAAAACTATTAGGACTAGAGAAGGAAGAAAACAAAATAATGAGATTAGGGAAAAGAAATATTCTTATAATGTTTTCTCACTTATAATGTCATAAAGAAACTGAATGCAGAAGTAGAATGGGACCATCTTAGTAACATGTAGAAAAGATAATTCCCCCTAAAGTATGGAAAAGGAAAATTATAGATACTGAGAATTTTGGTCTAGCTTTGTATGTAGGAGATCAAGAAAATATTTGGTACATTGAAAATGGATATTCAAAGCATATGACAGGTGAAAAAGATAATTTTATTTATCTTAATGAAATAAAGAAAGAAAATAATGTAACTTTTAGTAATATTTCGTCGCTATTAAGGGGAAAGGAACTGTGGTTTTAACGAAAAAGGTCAAGGCTAGAAATGTTTTATTTGTTGATGGATTAATCTATAACTTGTTAAGTGTTAGTAAAATGTGTGACTAAGGGAATGAGGTTGTTTTCATATTAAATAATTGTTTGGTATATAATTTGGAAACATATAAGACTATAATAAAGAGAACAAGAACTCTAGGAAATTCCTATGTCTTGGAAGGTGACCAAGAGAATTTTTACTTAAGAAAATGAGAAGAAAGCTCACTTGGCACAAAAGGTTGGGACATCTTATCTTTTCTCAATTATACAATTTATTCTTAAAGGGAGTAGTTTGTGACCTATGAAACATATATATTATGTGGATAAATCCTTCTTGTGGACAAGAACGATCTCCCTAGTATCCTAAGGTTATCTAGAAACAAACAACCAAACACAAACCATTTTCTCTAGACCATTGTGATTCAGAAGTATTAATTAACTAAGTATGAGGACATGCTCCTACCTGATGTCCAACGCTTGTTGTAATCTTCTATCCAGTCGCTCCAACAGAGGTCACTTTAGCATGTAAGACCTGCAATCAAAGACAGGAAAAAGGATTAAGATCACCTGCAAGATATAATAATTCAGAAACACTAATCTATCTCAGTGATCAAGGAATACAAGAAATAAATTACTCAAAGAGATACATGAACAACTTAATGAGAAAATACAATCCATTTTTATTAACTTGTATGATAAGAAGTAACTTTACAACCTTGTCGCCTTGATGTCGTATAGGTTCTTCCGGGGTCCCAAATAGTCGTTTTCCTTCGGTTTTACAAGCCTTCTCCTCTTTGAACTAGCATGAAACTATGGACATGAGTATGTGATCATTCTCATATCAATGATGTCAGGGTTAGTGAGTATAATTTCTTCAGCAATTCTCTTCTATAAGTTAAGAAGTACCATCGAGACTGAAACATGAGTTCAATTTATAGGAAAAGGAAGGAGGTTTCAGTAGCATAAAGAGGGGGATAAATTCCTCTCATAAAGGGATTTTAGCTCCAAATACCAAGGGATAATCTCCATTAATGAAGGGATAGAGGTTCATGAATGAAGGGGCGAAGCTCGACCTGATAACGCTTCTAGAAGCCTCCATCTAGGAGAATATTCAACCAACTGGGCTTCTAGAACTTACTTTTTCTTTTATTTTACCTTTTATTGGGGTCCACAGTTTATAGAGCAAGAAACCGTAGTACCGCACGTAAGGACTAGGAAAAGTGCAGAGTTAGGATTTTTAGGGTTTTAATGAGCTTTTCTCCAATTCCAAAACTTGGTTTAGGAAATTTATGCTTTTGGACCTCTAAGGGAGTATAATATAGGTAATGATGAACCCATATAGATAGCTAAATATCATGGTGACAAATTTTAATGTAACAGATTTCCCCCCTAAAGCGCGAAGTCTAAAGTAGTTCTAAAGAGTGAAGTGCTTTATCATTCGGAGGATTGGGTTGTGGACATACCCATCGAAACCTGTAAAAAAATTCAATTCAAACATATATATGTATATCATCGCTGAGGTGGGCATTCCCATACTCAGATCAAAACTAACTACATGTTCTGATACATAAATTATTTTAGAATTACATCAATAGTAGACACAACATGGACGTAGCCATCTGTCATAAGTAGTCTATTATATCATGAATAATAAAACTCCTCGCAGCGTGGATGGTAGAAACTAGATCCAGGGTCTTCATTTATGCTTCCCAAACTAGTACGATTCTATCCATGCGATTGATTGTGTCAAAGTCGAACATGGTAGAAACCACTTGATTACCAGTCAATGATGTGAACTGTTAACAAGTGTGAGAGAAACCACCAATAATGACAATGGCTCTCAAAGTAATTAGTACAATCCATAAAGTGCGAATGAATGATTTGAATTCGAACACTTCATAGAATCATTTGATCGAAGGTCAATGATGCAACCTATCCTCGAAGGTGAGAAACCTGCCATTAGGGCATGCAGATCCTAAGGTACTGATAGGATTCTAAATTAACTTTCTCGATGATGAGATGTCGTCAATAGAAACTGACCCATCATAGGAAAGCGCACGACACGAAACCATTAGATCAGGTTTTGAATAAATTTTAGCAAGGAATGACTTAGGGATGGTCAATGTGAATGGAGAAAAATGTTTGCAATGAACGGTTTATTTGAACTGTCATCTTGAACACATAATGAAACTGTAGATGGTTTGGTGACAATTGACCTAAAGCTAATACCCAAAAACCAGTTGAATACTTTCAATGTGGTTTGATTAATTATTAGACAAAGGATTTTTCCAACCCAAGTATGACTGTGACAAAAGTGTCATGTTCAAGAGTGGTATACTGCTTTTGAAACAAATTTTGACAAGTGGATTCATTTTCTCTCTTTTCCCCCACCATTTCTAGTAAGTACCTATTTATTTTTGACAAGCTTGAGGAAGATAAAATTTGCTTGTTTATGTAAGCTCATCCTTCAGATGAGTCCAACTTAGTACTAAAATCGAACCCTAAGAAGGAGTGTTTCGTTCCTGTTTGTAATCGACAGGTCCTTTACTGTTAAGTTTTAATGAGTCCAGTATAGGAAAAACTCGGTTTTTTAACATTTTAGGGAGTCAGAAGAAAAACTTAAGAAAACTCTGTGGGTGTACTTTTTCGTAAATTTAGTCTTTGAAGCCCAAAAAAGGATAAAATAATGTAGGAGAGAACTCTATTGACAATGATTAGTCAATGTATACATTTTTTGTAAATAGTCCATTTCAGTCCGTAAAAGGGGTAAACTTATACTGAAAGGACAATTATTCATTTCCTTTAATGAGTTCGAATAGTCAAGTACTCAGCAATATTTTCATGTTTAGAGAGTCTGAAAAGGGCTTAAAAGAGAACTCCAGGGTTTCACTTTTTCTTAATTTTTAATAGCCAAAAAAAGTGATAAAAGTGTACTCGTCATCAAAATAATTATTTTCACTTGAAAAACCTATTTTCTAGATAAAAACTCGAAAAATTAAACATACCTGTTTCCATAAGTAAAAATATTTGAAAAATAACTTTTTAAAGTGGAAAAAAAATAAAATAGTATTTTATTCATTCAAAAAATCTTATAAAATTAGTTCAACAAAGTCATTTTACGTTTTGTATTCAGTGTTGAAAGTTGAGAGCCTTTGGTAGAAAATGTTCCAGAGGTGATAACGGGAGAACCGACTGCTCAAATTGAAAATCGTCGAATCTAGGTAATCTACAACACTCCATTTGAATTCTCTTTTTTTTCTTTGAAATCATTTTTTGAGTGGAAAATAGGTTCAAAATTCCACTCTCGGGGGTCCGCGGGTCATCCATGTGTAACTTGTGGACCCTGATAATTTTTCTAAAGGAAAATTATAGGGCTACCGCGGTTTTCATGAAGAGCGCATGCGAATGTCTACATTGTCTCTATATGAAAAGTGTGGAGGCACTGTGAGAAAAGGAAAATTATTAAAATCTCTCAAAAATGGTTAAAAATTCTCATTCTAAAACCTTCTAACGTTCAAATTCATCCATATGCAGATTATTCCACAATGTTGGAGTGGATAGAATGCGAGCACGAAAAGGTAGATGAGGCAGCCATGAATAATCTAGCTACAATGCGTGTGTTGAGAGATTGTGGATTGTATAAATTATGGGAAATTCAAGGCATGAGGGCACAAGTTGAACTAATGACCTGGTTGTGAACAAATGGGATGTCCAATAAAAATGTCTTATCATTGGTGAAAACAAGCTAGAACTTGAGCTTGAAGACATTTACTTTCTCACTAGTTTATCCAAAAGAGGGGAACATATCTATTTGTTTGGAGCTAGGCAAGGTGGCCTACCTATTGCTAACCAAAGATAACCGTATCAATGTAAACACTATCCTACGTCTTGATCTTAAGGTCATTGTGTTCACCGTAACCAGGTTATGTGGAAGCACAGCTCGACATGTGGCTACCAAGTCTCAGATGCAGACAGTAGTCGAATGTTACAGAGGTACCATTTTCAATTGGTGAGAAGGTGTATTGGCCAATATGAAAGGCCAATTGACCAGAGCAAAAAACTCAAAGTTGAAAACTTTGGGGATGGTGCCATATTAATTCCATTTTCTTTGGAGAGGATTCCATTCCTCGCCCCTCAGTTGATCCCTGTTGATTTTGGTGAACCTAGAGAGCCTCGTATGGTATGCTGGGTTGCACTGATGGCCTGCCATGGTGGAAAAAACTGTGTGGTAGTTCGATTCACTCCGGAATATTTTCATTGGCTCCAGAACCAAATATTTTCTATTGAGGATTTCCCGTATGAAAGCATAGATTTCCAAGGTGATCCCAAGATGTCCTTACCTCTAGGGGCACAATGTGATGAATTAGATAAATGAATCATTTTGATGTGTTTTAACTATAATTTTTATTTTTAATTTTGATCATCCAATACTGATAACATAATTTTAAATGCAGATGTTGGTCCATGAAGGCCAACCACTCTTCGTCACTTCGAAAGGAATCCAACAATGCCTGTTGCAAAGCCACCAAATCGGGCAGCAGAAATCCTTACTGACTTGGAGCACAACCTAGAGTGGTTGACTAGATATATCCTAGAGACATCGATGGATGATATTCCTCTTCGTCTTCAGATACACGTTACTGGTGTTCCTAGCCAGTTTAGGATATTCTTGCATAGGGTCGCGCATGTGATATTTTACTACCATGATCATCACCACGGATAGTGGATGATCATCGCGGACTGTTCTATTTTTTTTTTTGTATCACTATCTTTCAAATCATAAGTTTTTTTAAACATGTGATCACAGACAATGTAATATTTTTTGAAAACAAAAACTCCTATATATGATATTACCACTTTCTCTAGACTCTGACTACCTTGTTCAACATGTATGGAATGTTTTTTTGGTTTGTTGTTTTAACATTGAAAATGTCTATTTATAACACCATTAGCTAATGCATCATCCAATGTATTTAAATTTCTTGGAATGTTTTGATATTTGATGTAATCAAATTTCCTTTCCAAGAGACGAACCTTCAAAACTAATCTCAATAACAATGGACTTTTAATTGCGTATACTTTTTTTAAATGTAATACAATGAGTTCTGAATCTAGCCTAATGATCAAACATCAAATTCCAAATGAAATGGCATGAGATAATATCTCAATCACTGGGCTATATTCTGCAACATTATTCATTTTTTTACCAAGGCTTACCCCATGCATAGAAACTAACTCATCAGTGGATGAATAAATAACCCAGGCTGCGGAAGAAATATTTTGTGTTCTACGACAGGCACCATTAGCAAAACCAATGTGTGTTTGAAGTAATGTCGACATATACAATATCAAGTGTAATCTAGATAAGAAGTTATAGTAGTAAAATAAAACTTAAACTAGACACACTCATCTAATCTAAGGCATCTAACTAGAAAAATAAATAAAATATAAATGAGATCTTCATACAAGAATCAAGCATAATATCTCTTCAGATAAAGTCCATTTCTGGGTTTATCTAAAGAGACCCCCTCATAGTCCGTCAATTCATAAGCCCCTTTTGCAAGCACTCTCTTGACAATGTAAGGACCATTCCACATTGGTTTGAATTTCCTAGCTCCTAGCTTATCGTTAGCTTGATCATATACTAAGACTAGGTCACCTTCTGAAAAAACACGAGGTGTAACACTTGGATCATATCGAGCTTTAATGCACTTTTTATGAGCTTCGACTACTAATGCAACGGTGTGTCGAGTCTCATCTAATTTTTATAGGTACAAAAACCGTTTTTCCTCTTCAGAAGTAGCTGGTAGTAACTCTATGGCTAATTGTAGTGATGGTTTTTCGCATTCAATAGGTAACACAGCTTCTAAACTGTAAACCAGTTGAAAAGGAGTGAACCCTGTTGCAGTTTTTGTTGAGGTTCGATATGCCCAGAGTGATGAAAAAAGAATTGTATGCCAATTTGATTTATAAATTCCGATAATCTGTTTAATCATGGTGGTTAAAAATTTAATAATAGCTTCAAATTGACCATTAGCTTGTGGGTAATATGGATTAGATTTATCATGGCACAGGCCAAGTTGATCTGAAAGTTCGGTCATCAATATATTTTGAAAATGAATTCCATGATTATTAATAATAGCTTGGGTTACACCAAAATGAGTAATTACATGATTGAATACAAACGTAGCTGTATTTTTTCTATCTACTGCAAATTTAGGCATCGCCTCAGCCCATTTGGTAAAATGATCGACAACAAGAATAATATATCCATGCCCCCTGATCGAGTGAGGGTTACATGTAATGAAATCAATGCCCCATTTTTCAAAACGAACGACAACAATTCTGGGGTGAAGAAGAGCTGTTGGTGCATGCATATTTCGATCAAATACCTGACAGTTGTGGCATTTTCGGACTGCGAGAATGTAATCTTTGAATAATGACGGCCAAAAGTAGCTAGCGTGCAATATATTTTGGGCTATGGCATACCTAGACATATGAACACCACACGCTCCATAGTGGTAGTCATTCAAAAAAAATTCAGCCTCTTCATGAGTTAAACATCGTCGAAATACAGAATAAGCACCACAACAATAAAATGTGTCTCCAACAATATTGTATTGCTGATATTGGTAATGGATTTTTCATCAATTTTAACGTGAGATTTCAGGCCGAAAAGTTTGGGTTCAGAGATAAATGATGATATCTCCATACCATGGATCTAACATACTTATAAGAAACAGAGATTCATCAGAAATCAGATGCTCCACCACAATTTTCGTCTCAGTATTTGGGAATTCACACATAAGTTTAGCGAACACCAATGATTTCTTTGATTTAAAATTCTCGAATTCCAAATCAAATTTTTGTAGGATAACAATACATTTAGAGTATTTTACCCTGAGTAATTGTTTAGTCAAAATGTACATCATCAGGTTTCAATTGGATATCACAGTTTTTTTTCTTAATAGTATGTAATGACGAAATATCTGGACAGCTTGAACTACTACCAAGGCCAATTTATCCACATGTGAATATTTAATCTCGAATGGATTGAGATTCTGACTTAGATATTAAATCACATGCTCATTGTGAAATTCATCCTCTTGAACTAATACCATCCCAATGGTGGAATTAGAAGCTGATAGGTATAAAAATTAATCCTCTTTGTAATTTGGTGGATGCAATAACGGTGCATGGGTCAACACATGTTTCAAAGCATAAAAATATCGATCAAAAATCTCATCCCAAACAAAAGGAACATTTTGTTTCAACAAGCTAGTAAAATTTTTTGTTAACTCAACATACTTCTGGATAAATCTACGTAGAAAGTTTGCTTTCCCTTGCAAACTTTGGAGTTGATGAACTGTGGAAGGAGGAGGTAAATTCATAATAGCCTCAACCTTCGAGCGGTCAAAATGAATGGCAGCCTTGGAAACAACGAATCCCAGTAACCTACCATATTGCACACAAAAAACACATTTTTGGGGATTCAACCAAATCTTATAATGTATACATCTCATAAAAATTGCTCGTAAATGAGTAGGATAATATTCTATGTGCAATGAATGAGCAGGTAAATCATCGAGATATGGCTGCACAATGTGTTTAATGTCGTGAAAAGAGTAAGACATTGCCCTTTGAAAATTTGCACCAGCATTCTTTAATCTGAAAGGTAGTTTACAATAAGAAAAATTCCCTCAAGGACAAATGAATTTTGTTTTTGGTTAATCAGTAGAGAGTATGTTTATTTCATTGTCTCCCGAAAATCCATCCATAAATGAAAACATTTCATTCCCAGAACAATCATCTATGATTTAATTGATATAGGGGGTAGGATAATTTTCCTTAGGATAGGTTTTGTTAATATCCCTATAATCGACACATACTCTTATAGTTCCTTATTTTTTGGTAACAGGAACGATATTAGATACCCAATGTGTTAAAGGAATTGGATAAATAAAACCTGCTCGTAGTAATTTCTTAACTTTGACTTTAATAGCAGCAGCTTTTTGTGGATGTATTGCACGTAATATTTTCCTGATAGGTTTAGCATCCGGGTAAGTTTTTATTTCATGAATGAAAATCTTGGGATCAATTCCTGGCATTTGTTCATAAGACCAGGAAAATATGTCACGGAATTCTTGAAATAGGGCTTTATGTGTAGTAATTTCATCTAACTTACAAGAAGCATCTATATGAATGCTTTCAACAACTCCTGGTTTAACTCATATGTCAATGGGAACCGTCGAAGAAATATTTCCAAAATTAATTTCAGAATCTGAATTTGTAATCAATATTGGACTCTAGGGTTCCTTGACATAGTCAATTGTAAATATAGATGAAAAATTATTTTCAAATCTATCAAGCTCAGGTAAAAATGATGATCTATGATGGAGATCATCCCATGGTAATTCATCTATGGACAAGAATTCACGAATGCTTTCATTAGTATAATTTTTTTTTTTGAAAAGGATCAAGAATTGATGTTATAGCTGAGCTTTATGATGAAAACAATTTTGCATTGATCACATTCATTGGATCAGAATCAGTTGATGGTGTATTGGAAAATGACTGTACTTCTTGATATGCTATCTCAAAAGGACTCAAAGGCATCACGCCATTGAAAGAATCCAGGTCTGACTCTAAAGGCACTATCTAAGGGTCATCAAATGGAATATTACTTGATGTAATCATATTGATATTAGCAATAGTACGCATTATGTTAGGTGGAGGTATAGAAAAAGTTCCCATTAAAGCGGAATATTTGATTAAACCTACTCCAACATCCTCATAAGGGATAGTTGATTTTCGACCATGTTGAATACTATCTATAGAAGCCGAGTGAGATGAATAATATGAGAGCTGATCGATTTTCACAGTCTTTCCTTGATGAGGAAAAATGATTAATGGAAAGACAAATGAAATGATAGCAGTCATATCATAAGACCAACTTCGACTGAGAAGAAGGTTGTAATCCAGAGGGGCATCAACGACTTCCACATCTAAACTAACAGTTTTACCTTCGACCTCTATAGGTAGATCCTAAAAAATTCCATATGGATGGAATCCTCTTCCGTCAATAGATTTTAGGATTGTCAGGGATTGGTTAAGTGTTGAAGAACCAAGTGATTTCCAACAGTTTAATGACATAGTACACATAGATGCTCCTTCATCAATTAAAATACGAAAGCAACATTTGTTTTTTACTAATACTGGAATCTGAAAAGCCATTTGATGAGGGAGCCGTGGTGTAAAATTTTCTAAATTTAAGACCATAAGGTTCAAATCCTAAAGATCTATAGCGGAGTCCCCTGGATAACTAGGATTAACCAAACCATACTCGGGTTGAGTAGGTATCTGATACGTGTATCCAGGGTACGGTTGATTCTGATATACTCGATTTTGTTCTACGGGTCTATATTGATACTGCCCTTGGTATGGTGGATAAACAAAACTGAGGTTGTCTTGTTATAACTGTACTTGTACTAGGTTGAGCTAAATTCATCTGAATAGTAGTTTGGACTGTAGGTCCAGACTATGGAGCAGAAACCTGAGGAATTGGTACTGATACTTGAGTAGCTGTAGAAATAGGAGCTGTAGATACTCCAGGAATAAGTGTGGTAGCTTAAACAGAAGTTGGTGCAGTAGTTTGCATTGGATTTCTAGGTGTACTTAGACTAGTCTATTCAACTATACTTGATGCAAGTACCTGAATAATAGGTAGAATATGTTGGAGAGGTTGTTGGATTTTATTAGAACCAATTGGCTACCCAGGTTGATAATAAGGTACTTGCATATTAGGTTGCAAATTATGTTGAACTTGGGATGGATCCCACATCGTATTAGCTCCGAGATAGGAAGGTCCCATTGAAGGTTGTGGATAGGAAGGAACATAACTAGGTTGATAATTTGGAACATGCATTGGATAATTGGCTAGATAATTCCCACCTTCTTGAAACAATTGTTGTTCTGGGTAGAACTGCTACCCTAAAGGAGGTTGTCGACCCTGATTTGGGTACTGACCTTGAGGTTGATATTGACCCTGAGGTATGTACTAAGCTTGAGGTATGTATTGTCCTTGAGGTTTCCCCCCAAGCGGTAGATTAATAACTTGAGGTTTCCCCCCAGGCAGTAAATTACTACCTTGAGGGTCAGGATTTGGAATATTTCCAGACATCATATAAATTTGTTCCACATTTACAGTTTTAGTATTTGATTCATTTGGACTAGATGATGTTGGAAATACTGAGAGGGGGGGTGAATCAATATTTCTTTCAATTAGAGCATTAGTTAATCTTCAATTATTATCATTGTTTGTACAATGATAGTAGTAAATAATAGGAACACAAATGTACACTTTTTTTAAGGTGGAAACCCACTCTGGGACAAAAACCACCTAATCCTTTTCTAATAATTCTTTAATATTCAACTCCAATTGAAAATAAAGCTCCAACTTCCTAGAATCTAGAAAAGCATTCTTCTCCAACTCCCACTGGATGGATGCTCCAACGCCCGAGATTCTTCAGTAGTAAACTGAACGGATGCCCCAACACCCAATGAGCTACAACTCACCCTAGCACCACCGTACCACCCTATAGAATAATAAAAGAAGAATGGACTCCCGTACCAGGGAAAATTGTCCACTTTACAATGATATAGAATGATATAGAAGAATAATATATACTAGACCATAAACCCAAATTTGATACAACCACCTAATGATGATCCTAGACCTCCCAAAACTGCCTCTTCAACCCTTGGCAGATAGACACTAGTACAATTTGTACAATAATGTATTTATAATGACTAAGTACAATGATCCCTTTACAATGATTGTATGCAGTTCTACCCACTTGAAGACTTCATATGATGAAATTCTTGATGCTGTTATGCACCTTGGTTGCTGCTCTTGTCATGCTACCCTCTGCTACACCTTCCTTTGTTTTTCTGCCTTAGAATGTCTAATCCTTTGCAACCCTTGACACCACATGATCTAGCTTTTTCTTGCCTTCTAGGAGCTCGATATTGAATTTGGTGTATCTCTGTCATTTCATATCCTCAATATCTAATGTTCGGTCCTGTAGTATTCCTCTAAGTCATATTTTCAATGCCACAGTTCTGACCCAATTTGGATTCTTGAAGAGAGAGTTATACCCAATCTATCACAATGCCCTAATTATGGAATTTTTCAGTAGAGCGAAATTGTACGGTGTTCGATGTGTCACTGTTTCTTCATTTGTTTTTAAATTGATAGATAAAAAACTAAAAAATATGCATTATCTATAATTTTTTACGGAATTCCAATCTGATACTCAGAGAGAGAGAGTTATGACGAATTTACCAAGGTCACTTCTTTGAGATGAATTTCAGGAGCCTGCAAAAACCCTGAATTACACAGATCATATCTCCAAAAATATTGTGCACCTTGATCTAAAAATTCTACTGCAACTTCCGTAGGATTTCGGCTTTGCCTCATAAAAATTTCAGCTTCTGAGCCTTCGTAGAAACAAATTTAGAGCGAAAATTCCAAGATGACCTGTTTCATATGGTTGAATCCCTTGCATAAGGAGGAAATGAAGATCACAATTTCTATGAATACTTAAGTTGAGAGGGAATTCAACAAGTGAACGTGGGAGGTATTTTACGAGCATAAAAAATATTAATTATGACTTTTCCATGACCCATGCCCCAACCCCATGGGGTTTTAGCCCACCAATTGCGGGTACAAAATCCAAACATGAGTATCTCTCAAACCGTGAAGAATTACATGGCGTGCCATATATCAACGGAAACATCTCGATAAGTAAAAACCATAAAAATAATTACTGACCCAGAATATATTAATTTGGTAGGTCAAAATTCCCATGAAATATTGGGTTAGCCCCTGGTGCTGCTTGGGTTGACATCAATGACAACTGCTGATCAAAAATCTCCCACTTTGGCATTGATGGCAACACAAGCACTCCCCCTGTGATCATGACACCTCTTCCTACAACATTCTCTCCCCCATTGACATCAATGGAAAAGGGTAACTCCCCCTGAAACACAACCATCCTACAGACCTGTACACACTTCCACTCCCGCTGACACACAATTGTCCTGCAGACCTGTACACACTTCCACTCCCGCTTTATATTCTTGAAAAGGGAAAATATAATGAGAACTTGGGAGAATCCCAAGCTTTTGATGAAGATATTCAAATGCTTCACGAGGTAAAGGTTTAGTGAAGATATCAACAATTTTTTCTTTTGTACAAGCAAACTCAAGTTTTATATTCTTTTCAGTGACTTGTTCTCTAACAAAATGATATTTGATCGGAATTTGTTTTGTTTTTGAATGCATGACAGGATTCTTGTAGATGATGATGGCACTAGTGTTGTCACAGAATATGTGAATAGGCTCACTGAATTGTACTTGAATATCTTGCAAAGTTTGTTTCATCCAAAGAACTTGAGTACAACATGATGTTGCCGCAATGTATTCTGCTTCCATTATAGATAACGAGATTGAAGTTTTCTTTTTGCTCAACCATGATACGAGATAACCACCTAAATAGAATGTTGCTCCACTAGTATTCTTACGATCATCAACACTTCCTACCCAATCTACATCTGTAAGGGCTTGAATAATGAGATTGTTAGTATGAATCTTTCGTCGTAAAATACCACTTTAGCTATGCATAACAAATATCCCTAACATCGATTATGGCTGCCAAATATCTTTAAATCTACAATTAGGTGATCCAAATAATACTGTACAAATCCAGATCTAAGCATAAAAGATATTAAGCAGATACAGTAAAATGTGGCTCCATGCATCCAATAGACAAAACAAGAACAGTGTATTTGAAAGAATTTTTATATTATATTAAAAAGGGGGCATCTGAGAGGAAAACAAGAAAGGTGTTTTCTAATTATCCTCAATGGGATGGGTTCTTGAAAGTCCTTAGCGTTTCAGATCTAAAATTCCTCTCTCTTGTTGGTGTAGAAAACCCAGACAAACATAGAACTCAAAGGGAGCTCATAAGGAAAAATGGAGGATGTGACCTCGTATAGATCCAGAGTGATCTAATGCAATGGAGGTGACTGATGAATGGGCAGAAACCTTCTATTTATAACAAAATATTAGGGCAGTCTAGAACTTGGTGCATGAATAAAATATTATTAATAGAATTCTAGAATCACCCTTTAGGAATATTTTATTATATTTGTTGGAGGGAAAAGGATTTTTGACTTGGGTCAATTCCTTTATTTATAAATAATAAATAAATAAATAATTTATTTATTTATCATTTTAGGGAAATGATGGGAATATATTTAAATAATTAATGGTTTATTTAATTATTTATGGATGATTTAGTCAAATTTAACTAAGAATATTATTTAAATAATTATTTAAATAACTTATTATTAGGAAATAATTAAATAAATAAGTATTTATTTAATTAATTTCCCTGTTTTGGGTTAAAGATGACAGGGAAATATAAACAAATAAGTTATTTCACATGGTGAAAGCAATTTTACTTAGGGTAAAATTGGTCTTACATGGTGTACTTGGGTTCATCTAATGATAATAAGTTAGATGACCAAAAAATGGTGTAACAGATTACCCCCCAACGTACAAGTGTTAGGAGAAAATCGTATGACTGAAGTACGTTGCAAGAACTCAATCACTAAACATCAAGAGGGAAGTGAGAGAGAGAAATGTAAGGGAGTCTAATGTGCTAAAGGACTATACCCTGAGGAGACGAGACTTACAGGTGCAACAAGTCTCTATTTTATGAAGTGGTACCTATGCTAAAGGTAGCAGGGGAGGCATACCTATGCCACCCGAGACAAAGTACAAAGAATAGGAAGTCCAGTAAACAAGGAACCGAACCATGAAGAATCTGCTGGCTTAAATAGGAGACAAAAAAAATAGAATGATGGATCCCACATACATGCTATGCCTGGAATAACCGTCAGTACTTATACAATAAGATTTTAGTACATGAGATACAAATACACCGAAATGTCCCCTACACACGGGGAAGGGCTTGCAAAATCTGACTGATACATGCAAATTGAAGAGGCGTTGCAAGTGGTTGAGGTCAATATCATCAAATGGGAGGAGTTGCATCAAGGGATGAAATGAAGAAGTCATCTACCCATGTGGGGGGCTACCTTCAGGGCCACCCCCTCATGAGGGTTGAGACATCTCACACACACTCGAGAATCACCAATAGCTGTTGCTGCATCACTGGACTATCAATTGTATAGATCATGATCATGCTGAAAAGAGCTCGAACCAAGGTAAACTGCCCCCTAGACCTAGCTTCTGGAGTAAATGAGCTAATTTCAATAGAAGTAGGTCTGCCATAGGTAAGGTCATAAGGGAATCCCAGCGAAGGCATGGGAGAAAATAGTAGAGAGACTAACAGACAGACACTAATGATGATAATGAAATGAGGGATACTGAGTAGTGGATGGATGACTTCCCTTGTTAGAGCATAAGGGGCATGAATGGCTTGGCAGAAACTGACACAATATCAGGGAGGATAGGTGACAATGGTACTGAAGGCCATAATGTGCAACATGAGATAGAGACCAAGCGATTAAGGATGGAGGAATATAGTGGGAGATAAAGGGGCTCGATATATACTACATGACGGATGATGACTCAACTCAGATGCTCTAAACAAGGGCGAATCGATGGTGCTGCCACAAAGAAAAGGTCCAATGGGGGACCGTAAAAACATGAGTACAATATGGTATCTCATGACAAAAATCTACACGAACAAAGCCAAGTAAAGAGGTAAAGTGGTGCCCCAAGTGCAAGCTTTGTAAGTGAAGAATTCCGATTGGAAGGAGAGATGAAGGGACACTTCGTGGACAAAATATGTCTTAGTGAATTATCCAAACATGAAAAACTAATAGATACCAATTTTAGTGCTCAGGGAGAGCTTTCCAACAGTGTAGACGGTGTGTCAAACGGGGCTACGGTTTGGTCGCAGCGGGCGAAAGAAAAAACAGGGATTTTTCTTCTAATAACGGATTTTCCCTCCAAAATCATTCATTTTCTTGTGTAGTTGTGGTGAATGTGGAGAGGAGAGAAGGCCCTAAATCTTGTGGCGATCGTAGTGGACAAACCAACCATTGGAATCGTGATCCGTCAGTTGCAGGTAAGAGGCCTAATCCTACTCTTTGGTTTTGATGGATTCAAAGTTAATATTAGGGTCTTGGATCTCAGTAACTGCTCCTACTTCATAATTACGGTCGAGTCGCACTTTTTTGGGAAAAAAATACGACCTAGGACGCAAGTTTGGGCTTGAAAATTGCGACCTAGCCCAGGATTTGGCCAAAAAGTGCAACCTGTTAGATGGGGTTGGTTTCAGTGCTGTTAGGGACTGAGATTCAATTTTGGTGTAAGTAAATGAATTTTTTTTATCTGTAGACTGACAAAGATGATGGTTTTGTGTCGATATGGCAGATATACAGATCAAGTGGAGAGAGAGAGACCTAGGTGCATTATGGATGAAAATCCAAGAAGATCAGGGTATCCATCGTGCAATGGCTAGGTTTGGGGTTCTAAAATTTGTGGAGAACCCTTTGATGAGGGTTGGTGAGCCCTTGTTGGCCTGGATTATCAGTTATTGGGATCCAGATCATGAGGTGTTTGTAGTGCAGGGGCACAGGATTGAGCTGACAGTCTAGGATCTGGATTTCCTGACTAGTCTCCCACCATTAGGGATGGTGGGGAATACATAGCCAGTGTTACTGTGGGTGCGAAACATCATGGAGTTTGTTGGGAGACATTGTCGACTAGGTGTCCGAGTCAAAGGGACTCGGATATCGATTGGGGATCTAGAGAGGTTGGAGACCTGGGCAGTGGCAGCAGCAGTGTTGCGGATCTTAGGTAGCCTGGCATTTCATCACATCACTGGAGGGTAGATGATGATTATGGAGAGTGTGTTGAGTGGGACCTACTATGGGTGGGCCCAGATGATCTTGGTGTCAGTGAAACGATAGTTGTCACTATGTAAGCAGCAAGTGAATCATGATTGTGCCTATGGGACAGTATTGTGCTCATTCTTCTTTGAGAAGATCTTGACCTTACGACCTTGTGTACAGTTACCTGATGGGGGTTCGAGAGAGCCCTGGATGCGTCGGTGGGGACGTCTACTATGTAGAGGGGGGGGAGGGGTGGTCAGACGGGTGTTCTGACCAGAGTTCTTCGCCCATTCGAATCAGATGCCATTGTACATAGATGACTATCCCTATAGTGGAATGAGTTGTTGGGGAGATCCAGACTTGCCTCTTCCGCCTAGTCGAGTATGGGGGCCCGATGGTAAGTGACAAGCAACTAATCTGCTATGTGCATTTTAGAGTTTGTGACTAGTATTCATGATACTAATCCTTATACTTTTTGGAATGCAGATATAGCCCCGTTAAAACCAGCCGGATATATGGGATGACCTGCAGCAGCTGGAGTGACAGGTGCAAGTGGATCAAGGATGGCACAGAATGAGGATATGGTCGTTCTATTGGAGGAAATCCGTCGTAGATGTGAGGGGCTACTGACTAGTGTGTTAGAGTGTGGTTGGTAGGATTTAGACAACTAGTACATAGAGTTATGTATTGGGCTACCCTTAGAATGGTGAGGCATCATGTGACGCATGGTGACGGCCGGTCAGACTGTGCATGATCTACGAGCTGCGGGGGCAGAGCCATTGGCTTGGGATCCTCCAGAGAGTGATTAGATGTAGGGTAGGTGGTGGCACCCAGTGTCTATGTAGGGGCAAGTGGTGCCCCCCATTTTGGTAGTTTTGTTTTTGTAACATGCTATGGGCATGTCATATGTTTCAGCGTAGATGGACTCTAAAAACACATGTTATATGATATATATGATGTATATGCATTTTTTTGATGGTGTTAAATGTTATTGTATTGTGTGTGATAAATTCCAGTCTAGAACATGATTTGCGATTTGATCTACGTAGTGATTTTGACTTCTAGGTATATGGTTGAAAGTAATGAATCTAAATTCACGCATCAAAATTTTCACTCGTAAATATTGTCTACACAAGATAGGGTTATGCACATGATAGACACCATTAAGTTGTAAGACAAGAAGCAGGGAGTCTAAACAAACGTTCAGATGGAGGATGTGATGAGAGAGGGCATCAGCTAAGAGACCACGTACTGCATCATATTCGGCTTGATTATTGGTGGCATTACCAATGCAGACCCCATTTGTAAGAACGAGGGTATGCAAGGGGGTAAATATGGCCCATGTGGCCAAGGCGAGATTCCGGGAATAGCGACTTGCCCCATCAGCGTAGCCAATACAATGTGTGGAAGAGAGGGCCGGTGCAATAGTGTCAGAAGACAAGAAATTGGAGGAAGGAGAATAATGATGGCAGCATGAGTATATAGTAGACATCCATTGACAACTATGGGAGGGAGTAGTCGAGGTAGGAAGCCTAGGACTCATAGATTGACTAGAGGGAGATGAATGAGAAATTTGGGAGGAATAGCAAGAACTCATGTTGCGAAGGACATCATAGATACGGAGGGTATCATCGTGATTATGGGAAGAAAGGGAAAGGTTGAGGAAACCACATGACACTGCAAAGCTACCTAAATCATTAGTATGGGAAGAGAGGTGCACATATGGGTCATCAGGGGGACTGACGGAAGAACAAGTAAAAATATTGTCAAAGCATGAAGAGCCCAAGAATGTTGCTGGAGGGAAATTGAGTGAAACAGATGCAGTGGATTCAGAGGGAATGTACTTCAAGGGTTTTGCGGATGATGATAGGTATAGGAGGGGGATAGCAGATTCTGACATTTCAACATTAGGGGGAGGAATGTTAATGGTAGCAAGGGCATCCTTGAGTAAACCTGACACATACTGAGCAAGGATGGGAGAGGCAGATTGATCTTGTTCAACTTCGTACTCGCGAATGACCTCTAAAGAGGCTCGGTAATGCGTGAGGTGAGGAGAATGGTGAGAATAATGGCCGTGGACACCACACAAAGCACAGGGTCTTTTGGTGTGAAGATACTTTGGGTTCTTGGCGGTGGATGAGGAAGAAACAGAGGTTTCAGGGGCCATAGATTCAGGGAACGTGACTTTAACCATGGGTTGGATACGGGGCAACTCGGGACAGTTATGGGTGGCATGACCGATACCATCACACAAGGCACATGGCTTGGCGGGTGGAGGGGGGGTAGGGTCGGGTGCGGTGGCCTTGTCTTTGGATGCCCCCTTGCGAATTTTTCTTTTCTTACCTGTAGTTGTCACGACATGAGGATGGTCTTGCGGAGGGGCGAGGGGCACTGTAGTGGTGGAAGGAGAGAAGGGAATCGGTTGCACGGGTGTCACAACAATGTATGGTTTGGGGTGGCCCGATGGGGTCTTGGCTAGAGGAGTAAGGTACTATACTGGTATTCCCAACGTTAAATTAGGGAGGGAAAGGGTGGCCATGATGAGAACCGAATAAAATCTGGGCAGGGGACCAAGGAAAGGTATCTGACCAGCGGGGTAATGGCCAGGAGGGACGGCTCACATATGGTGGAGACCTGAGGGGACCGACTCAGGAGGGTAGGGAGGTTCCTAAGTGTAAGGGGGATGGGAAGGTCTAGGTGGGAGAGGTTCAGTCGGTTGAGGCGAAGGGCTAGGAGCAGGGTGCGGCAGATGAGGTTGAGGTTGCTGACTAGCCGAAGTAGGATGTGGAAGGGTAGCCTGAGATGATTGCATCATGAAAAAAATTTCTAAGCTCGGATCAGAGATAGGAGGAGGGGGAGGACCTGGGAAATTTCCAAGAAAGGAGGAGTCTTTGTAGATGGCGGGGAAAACACTGGTCAAAGAATCAACAGTTTACTTATTGGTGAAAGTAGAGATGGTGGACTCAGGGGAGGTCTGAGATTTTGGTTCATGATACATCAACTGGTCAATGGTGAAAATTTTTCCATTATGAGGGAAAAACATCTTGCGGTGGACTGCAGATGGGAAGGCAGACATGGCACAGGTGGAAATACGCCCTAAAATAATTTTGTAGTCAAGAGGGGCGTCGATAACTTCAACGTCAACACAAATAGTCTTGCTTGCAAGGGTGATAGGACAGTTACGAAATAGGCCAATGGGTTGAGAGGCATGGCCATCCCACGCACGAAGGGTGATTGTGGAAGGGGCCAGCTCAGGAGATCTGAGTTGTTTCCAAACCGAAGTGGACATCACACAGGTAGATGTCCCCTCATCAATAATACACCGAGTGACATTGGCATTTGAAATTTTGACTGGGATTTGGAAAGAAACAGAAGCAGGAAGGGGGGGATGGTCTAACTGACGGGAATAAAAAAGAATTAATTGGTCATCAGCAGGATCTACAGCACCCACGGTAGATAGTAGAGCCTTCTTTTGAGAAGGACGCGACTGGAGGAGTTCCAGTGTTGAAATGGTAGTAGGAGATTGTGCCAGATCATCTACTATGCTGTATGAATGGGCAGTCCGACCAGAGGCAGCATTTTGGTGTAATGGGCCCTTAGGAATTTTGGTAGGAACCTCAGCTTTGGGTGGAGGGATTTGCAGGGGACCATTGGCTGTCGACAGAGGCTTTGTAGGACCTGAAGATGGGGACTTAGAGACAGACGAAACAGGAGGCGTGGAGTACTGAAGACACTAAGTTTGGAGGTTAAGGTCGACGGTGAGGGGTTGGTCAGAGGCCATCATAAGAATCTGGTAATCAGAGGAACCATAAGGGGAAGGTTGAGTGGTTACTGGGGCATGTGTTGGTTGAGTAGCCACGAATCCTTGTTGAGGGAAAGGGTCGGTAAACACAGCGGGTTGAGAAGTAGCTGTATTGGGAGGGATAGTAGTGGAGGAGTGTTGTCCCCGCACAGTGGCTTGAGACTCCCACATGTGCCACATTTTTGGTAATAAGGGACAGCCGTGAGTGTAATGACCATAAACACCACAACACAAACAAGGTTAATTAGTGCGAAGCGGCCTGTCCGGCTTGGGCTAAGAGCCCTGTGGCTGGTTGGCAGTGGTAGAGTCAATAATTGAAGGATTGGATCCACAAATACCAGAAGTGGATTGATTTCCTTTCCTCTTTCTTTGAGAAGGAAGAATATTAGTTGCCCTCTGTTGCACAAACACTTGCCCAGGAGGGGGCAGTAAGTGTGGTCTTGGGGGTGGAGAAGGCAAGGGAGTGGGAGGTCCAAATGCTGGAGGAAATGGGACACCAGGCTGTGGGTATGGATAAGGAGTAGAATGGGTAACATTGAGGTAAGCAGGAGTATGGGAAAAAGAAGGAGGCATGTCGTATCCTGGATACATGCTACGTGGAGGGGGAAAAGTGCAAGTGGGGTTGGCCCCTCTGGGAGGGAAACCATAGCCCAGAAGAGGTTGAGCAGAGGTATGTGATAGAGCTCCAACGATACTGTCGGTAGAGTGAGATTCCCCTGAGGCATTAGGGCCGCCGAGCTTGGGGAGGTCAGGAAGGACGGTATAAACATAACCGGATTGAGCATAGATAAGGTCATATTTCAAGGCTATTTGGAGGGTGGCTTCTTTGGTTTGGAGAAAATGGGATGCGACATATTTTCCAATGGGAGGTAAGAGAGAGTGAAGGAACCAGTCCATATAAACCCGATCTTTAAAGCGGGGAGTGCGACATAAGCTTCATCTTCGTCGCCATTCCTAGACATGAGCGGAAAGGCGGGTCGAAGAGGTTTGATGAAAATAATTCAATATTTTATTACTAGTGTCGTATCGGAGAGGGAGCTGGAAATAAGATAAAAAGGCTTGGGCAATGGTCGCAAATTTGGTATGGGAAGAGGTGGCTTGATCAACATACCATTTAGAAGCTTCGCCGGTAAGCGTGTGTTGGAACAATCGAAGACGGATGGAGTCATCGGTGCTGGAATTGGAGGAACACCACATGTGGAAAGATCAGATATGGTTGGAGGGATCTTCACTAGCAAGGCCTTCGAACTTGGGAATGTCAGAGGGCATCTTTGTTGGCATAGTAGGCCAAATGACATCATGGCGAATAGGATCATTGATCAGTTGATTGAAGTCGGGGAGACTGAGACCGGCCATATAAGGGAGCAATGGAGCAGACGAGGTAGGTCCCGTAGTGGTTCCACTGGAAACGGACCCAGCAGTAGAACTGGGGTTGCTGCTAACGCTAGGTCCTGAACTAGACATGGTGAAGGTAACAGGGGGAGAACCAGAAGTAAGGGGAGAACCTGAACAATCAGATGAAGAGTCGGAGTGCAGACTCGGGGGAGGACTTACTCGATGACGGCAGGAAGGAGGAAATCGACTGACTAGAAACTGAGGGTGAAGGCCAAGAAGTCTCCGGGACAAACGCCTTGGAGGTGCAATGATGACGGGAAGAAGAAAAACCGAATGGGCAGGGAGGGGCAAAATCAAGTGAGGTCAATGTCGAAACAAGGGCAGAGAGGTGTAGTGTCAATTGATTTTAAAGTCTTTTCCAAGCGGTGTTAACCAGGCTCTTCTTCACTTAGGGTCAGTGTGTGGCGTGCGTTAATTTTAATTGTTTAAACCCATACGTTTTCAGAGTAAAAGAAAAAGCGTGCTGCGTAACTGAAAATAAATCTGCAGTAAATAAGACTGAAAGAATAGAAGATTAACAGCTAACAATGCATCAATCTAACCCAAGAGGTGGTTCTCTCAAAAATAGTCTATAAGAGGGAAAAAATCTAAGCAAAGCACTCTAAAAAGAGGCCAATAGATCTAAAGTCGAGAGGGATGGGGATCTAAAGGAGAAATCCACTGAAAAGAGGTGTAGAGAACAACAAAGAGGCAGAGGCTAGGTTGCTACTAAAAAAGGAGGGGATCAGCTAACAGTAGAGGGGACAAGGAGGCGACCCTATAAAAGAACCCAAACAAATCTATATGAGGTGATTTGAAAGGGATAAGAGCTGATCTAAAGGGATCTGAAAATGAGGTATCAGATCTGAAAGAAATAAGGCTGAAACTATGGAAATTCAGACGTCTGAAACAACAAAAACCCTCCCACAGAAAGTGGAGGGTACTAGAGCCCTAAGGGGCAATATTCCCACTTAGTTGAGTGAAATAGATAAGAAAAAGGTCTAAACGGGCAGAGACAGAGGCTGGAAAACCTTGAGACAAGCTTCAGACAAACCCAGAAAAAGTGCTGGAAAATTGAAGGAAAAAAGTGCAGGTCGCAGGTTCTGACTTGTTTTTAGTCCAGGTCATAGGTTTGGGGAAGAAAAGTGTGACCTCAAGGCCAGGTCGTAGTTTTTGGGCTGATAAGTGTGACCTGCAGATCTGGGTCTCGCGGCGGTATATTTCAGAAAAATTTCCGTCTCAGCTATGGCTGATGTCTGTCACTTACGCAATAAGGACAGAAACACGCGAAAGTTAAAAAATTGAATGTTTAAGGGTTTTATAGGTGAAAAGCACCATAAAAATAGAAAAAACAAGAAACTGAAGAGAAACCCTAGGGTCTGAAACAGCTGGATATGCAAGAATATATAAAATGACAACAATCACAAAAGAAAACCCGTGTGGAGTCACCAATTGTTAGCATGAATATTTCGTCCTAAAAGACCACTTTAGCTACGCATAACAAATAGCCCTAACATCGATTATGGCTGCCAAATATCTTTAAATCTGCAATTAGGTGATCCAAATAATACTGTACAAATCCAGATCTAAGCATAAAAGATATCAAGCAGATAAAGTAAAATGTGGCTCCATGCATCCAATAGACAAGACAAGAATAGTGTATTTGAAAGAACTTTTATATTATATTAAAAAGGGGGCACCTAAGAGGAAAACAAGAAAGGTGTTTTCCGATTCTCCTCAATGGGATGGGTTCTTGAAAGTCCTCAGTGTTTTAGATCTAAAATTCCTCTCTCTTGTTGGTGTAGAAAACCCAGACAAACATAGAGCTCAAAGGGAGCTCATAAGGAAAAATGGAGGATGTGACCTAGTATAGATCCAGAGTGATCTAATGGAATGGAGGTGACTAATGAATGGGGAAAACCCTTCTATTTATGACAAAATATTAGGGCGGTATAGAACTCAGTGCATGAATAAAATATTATTAATCGAATTCTAGAATCACCCTTTAGGAATATTTTATTATATTTGTTGGAAGGAAAAGGATTTTTGACTTGGGTCAATTCCTTTATTTATAAATAATAAATAAATAAATGATTTATTTATCATTTTAGGGAAATTATGGGAATATAATTAAATAAATAATGGTTTATTTAATTATTTATGGATGATTTAGTCAAATTTAACTAAGAATATTATTTAAATAATGATTTAAATAACTTATTCTTAGGAAATAATTAAATAAATAAGGATTTATGTAATTAATTTCGTTGTTTTGGGTTATATATGACTGGGAAATATAAAAAAATAAGTTATTTCACATGGTGAAAACAATTTTACTTAGGGTAAAATTGGTCTTACATGGTGTACTTGGGTTCATCTAATGATAATAGGTTAGATGACCAAAAAATGGTGTAACAAAGATTGTTACCCTTGGGATACCACAAGCCATATTCTTTAGTGCCCTTTAGATATCGAATAATTCTTTTGATGGCAATGATATGTGATTCTTTTGGTGCTGCTTGGAATCTTTCTACTTGTCCAATTGCTTGCATAACATCCAGTTGAGAGGCTGTTACATATAGAAGACTACCAATCATAGATCTGTATAAGTTATGATCCACATCCTTAGATGAGTTGTCTATGCTCGATTTGCAACCTGTTACCATTGGAGTAAGGACGGGTTTGCAATCTTCCATTTTGAATTTCTTGAGCATTTCCTTGATGTACTTGGCTTGACATATAAATATTCCTTTCTCTTGCTAAGATATTTGAAGCTCTAAGAAGCATGTCAGCTCACCAAGTAAATACATCTCAAACTCACTTTGCATCTTTGTAGAAAAGTTCTTACTTAATCGATCATCATTGCTACCAAATATTATATCATCCACATATACCTCAACAATTGTTAAATTATCTTTATCTATTTGTACATAAATATTGCTATCAACGGTACCTTTCTTGAACCCTCGTTGACACAAATATCCATCAAGATGAGCATACCATGCTCTGGGAGCCTGCTTGAGACCATATAGCGCCTTCTTTAACCTGCAGACATAGTCTTCTTTTTGTGATAGTAGAAAACCTTCAGGTTGTTCGATGTAAACTTCTTCTTCTAATTCTCCATTCAGAAATGTTGACTTAACATCCATTTCCTAGACTTTGATTTTTCCTGAACATGCATAGGCGAGAAACATTCGGATGGCTTCCATTCTAGCAACTGGTGCAAATGTTTCATCGAAATAAATTCCTTCCACTTGTGCATAGCCTTTGCAAACCAATCTTGTTTTGTTTCTGGTAACCTACCCATCTTCATTCAATTTGTTCCTAAACACCCATTTAGTCCCAATGAAATTTTTATCTTTTGGTCATGGAACTAATTCCTAGGTGTTATTCTTCTCAATTTGATCCAATTCTTCATTCATAGCTTCTACCCAATGTTCATTTTGGCTGGCTTCCTCAAAACTACTAGGCTAAAAGGTTGCTAGAAAATCAACGTGAGCTTGTTGTGATGAACGAAGCTATCGACCTTCATTTATGTCACGCATGATTTGATTTGATGGATGGTTCTTTTGAATCCACTCTTTTGTTCTCCTTGCAGGAGCTTCTTGTTGTTGTTTTGGCATATCTTGATGATCATTGTTTACTTCTTCCTCGTTGATAGTTGCTTCTTGTTCTACAATTTTATCTATGTCTTTTTCAGCCTCTATCTCAAGTTTCAAAGATTCTAGATCTTCATCATTACTCACTAGAACACCATCTTCATCAAATGTAACATTTATGCTCTCCGCTATCTATTTTCGTCTTATATTATAGCATTTATAGGCCTTTCTTTTGCGTGAGTAACCAACAAAGATACCTTCATCAACACGTGATTCAAACTTACCCAAATTTTGATCTTCTCTTTTGATATAACATTTTCTTCCGAAGATTCTGAAATATTTTACATTAGCTAGTTTTCCTTTCCATAATTCATATGGAGTCTTGTTGCAATTATTTTTTAGAAGACTTCGGTTGATAATGAAGACTGTCGTATCAATTGCTTGAACCCAGAATTTTTCATCCAATTTTGAGTCCTTCAACATTGTTCTACCCATTTCCTGTACAGTTCTATTCTTTCTTTCAGCAACTCCATTTTGCTGAGGTGTTCGTGTTGTTGAAAATTTCCTTTTTATTCCCTTTTTGTCACAGTACTGCTGAAATAATTTGGAAGTGAATTCTACACCATTATCTGATCTTAAACACTTTATCTTCAAATCAGTTTCATTTTCAACCAACTCCTTGTAGATCTTAAAGCACTCAAATGCTTTAGATTTTTTCTTTAGGAAACTGACGACTGTCATTCTAGTATAGTCATCTATCACTAACATGAAATATAATTCTCCATCTAAGCCTTTTGTTCTCACAGGACCACATAGATCAGTATGTATCAATTCCAATGGATGTGATGAAAAGTGTTCTTTTGTTTTAAATTGGACTTTTGTCTGCTTGCCATGTCGACATGCCTCACATAGTGTGTTGAAAGGTTTTGTGATTTTCGGAATTTCTCGTACTGCTTCCTTTTTTCTTATCCTGACAATATTGTCAAAGTTTATGTGACCCATTCGTTTGTTCCATAACCAACTTTCATCTTCTTTAGCTAGTATACATGCTTTAGTTCCTTCATCCAAAAAATATATGTCGTTTCGAGCTTGACCTGTTGTAGCCACAATTTTACCATACCTGCCTTTCCTGATTTCACATTTTTTGTAGTTGAGTAGCATTGTGTGTCCTTGATCACACATTTGTCCAACACTGAGCAGATTGTGATTCATGTTTTCGACCAATAGAACATTCTTGGCTATAACATATTTGCTTCTGAGAGTGATGGTACCTGATCCTATAACATTTGAAGATCCATCATTTCCAAAGGATATGGTTCCATCCTTCTTCTCTTTCAGAGATACGAATTTCCTTCTATCTCCAGTCATATGCATTGAGCAACCGCTGTCAACATACCACACATCTTTCCTTTTTTGAGCCTTGAGAGCGAGAGAACAATTATTAGTCTTCTTCTTCTTCCATGTTCGTTCATTTTGTGGCTTCAAAGATTCTTCTGGAGGATTTTCAAGTCTACAGTATCTGGCTATGTGTCCAAAGTTCGGACATTTTTAACATTCCAAATTATTTCTTAAATTTTCAAATCTATTGATGTTTCGTTGAACCCTGGGAGGTTCATATTTGAAGAATATCTTGGAATCGTATTGGTTCATAGGGTACGTGTGACATTCTACAACTTTATGACCAAATTCTACATGAATAACAATAGCCATGAAAAATATGTCGGTACCTGGATGAAAATCTTTGTCAAGGAATCATCTTCCAAGGATGTGCTTGCGAATCTTGTCCAATGAAGTCTTCATGTATGTCAGATCTCATAGGTTCATTGTATTTTGTTGTATAAGGTCCTGCTCCTTCTTCTTTGTAACTGAGGCTAGTTCTTTTGTTGTAAGATCATTGATTGTTGATGAGTTCTTCCAATGCCCTTGAGCTGTTGGCATAGTTTTGGACAATGTTTCCCTTCTTCACTTCCTTACGTGGCGAGACTACTTCGGCTTCTAATGCTTCCCTTCCTTGGTTGCTTTCTTCCAACTTATTTTGAAGTGAATATTCAATACATTTGTGTTTTTCAACCTCAATTTTGAGACCTTGAACTTGTTCTTCAAGAGTGTTGGAATGGATCTTCTCAGCATTTAGCTCTTTTATAAGCTTGATTTCCTCCTCATAAAATTATTCTATGGTCAACCCTTCTTCTTCATTGTTTGATACTTCATGTTTATTGTGCTTGGACATAAAAAATAATTTCTCATTGGCTTCTTCTTTGCTATCACTTTCTTCTTCGGATGAGGACCTATCTTCTTTAGAGAGAAATTTCCTATTGGATCTGTTATTTTTTCCTTGCTTGTTGAATTTATTAAAGCCTTTCTTTCCTTTTGAGTTGCCATCAGTTTTTTTCGAACATTTTGCTACGAAATGCCCAACCTCACCATAACCGAAACATATCAATGGAATTTTACATTTGAATTTTCCCTTACCAGGTTTTAGTTTTCTCGTAAAGTAAGAATATTCTTCATCTGAAAGACCTTCTCCATCATCTCCCTTTTCTTCACACTTGTAGGTGCATGTCATTTCAATTGAAGGTTGTTTTTCCTTATTGGTTTGCTTAGATGCAACGAATGCAGTTTCTAGATTTGAAGTACCCTTATCTTCATCAAGTCTCATTGCATATGCTATGAGAACTCCATGTAATTCTTCCTTGTTGAGTTTGTCTAGATTTTCACTGTATTCTAAGACCGATACCTTTGGGTTGAATCTCCCTGGTAACGTTCTAAAAATCTTCCATATAATAGTCTTCTCATCAACTGTCTCTTCCAATCCTTACATAGTATTGGTTATTTAATCAACGTATTGGAAGTATGCATCAATGTTGCAATCTTCTTTCATTCTGAATTGCTCAAATTTTGCTATATAGATTTGAAGCTTTACTTCTTTGACATTTGAGTCACTTGCATATATATTCTCAAGCTTGTCCCATACATTTTTGGCTATTTTACAACCCAACACCTTATGATAAGAAGATTCAATAAGTCCACTGATAATAATATTCTTTGCTTTTGCATCATTTACCAAATTCTTCTTACCTTGTTCATCCGTAGTTGATGTAAATCCATTTTGAATAGTGTCCCATACTTCGTAACCTTGCGCTAAGAGATAGACCTCCATTCTTCCTTTCCAGAGTGCATAATTATTTTCATTGAATAGAGGTACACCATTCTTGGTATGCTCCATGACCTCCTTCCAGCTGTTAAACTGCTATTGAAGGAACCAAGCTCTGAAACCAATTGTTGGAAATACTGGGGGGGGGTGTGAATCAATATTTCTTTCAATTAGAGAATTAGTTAATCTTCAATTATTATCAATGTTTGTACATTGATAGTAGTAACAAAGAGGAACATAAATGTACAGAGTTCTTGAGGTGGAAACCCACTCCGAGACAAAAACCACCTAATTCTTTTCTAATAATTCTTTAATATTCAACTCCAATTGAAAATAAAGCTCCAACTTCCTAGAATCTAGAAAAGAATTCTTCTCTAGCTCCCATTAGATGGATGCGCCAATGCCCGAGATTCTTCAGTAGTCAAATGAATGGATGCCCCAACACCTAATGAGCTACAACTCACCCTAGCACCACCCTACCACTCTATAGAAGAATAAAATAAGAATGGACTCCCATACCAGGGAAAATGGTCCACTTTACAATGACATAGAATGATGTAGAAGAGGAATATATACTATACCATAACCCCAACTTTGATACAACCACCTAATGATGATCCTAGACCTCCCAACACTGCCTCTTCAACCCTTGGAAGATAGACACTAGTACAATTTGTACAATAATGTATTTACAATGACTAAGTACAATGATACCTTTACAATGATTGTATGGAGTGCTGCCCACTTGAAGACTTTATATGATGAAATTCTTGCTGCTGTTATCCACCTTGGTTTCTTCTCTTGTCATGCTACCCTCTGCTTCACCTTTCTTTTCTTTTCTTCCGTAGAAAGTCTGGTCCTTTGCAACCCTTGACAACACATGATCTAGCTTTTTCTTGCCTTCTAGGAGCTTGATATTGAATCTGGTGTATCGCTGTCATTTCAGATCCTCAATGTATAATTTTTAGTCTTGTAGTAGTCCTCTAAGTCATATTTCCAATGCCACAGTTCTGACCCAATTTGGATTCTTGAAGAGAGAGTTATACCCAATCTCTCACAATGCCCTAATTATGGACTTTTTTAGCATAGCGCAATTGTACGACATTCGATGTGTTATTGTTTCTTCATTTGTTTCTGAAATTGATAGAGCGAAAATTAAAAACTGTGCAGTATCTATCACTTTTTACAGAATTCCAATCCGATACTAAGAGAGAGAGTTATGACGAATTTACTAAGGTCACTTCTTTGAGATGAATTTCAGGAGCCTGCAAAAACCTTGACTTATACAAATAATATCTCCAAACATATTGCAGACCTTGATCTGAAATTTCTACTACAGCTTGCTCAGGATTTCGGCTTTGCCGCATAAAAATTTCAACTTCTGAAAATTCGTAGAAAAAACGTTAGAGCAAAAATTCTAGGATGACATGTTTCAGATGGTCGAATCCCTTGGATAAGGAGGAAATGAAGATCACAATTTATATGAATGTTTAAGTTGAGAGGGACTTCAACAAGTGAATGTGGGAGGGATTTTAGGATCATAAAAAATATTAATTATGACTTTTCAATGACCCATGCCCCAACCCCGTGGGGTTTTAGACCACTAACTAGGGGTACAAAATTCAAACATGAGTATCTCTCAAACCGTGAAGAATTACATGGCATGCCATATATCAATGAAAACATCTCGAAAAGTAGAAAACATAAAAAGCATTATTGACCCAGAATATATTAATTTGGTAGGTAAAAATTCGCACGCAATATTGGGTTAGCCCCTGGTGCTTCTTTGGTTAACATCAATGACAACCGCTATTCAACAGATGATGGCATATGTTTGTCGGGTGAAGGAGCTGTTCCTGAGAAAGTACTAGGAAGTGACTGGTACCCCGCAAGGATAGACAGACTGCCATATGAATATGTTTCTCGAGCTGCAGAAAACATTGATGACTCACCAGACATGATTAATGGAGGTCTGTAACCTCTTGGTATAACGCAAAAAGGAATTTGGGGTGGAAAATAGTTTATTATGGTTCGGTGTAGAAAATATATCAACTGCGAATACCAAGACTCTTGTTTCAAACGGCTATAATAAATTGATTCACTTGGCCTAGGATCTAGAGCTTCCTGAGTTGAAGGAAGAACAACTTCTTCTTCAGTGTCAATAACTTCTTCAATACTAACGAGACTAGGAGGAAGATTTTCTGTGATCCGATACTTCACTCTGGGTGAATCGAGACGATGAGAGGTTGGATCAAGGAATGGAGAATTAATCTCAGATATAACAGTTACATTCTCTGGTTCAGAAACTTCAGGTTTCGAATCTGATAATTCACTAATTGTAGAGACAATTCACCTAGTTTGGAAATTGAAACTCTATGTGGAGTACTTTCTGCAGTATGAGATTGATCTACTTTGTTTTCTAGATGAACGATTATGGATGTTTCTTCATGTTCAATTGATCTAGTCTCTGATTTTTGTCCATTTTCAGATTTAATTCTTTCTAACTGGCTTGGTGTGTACTGAGGGGGTTTCCCCTGCATTCTACATAATTGTCTAGGTAATTCAACCATGATTAAAACTTTTAACACACAAAATCAAAGAAAATTTCAACAAAATATCCTATAGTCTCTAAGGAAATAACAAAATTGATCACACTCCTAGAAAATATAATAGATCAAACCATACACAAATAGTAGATTCCCACACTAAAAACACTAGTTGGTGATGAAATCCAACATCGTAGAATTTTAATGCAGAAATGGCGGTTGGAACAGTTACCTCGACAACCTACTTAATGAAAGATACCAGTGCAAGTTTCTCCACTTAAACCATCTCGACTGAAGATAACCCTCTAGAGAGTCCAAGTGATTCTAGCGACGTCTGCTCCAGGTACAGTGGGACCTTCACTCCACCATCACCTTGGGAAATAATCCCAAAGTTTATAGCCACTGAGGTCACCAATTGAAACAAATATACCTCGGGGAATAGTCTACGATCCGATATACATGCAAGGGTAGAGTAACTAGCTTAATTCCCTTGAAGGCTCCTTGAGATAATCCAAGGTTTACCAAGAAGTGACCCCAAACTCCTCGATAATAGTCTATTGGAGGTTTAATTTTTAATACGTGCACATCTTCTATCTTTCCCAATGAGATAGGTACGATTACTCCACTAGTTTTGACATGATCTCGTGCTTGACTCTCTTAAGAAGAGCTTCCCAGAGCATACATGCTATAATTGGATTTTCCTACCGCAAGATTTACTACTTGTTTGTTTGAACTACCTTGGAATGTTAATTACAACCTATTCCAAAGCACTAGCCTAAGCTATGTTGGTGGAAAAGAACTGTAGAAAATATAAAATTTCTAGATTGATTTTAATCAAGCATTAATTTTAGTTTCGTTGTTTCTTAGGACAAAAGGTATGGAAGTGAAACTTCGATGATGTTTAATGACCCGACTCAAAACACGCTAAAATGCATCTATATGAAAAGCAACTCATTTATTTTCAATGAAAGATATTTAAAGGAAAGATCTTGAGAGATTAAATGGCATTCAAAACGTCAATTCTTTCTTCCATAAACAAGAATCTTTGAAAAGAATACAATTTCTTAAAACTCAATTTCACAGAAAAAAAAATCACTTGTTCAAAATGAAATTCCATATATCATTCAAATCATAAACTAGAATCAAAATTATTCCAAAAGAAAACTAAAGCTCTTAAAATCACAAAATTAAAAACCAAAAGAAAAATCTAATTTTGAACTCTATCTAATTTTTTTTGAGGATGTTTATGCTTAGTTTGTGATCTAACCAAGAGTGTTCTGCTTATCTCAAAAAGAAATAAAAAACATCCAATAATGGTTTTAAAGTGAAATTCAGACCTTACCAAGCTAAAAGGTTTTCTAAATTTCCAAATGAAAATAAAATCTAATTTTCATAAAAGAAATATTTGTAACAATTTCAATGGCTCAACAAGAAAACGATGATATACGAGTCAGCTAAGGTATATAAAAGTTTCTAATTTAGAGCAACAAGAAGACATGGCAAACACTTACCCATAAAATGAAAATTAACTGAAAAGATCACTCAAACACAGAAATTGTTGAAAGAAACTCACACATAAGACTTTGAAAGTCAAGACAAGTTGGGGTAATTAGAAAGAATAAAGTAATTTGGCTCCTGAAAACATAATTTTTATTTTTTCAAAAAATTTCCAGAAGTCTGCAGTTTTTAATGGAGAAAGGTGTGGTATTGCTCTATTTTTCACTAAAATATGCGAAGTCTATAGCTCTATTTTTAAGAAAAAGGTGTGGAAGTCAGGAAGAACATAAAAAAATAAGTATAGATTTACTGTCAGGGATTCTAATGAGTTATCTACCTAACCTAGTTTTTAGACTAATCAAAATGAAATAACTATTTAAAATTTCAAACTGAGACTCAAAAAGAAAAATAAGCTCATTTATCCCCAGTGGAGTCACCATCTTTTTATGCGGATAAATCCTTCTTGCAGACAAGAACAGTCTCCCTAGTATCCTAAGGATATCTAGAAACAAACAACCAAAAACAAACCATTTTCTCTTGACCATTGTGATTCAGAATTATTAATTAACTGAGTATGAGGACATGCTCCCACATGAAATCCAATGCTTGTTGTAATCCTCTATCCAGTCGCTCCAAAAGAGATCACTTCATCATGTAAGACCTGAAATAAAAGACGGGAAAAAGGATTAAAAACACTTGCAAGATATAATAATTCAGAAACACTAATCTATCTCAGTGATCAAGGAATCCAAGAATTAAATTACTCAAAGAGATACATGAACAACTTAATGAGAAAATAGAATCCATTTGTATTAACTTGTATGATAAGAAGTAACATTACAACCTTGTCGCCTTGATGTCATACAGGTTCTTCCAGGGTCCTGAACAACCATTTTACTTCGGTTTGACAAGTCTTCACCTCTTTGAACTAGCATGAAAATATGGACATGAGTATGTGATCATTCTCATACCAATGATGTCAAGTTTAGAGAGTATAATTTCTTCAACAATTCTCTTCTATAAGTTAAGAAGTACCCCTAAGACTGAAACATGAGTTCAATTTATAGGAAAAGGAAGGAGGTTTCATTTCCATAAATAGGGGGATAAATTCCTCTCATAAAGGGATTTTAGCTCTAAATACCAAGGGATAATCTCCATTAATGAAGGGATAGAGGTTCATGAATGAAGGGGGGAAGCTCGACCTAATAATTCTTCTAGAAGCCTCTAGCTCAGATAATATTCGACCAACTGGGCTTCTAAGACTTAATTTTTATTTTATCTTACCTTTTACGAGGGTCCACATTTTTAGTAAGGATAATGTGCGGGATGTGCCGCAGGTTATAGAACAATAAACCGAGGTACCATAGGTAAGAACTAGGAAAAGTGCAGAGTTAGGCTTTTTAGGGTTTTAATGAGCTTTTTTCCAATTCCAAGACTTGGTGTAGGAACTTTATGGTTTTGGACCTCTAAGGGAGTATAATATAGGTAATGATGAACCCATATAGACAGCTAAATGTCATGGTGACAATTTTTAGTGTAGCAATATCTCCACCTGAAAATAGCATATGCAAATCATGTCAATTTGGTAAGAAAACTAAATTTCTATTTAATGCTAAAGAAGGTACTTCAAGTAAGCCACTTGAACTTATTCATACTGATTTGTGTAGTTTCTAGGGCCATATATTACTAGTGTAGCCCCTTATTGTTGTTAGTGTAGCCCCCTTATTGTTATTTTTCTACCCATGTAGTCCTAATATTTTTATTATTGTGCCCCATAGTAGCCCACTATTGTTATTGTGGTGCACTTACATTAGTATTGTTAGGTCGAGTAGGATTATATTGTGACCCGAAGGAATCCTATATATAGAAAGGAGGTTTTGTCATTTGTTTCATCCAATAATTGTTTATTTATGTAATATAAAGGAGGTTTCCCCCTCGAAGTGGCTGATTTTGAAGTCATTGGTCTCTCTTTTATTCTATTTTGTGAGCTATTTTCATAACATTTGGTAGCAAAGTTTTGGATTCTAGAGTTTCAATTCTTCCAATAGGTCATCATGGAATTTGCGCTATAATTTTTTTTCTACGAAGGTTCATATGTTAAAACCAAAAGCAATATGTGAAAAAAGCCTCAGGAACGTCATGTAAAAATTTCAAATCTTGGTTCGCAACATTTTAAGAGATATGATCTATGGAAGTTAGGGTTTTTGTAGGCTCCCAAATTTCATCTCAAAGAGGCGACCTTCGGAAAATCATCATAACTCTATATCTAAGCATCAAATTGGAATTTTGGAAAACATTTCCGCACTTACATGGAATATACTTTCATTTCTACCAATTTTAGAGTCGGAGGAGGAAATAGTGACACATGGCACACCATACAATTTCGCTCTACTGAACCAGTTCATAGTTAGGTCATTGTGGGAGATTGGTCATAACTTTGCCTGGAAGAATAAAAATTAGGCCATACCTATGGCATTCGAAAGAAGATGCAGAGTGCTAACAAATAACCTAAGATAAAGTCTTGCGGATCATAAATCACAGAGGTACATCAGATTCAATATCGAGCTCCTCAAAAGCAAGAAAAAGGTGTGTATTTTTTTTAAAATTGCATAAGCATTGTTTGAAAAATCAGTTTGAAGGGATTCCATGGGATTATTTAAGAACATATATATTGTATTGGGTTCTAAAATTGCCCCAAAAAATAACTCAACACCCATTAAGCCCTCAGAAGGCTCTTCTATGACTCATTAAGGGGAAGAAGAGCAACATGATATATCAAAATCACAAGAACAAATGCAAAAAAGTTCACTCTCGCAAAGGGTAACAAAAAATGAAATGGAAGCTAAGATGGATGGTTTGAATAAAGAAATAGAAGCTAAGATGGATAGTTTGAAGAAATATATGGAATCTAAGATGGATGGTTTGAAAAATGGCATGGAAGCTAAGATGGATGGTGTGGAAGCTAAGATGTATGGTATAGAAGGCAACATGGAAGCTAAGATGGATGGTTTGAAGAAAGGTGTGGAAGCTAATATGGATTGTTTGAAGAAGGGCATGGAAGCTAATATGGATGGTTTGAAGAATGATATATAAGTCAACATGGAAGATGTGTAGAAAGACATGGAAGGTTTGAAGGAAGGTTTGGAAAAGTTTCCAAGGTATTACTGATAAAATCGCAAGGATCTTGAAGAAACATAATGTCTCTTCAACTTTCAAGCCTCTCTGCACTATCCGTAGTTCCCTTAGATCAGTTAAAGACCTGATTTTCCCGATGGATGGTAAGGGTGTTTATTTTATTTCGTGTTCCTGTGGGACACCTTACATTGGTGAAACTGGTCGATCAATTAACCAAAGAATTCATGAACATGTTGTTGACCTTAGACATGGTAGATCTCTGTCCTCTGCCTTGGCAGAGCATGCTGAAAAAACAAATCACCATATTTGTATTGAAGACACTAAGGTTATTGCAACAATTGACCACTTTCACCACCGAAATTTAAGGGAAGCCTTGGAAATCGAAAAGAGGCCAGTTAACCTTAATAGGGATGATGAGTGGAATGTTAGCAGATGCTGGATTCCTGCCCTTCACTCTTAAATAAAGAAATATATATATATATATATATATATATATATATATATATATATATATATATATATATATAATTTTATTTTCTATTTATTTATTTTATTTTACTTTTTAATTTTTATTTTTTTATTTATTTATTTTATTTATTTATTTATTTTAATCGTCAAACTTACCTCTTTAATAATCTTAATTTAATTGATTAATTGAGTAATTTCATTTTTATTACTTATTTACTTATTTAATTTGATTTGATTTTATATTTTATATTTTATTTTATTTTTATTTATATAGAATTTATAATAAAAATATTATTAAAATTTTTAAAATAATAGAATTAAAATTAAAAATAAAATATTTTTTTCCTATTCTAGTCAAACTAGCCATTTTTTCCAACAGCTAGTTGTAGATGTCCTGATCTATTTAAACTGGTTTCCTGATCAGATTTATCATCTTGTCCTGATGATGAACCACACTGGTTGGTTCGAAACACATCGACAAAAAAATCGTTTATGTGATTTTCACCGAAAATTATTACACAACAAAATAAATATTAATCATGATTTCATTAACTCTAATGTTGGATTTAAGACCCACAATATTCCAAAGATATATATGACGAAAATTTATGGCAATGATCCGATAAATTTGATAGTACAAATGGAGAAATACTTTGAGCTCCATAATACACAAAATGTATGCATTGCAACTTTTTATTTAGAACAAAATCAATTTGTATGGCATCGATGGATTTTTTCTTGTAAACCACTAGTCACTTGGTCACTATTTATGGAGGAAATGATAGCAGCACATTATGAGGATACAAAGAGAAACACATTATTTAGCCAATTGATAAATCTCAAACAAAAGGGTTTAATGATGGAGCACATTGAGGACTTCCAAAAATTGAATATAAGGGTAAAAAATATTCCAAAGGAACAAAGGCTTGACGTCTTCATAGGCACTCTAAAGGATAACATCCAACATGAGGTTTGCCTCTGGGAACCTGATACATTGGATAAGGCATTCAAGTTGGAAAGAAAAATTGAAAGAAAAATTATAGCGACAAGGAAGCCTACCACTTACATCTATAAATATGGAAGTGTTGCTACTCCTAGACTTCCACAACCTACAAGTTTGACACTACAACAACTGGAAGAAAAAAGAGAAAAAGGGCTTTGATATAGTTGTGATAAAAATTACACTAAAGGTCATAAGTGTTTTGAGAATAAATTATTTTACATATATTGCAAAGAGGAGGAATAAAATGAACAAGAAACTTCAAAAGAAGAGAGTATACACCAGGAACCAACCCTAGAGGAACAAGAAATGAATGCGGCCATTTCATGTAATGCATTCATAGGAATTGCCACTCGTCAAACTCTCAAGATAGAAGGACATATCAAGAAGAAAAATGTAATAACGCTTATTGATTCTGGTAGTACCCATAATTTTATTCATTGTAAGGTAGCCAAGGAATTGAATTGCGTCCTATACCCAACACCAGAGTGTCAAGTGATGGTGGAAAATGGAGGAACTATAATTTTTTATGGAAAGATATATAATATCAAGCCAACCATGGGGAAATATGTATTGAATAGTACAATTCTTTCCATTCTAATGGGCGGTGATGATGTTGTACTAGGAATACAATGGTTACAATCTTTGGGGACATTAGCTTATAATTTTCAATAACTTTTCTTGAATTTTTTTTTTGGAAGGAAAGGAATTTGAATTATGGGGTATTGAAGGGAAGTCAGGAAATATAATAAGCTCTAATGTCATGAAAAAGCTTCTAAAGAAATAACAAGGAGGTGTCATTGCACAATTATTCTCACTAAAAGTTCCAACATCAAAATCATCTATTTCTCCGAATCTCCAAAAAAGTCTTGGAAAATCATTCCAAAGTGTTTGAAACTCCCAATAGACTCCCACCTATTCATGATAGTGATCATGCTATTCATTTTATTCGATAAATTTTTCTCAAAACATGAGGCCTTACAGATATCCTTATGTCCAAAACATAGAAATTGAATGTATGATTGCATAAATTCTAGAGGTTGGTACAATTCAACCTAGTCAAAGTTCATTTTCTACTCCAGTAGTATTGGTGCACAAGAAGTATGGATCATGGCACATGTGTCTAGACTATAGGGAGCTCAATAAGCTCACTATTAAAGATAAATTTCCCATTCCTGTGATTGATGAATTATTGGATGAATTACATGGAGAAATTTATTTCACTAAGTTGGATCTTCGTTCAGGATATTATCAAATTATAATGAAGACTGAAGGCATTCTGAAAACAAAATTTCAAACTCATGAGGGTCATTATGAATTTTTGGTCATGGATTTTGGCTTTAGAAATGCACCTTCTACATTTCAAGGGTTGATGAATTCGATTTTAATACCCTTCCTTAGAAAATTTATGTTAGTATTTTTTGATGATATACTAATCTACAATAGGTCTTGGAAGGATCATGCTCGACATGTTGATAGGGTGCTAAAAATATTGGAGGAGAAACAATTATATGAAAAAACTTCCAAATATTTCTTTGGAGTATAAGAGGTGGAATATTTGGGTGATATTGTATCTCAGGAGGGTGTTAAGGTAGACCCTAAAAAAATTAAAGCCATTAAGGAATGGAAATTCCCCACAACCATAAATCAGTTGCGAGGATTTCTCAGGTTAACATTGTATTATCGCAAGTTTGTTAAGCATTATGGAATAATAGAAACACCTCTAACAAGATTATTGAATAAAGATGCATTTTCATGGACTCCTGGAGAAACTAAGGCCTTTGAACATATTAAAGAGGCAATGTGCCAAGCACCAGTCTTAGCTACACCAGAATTCAAAAAAACATTTATTGTGGAATGTGATGCCTTAGGAAATGGAATTGGTGACATTTTAATGCAAGAAGGAAAACCCATTTCCTTTGAAACTCGTCCAATCAAAGGAAAGAATTTACGTAAAGCTATTTATGAGAAGGAAATGTTGGCAATATTACACGCACTAAAGAAATAGAAACCTTACCTAGTGGGAACATACTTCAAGGTAAAAATTGATCTTGATAGTGTTAAATACTTTTTGGAACAAATATTATCTTCAAAAGAGAAGCAAAAATGGGTCACAAAGATGTTGGGTTATGAATTTGAAATGATCTAAACAAAAGGAAGCTAAATGTTGTTGCAGATGAACTCTTAAGAAAGGATGTTGAAGCATTGCTTTATGCCATTTCTATTATCCAACCCGATTGGATAATCAATGTAAGAAAGGAATGGAAGAATGACAAAGAATGGACACTCATTCAAAAGTTGCAGCAAGATCTCAGTACATCTGATACCTTTAGTGGAAAAATGATTCCTTATGGTACATAGATTTCTTATATCTTTGTAATAATTCCCAACTAAAACAAAAGATTCTTTGGAATTGCACACCTCTGCCTTATGAGGACACTTGGGATTTTTAAAAACTTACCACAAGGTGAAGAAATAATTTTTTTGGGGTGGCCTTAAATATGATATTCAAAACATTGTGACAGAATGCTTGGTTTGCCAGAAAAATAAAGTTGAGATAATTAAGACCCCAATACTGCTACAGCCTTTATCCATTCCAAATCGACGTTGGGAGGAAGTTTCAATGGATTTTATCACATGTTTACCTAAGCCTGAAGGAAAGAGTTTCATCATGGTGGTAATTGATAGACTTACCAAGTATGGTAACTTTGGTGCATTATGTCATCCATTTAAAGCGAGTAAAGTTGCTACTTCATTTATGGAAATAATTCAAAACCTATATGGAAACCCAAATATTATTTTAAGCAATAGAGATCCCATTTTCACTGGAATGTTTTGGACAAGATTATTTTCTTGTTTGGGTACTCAACTGGCCCATATCTCATCTTATCATCCTCAATCCGATGGGAAAACTGAGATAGTGAACAAATGTTTGGAAGGATATCTTCGTTGCTTTATATGTGATAAACAAATACAGTGGGTCAATTCATTACCTCTGGCTGAATGGTGGTATAACACTTTCTTCCACACTGCAGTAAAAATGACCTCATTTATGGAAATTTATGGATATTATGCACCATCGATCACATCATCTTTAAGATAAAATTCTAAGGTTCAAGAAGTGTAATATCACATCGAGCATCAACAACAAGTTCTTCAACTCTTAAAGGATAACCTAAATTTGGCACAAAATAGAATGAAACAACATGTAGATGAACATCGCAGCGAGAGAATTTTTGATGTAGGATACTGGGTATTTTTGTGGATACAACCATACAAACAAATTCCCCTCAAGCAAGCTAAGAAGGATAATAAATTATCACCAAAGTAATATGGTCCTTACAAGGTGTTGCAAAATATTGGTACTATGGCATACAAGTTGGAGATTCCTACATCTTCTCGAGTGCACACAATTTTCCATGTTTCATGCTTAAAGAAGGTTATAGGTGACAAAATTTTGGTTCAAAAAATATTGCCAAAAATTTATGAGGACGGAAAAATCATATTGGAACCTGAAGCCATCACAGAAAAAATAACTTGACATCTATGAAATCGATAAGTTTTAGAGCATCTCATCAAGTGGAAGAACTTACCCACTAAATATTCCACATGGGATGATGAGAATTTTATACAGAAGCATCGAGAACTACTCAAGCATTGAGGAAAACAATTTTTCAAATGAGAGGGGATGTTAGGGCCCTATATTACTAGTGTATTCCCTTATTGTTGTTAGTGTAGCCCCATTATTGTTATTTTTGTACCCATGTAATCCCCATATTTATATTTTTGTGCCCCATAATAGCCCACTATTGTTATTGTGGTGCCCTTACATTATTATTGTTACGTCGGCTACGATTATATTGTGACCCCATGGACTCATATATGTAGAAAGGAGGTTTTCTCATTTCTGTCATCCAATAATTGTTTATTTATGTAATGTAAAGGAGGTTTCCCCCTCAAAATTGCTGATTTTTAAGTCATTGATCTCTCTTTTCTTCTATTTTGTGAGTTGGTTTCATAACAATGGTCCTATGAGAAAGAAGTCTCCTTATGGTGGAAAATAATTCATATTATTCATTGATGATTTTACAATAATTTTTTGGATTCGCTTACTTAAACATAAAGATGAATAATTTGATAGATTTAAAGTATTCATGGCTCTCGTAGAAGATGAGTTAGATTTTAAAATCAAATGATTTAGATCTCGGTATAAGAAGACAGTTTATATAAGATGAATTTTTCAATTTTTGTGAACAACATGGTATCAAAAGAAAATTTTCTATAGCTAAGACTCCTCAAAATAATGGAGTGGCAAAGAGAATGAACTAAAAACTATGACAAATGGCATGTGCCATGCTTTATGAGTCAGGAACGCGTCATACCTTCTGGGAGAAGAAACACACACAATCGTTACTATACCTAACAAAGCTCATATTTGAGTAGAAACTTATAAAAACCTTATGAGCTATGGTTCGGTAACCCTCCAAATGTTAAAAATTTTAGTTTTTTTGGAAGAAAATTTTACATAAAAAAAAATGATGATAAGCTTGGGAAGTTTGAGTCTAGATCCGATGAAGAAATCCTTCTTGGATACTCTTCTAGAAGCAAGGGATAAAAATTATATAATAAAATAATTCAAGAGATTGTTGAATGCATAGGTGTTGTGATTGATGAAGCGTACAAAGGTATAAAAGAGGAAGCACCAACATATGACAAGACTTCCCCTATGACATACCAAAAGGTTGTAGGAGAAGGAAATAATAAAGCACCAGAAGAAGGAAGTCAAAATATAGATAAATGTTAGAATTTGGCACCTAGGTCCAAACTCCATGTTGTGATGCTCAGATGAAGACACCATATTTTTATTGGGTTACTCTTTCGAAGAGGTGCAAGATTGATCTAAAGATCATCTTGATCCGATGAGTAGAAAATTTATTTTGAATTTATTTTTAATACTTTCAAGATATGTGCAGTTCGGCCTTAAGGTTTTACACCCCGAGCAAATGTGTCACACACCCTCAGTGATTGATATAATAAAGTCAACGTTGGAGGACATTTCACTCATCTCCTCATCACACATATTTCTCTCTTCACTTCTGATTGGTTCGAGCTCCAAGGAGGAAAATTTGCTGTTCACACGTGGGAGAAGGAAAAAGACTATTTTTGCTGCAGCTAGGTTTTTATTGCAGGTTTGACTAGCGTTGACTTTGGTCAACACATGGTCCAAAAAACCTTATTTTTGGTACAGACATCGATTTATGCAGTCCGTACACTTTGGCACAAGAATCGAGGTCAAATGTTGACTGAAGACCGATCTGCATTGAGTTTTCTAGGAAACATTAACTTTTCTAGTGTTGAATTTGAGTTGACTGTGTGGTTGTTTTTAGGGTTGTTGTGAGACATGATGGGCTAGCTGACCAAGGAGACTTTTCTACTTGAGGCATCCTATTGACCGCTGTAACGCACCAACACATTTACCTATTTCTGGTTCGTCTTCTATTGATCTTACTGGTATGTTATATCAACATTTTACTTGATTGTTTATATGAGTGTTGTAGTGAAAGTAAATTTGGATCAAGCATAGAACATCTACAAAATTTTACATGGTATCGGAGCTGAGCTGAAGACAAGCCATAATTTTTAGCTATCACTGAAGAAGAAAATGGGTTCCACAAACTATGGCTTCAAGGAGGATGACAAATTGACTGGGAAGGATGACTTCCATGCTTGGAATATGATATTGGATCTTAAATTGGAAGACCAAGATGTCATGGACTATGTGCAGGGTAAAATCCAAGAACCTCCATCCACTGCTACTGCTACTGCCAAAACAAAGTACAAGAAGGGGGAGATCAAATAAAATATGATGATCAAAGAATCCATTCATAAGAGTCTGGTGGCCTACATCTCTGAGCTAGGCACATCCAAAGAGATGTATGATAAGTTGGTCCTCATGTTCAAGGACAACAATGCAAATCAAGTACTATTCTTCAAGAATAAATTGAAGAATCTGAAGAAAGGCAGGGATGATTTCGTTCAGTCATACTTTCTGAAGCTGACCGAGATCAGGAACAATCTGTTGGCTATTAGGAAGACAATAGTTGATCGAGAGATGGTACTCACTTCACTTGGAGGGCTCCCATCCAAATGGCATGTTTTCAATACTACCATTCTAAATAATAATATGATACCTGACTTTGACGAAGTACTATCGAGATGTGTTCAAGAAGAGACAAGAATGAAGGAGTATGGAAATGAAGGAAACACTACCTACACTACTCATTATAGAAATAATAAATTTGGTGGTCCAAATAACAAAGGAAAAGTAAGGGCCAAAGGAAATAAGGGCAAGTGTTTCACTTGTCATAGGCTAGGTCACTGTGCTATATAATGTCCTTTCAATAAGGATTCTCCTGATGGTGATGACAAAAACAACAACCAGAGGAATGGCAATCAAAGGAGAAACAGTTTCAAGGGAAAGAGGAAGGCTCCCTCCAACAAAAGTGATAAATATTTCAAAAGGTCAAGAAACTCCAGGTATGAGGAATCAAATGTTGTTGATAAAAGAAATGAATATTCTTGTATCTGCCCTCTCTATTGCATATCCACCCGACACTATGGATATATGTGTAGAAATTATTTGCACTAAGCATGCATATGTCCAAGATCCACCTGATATCACACTATTTAACTTTATGCAAGATACTAAATCTATTCCACTTGTTAATCTTTTGGAGAAAAATTAATTGCACACACATGTGAAGCATAAACAAAAATATTCAATCTCACATAACACAGTTTTTAACCGGGAAAGACTGAAGCTGAAAACCACAACTATACATTATGTAACATGGAGAGCATATGAAAATCTCATACAAGAATACAAAGCTTATCACAAGCCCTCAGTACAGTACAATCGTCATACACTAATCAGGCCTAATATTGCAAATTCATGCACCGATATTTGCCACCTGCTAGCCTGCCAACACTGCGCAATAACTGTTGAAGAATAGCTTTGAATGAATTCGAATCACTCCATCCTTGACTGCTCAATCCTCATTGGAATCTCCACTGAGTGTGTGATGCAATAAATGCATCACTATAGTCACAACAGATAGTCTATCGTGCCCTTTCACCTATCTCTCCACTGGTCTCCACTGAAACTTCCATGCACTGTAGTTAACTGATGTATTCTTTAGTTGATTAATGAGTTATTATTTATGAATTAATTAACTAATTAATTCACTCCACTCTCACTAGTGTATCAATAAGTTAGACTAGATACAACTAGCTCAACTGAGTCTAACTGAGTTAAACTGAATACAACTCCATAACTACTTCTTCCAACTATGTCATAACTCTGCCACTTGAGTTATAACTGAGTCCTTCATGCATTAGCTCCAGTAAACCTTTAGGAATAGCGTAATTCCTTCTATCAGTTGATGTTCCACATGTGTGCACTGAACTGAAGTGCTCCAAGAGAATAAGTTGATGTTTAGAGTCTGATTATTATTAAGAGCTAATAATAATCGACATGCATCTATTTTTAGATTGACGATCTATAAATAGACTTCGCCCAATATTCTAAAAAGAGAATTTCATCTATTTTCCCAACTTGATCAACCATCCACAAATAGCATCCTGCAACTTCTGGAATATGATCATCATGTCTAAAAATAGACAGTATAAAAATAGACTTGTGCCAAAAATAGCCTGTGGGTCCACTTAGTGAAGGCGACTCTTTTCACTAAGCTCATCATCTTGTTGAATCTCAGCACTCCCTCTCAACAAGATAGGTATTATCCTTCACCCTGATCCTGCCTCTATGGTATTCAAATTTTTTCCTCATGAGCGCCTTCATCAGAATATCTACATCCTGATCCTCCATAGGAATGTACTAAAGCAACACGATCTTCTGCTGCACACAATCTCTGATATGATGATACCGGATATCAATATGTTTAGATCTATCATGAAAGACATGATTAACCGAGAGTTTAATGCAACTATAATTATCACAATGAATCACCATGGGATCTAAATGTGAACCAAACAAACAAACCAGGATCTTCCTCATCCAGATAGCCTCACATGCAGCTAAACTTTCTGCCATGTATTCCTCTTCTACTGAACTCAGTGCCACAAATCGTTTTTTCCTGCTGTACCAAGAAATTACTATAGATCCGATACTAAAAATCCCTCCTGATGTGCTCTTTCTGTCTATTGGGCTTCCTGCCCAATCTGCATCCATGAAGCCATGCAACTTCACCTCATCCATATGTCTGTACCATAAACCATACTCAGATGTACCCCTGAGATATCTCAAGACATTCTTGCATGCCTTCTAGAAGAGCTTGGTAGGCTTAACCATCTCTTGTGAAAGCTGGTTCACTGCATAGCATATGTCCGGTCTTGTATTGACTAAATACATGAGCGAAGCAACCAACTATCGATAAATAGTGGCATTCACTACCTTTATCGATGTAGCATCCTCTTTCTTCCAATTTCCTGGAAGAGGAGCGTCGATAAGCTTGCAGCTCTGCATGTGAAACTTCTCCAGTATCTCCTACGCATACTTTCCTTGAGACACAAACATTTCACCTTCCCGCTGCCATATTTCCAATCCAAGGAAATAATGAAGGAGGCCTAGATCCTTCATCTCAAACTCCTTTGCAAGATCTGCCTGGCATGAGTGTATCAACGGCTCATCACCTATTAGTATTAAATCATCAACATAAAGTACAATGATTAAAATCTTACCCTCAACCACAATCTGGTATAGGTTTGCATCTGCCTCCCTCTTGGTGAAGCCAAGTCCATTGAAATAGCTATTGATCCGAGTGTACCAAGCACGTTGTGCTTGTTTCAGCCCATACAACGCTCTTTTGAGCCTGCACATATGTGACTCGCTGCTGAAGATCTCAAATCCTTTAGGCTACTTAATGTACTCCTCTTCCTCAACGATCCCATTAAGGAACACAGTCTTCACATCCATATGATGAATGTGCCAAACCATCTGCACTGAGAGAGAAGGGATGTCCGTACAGAAGAATACCTGGTGATAGGTGCAAATATTTCTTCATATTCAATCCCTTCAATATGTGAGAAGCCCTGGGAAACAAATCCTACCTTATACTTCTCGACGCTCCCATCAGCAGCTTGCTTTACCTTGTAGATCCATCTTGATCCTACAATTAATTTTCCCACCAGCCTTGGAACAGTCTCCCAAGCACTGTTTCTGACAATGGAGTCATACTTCTCCACCATGGCATATACCCATGTGGGCTCCTGTGTTGCTTCTTCAAAAGAACATGGCTCTGTCACAATACACTTTCTCATAAGAGCCATGTATCCAGTATATCAGTCAGGGTACTATCTCTGTCTGCGCTATGATGTAGGGACTCCTACATTCTGTGCCGCATCAAGCTTCAGTCTCTCAGCTTCTGTGGTAATCTTTCTGCCTTGCCTGATGTTTGGTTCTGCATGAGTGGACTCCTCCACTCCATGAATCTCCTCCTATGGATGATCCACATCCAGAGGCTCATCTTTGGGAACAATAAGTTCCTCTTCCGCATGCAAGTGTAGCTCTGTCTCAAGCGAAAACTTCATGGCTTTCACCTAATTGAATTTTATATTATGTCGCACAATAGTCATCCGAATATATGGAAAATACACAATAGAGTTATGGGGGTTTTCTGTGTACCCCACAAATATCCCAACTTCTGTAGTCGGCTCTAGCTTCTTCCTAGCATCCTTCGTCACATGAATGTAAACAGGTGAGCCAAAATTGTTCAAATGAGAAATATCAGGCTTCTTACTAGAAAATACTTCTTTGGGTGTACTCATGACAATTACTCTATGAGGACAACAGTTTTGCACCTAAACCATAGTTTTGCATGCTTCTCCCCACAAGTGCATCGGTAAGCCCTGGTCATGCAGCATCACTCGTGCAGCACCCACGATCGTTCTATTCTTTCTCTCCGTGAACCCATTTTGTTGTGGGTTATGATGTGCTATGAGTTCTCTTCGAATTCCTTCTTTGCTATAGAAGTTTTTGAATTTTCCCGAGATGTATTCACCACCATTATCGCTCCATAGAGATTTCACCTGCTTCCTCGACTCCTTCTCCACCAATGCCTTGAACTCACAGAACTTTGAGAATGTTTCACTCTTCTTCTACATGAAGAATATCTAGCATCTACGAGAATAATCATCAAAAAATATCACATAATACCTATGTCTTGTTGTTGAAGCAACTGAGAATAGTCCACACACGCCTATGTGAATTCTCTCCAGGATCACCGAAGCATGGTTCTCCTTCTCATGAAAGGTGGTCTTCACAAACTTATCCATGGTACATCCTTTGCACTAATCTGACTGCGTAAGAGTACCCTTGGGAAGTCCAGTATAAATTTGCTACAAAATCTTCAAAGCGCCATGGTGAAGATGACCCAATCTTCTGTGCCATAATTCGCCCTCATCGTGGCTCACCACTTCTTCTACTTTGCCCACCATTGTAGCGCAACCATATACGTCAAGCTTGTAGAGATTCTTAATTCGAACCCCTATATTCTTTTTTTGACCGATGTTTCTATGTTGAAGGAAGGATTTTCCCTCACTAAAAACAACATCATAACCCTTGTCTTCCAGCATTGCGACTGAGACCAAGTTCTTCTTTAGACCTGGAACATGCATGAAATTCTTCAACAAGAACGGATTACAGGACTCCCTCTCAAAGGTAATGGTCCCAATTCAAATTGCATTGTACTGACCATCATCACCCATCTCTATATGCATCTGGAGGTCCTTATCCTCCAAGTCACTAAAAAACTCTTTGTCTCCCGTCATATGGAAAGACGCATCACTGTCAATATACCACACCGATCCCATGCAGCTTGAAACCAAACATGTGTTCAAGGAAAAATCTAGCTCAAATTTTGAGGCTAAGGCCTCTCCAGCTGTAGATCCAGCACCCTGCTTATTCTTCTTCTTCTGTGGACATTTAGTGGAAAAATGTCCATGTTCGTGACAGTGAAAAAACTTCACTTTGAACAAATCCTGGTTCTTGCCTTTAGCACCGGATTTTAAAGGATTTTTTTTCCCCTTCCCTTTCCTTGCTTTGGCAGTCAAAGCATGATTCTCTTCATCTTCATTCTTCTCTAAATATTCATCCCTGGTACCCCACCTTATCTCCTCCTGCACAAGATCCAACCAAAGTCACTCCCATCCCGGCAGTTTCTCCCGTCCATTGGCAAAGTCTTCGTAGCTATGAAAAATCTTCAGAAGCCCAAGGAGATCCAAGCTCACCAAGTCTTATTCATCAACAGTAAACCCCACACTTCCCAGTTCATCCTTACAGTGGACAAAATTCATGAGGTATTTTGGAATACTGTCGCCTTTCTCCATTTTTATTTTTCTGAGCTTGTCTTTAAGCGACAACTTCCTCTAGTCACTTCTGCTTTGGAAAAAGTCTGTCAAAGCCTTCCACATTAAGAATGGAGTGGATTTACAATTAATTCTGGACACAATATGGTCCTTCACACCTTCCAAGAGAATCCTCCTCGTCTTTGTAGTCTTCTTTTACCATGCATCAAGTAATGCAGCATCGCTAGATCCCAGCTTAGGAACTTCGCTATCGATGAACCCCTTCAGCCCATTATCCTCCAACACCACCTCCATCCTATCCTTCCAGGCCATTTAATTCGAGCCCCCATAAAGGGCATACTCCAATCCCACCCCGTTGAAAGACATTTCAATGTATACTCGATTTCTGCAGCAAGAATCTTCTGTAGCAAATTCGAATTGTCCACCCGCACAAAATCACTTCAAAATTACAATCTTCAATAAAAAATGCTCTAATCTCATGTAGAAATTGTATGCAATAAGAATTCATATGTCCAAGATCCACCTGATCTCACACTATTTAACTTTATGCAAGATATTGAATCTATTCCACTTGTTAATCTTTTGCAGAAAAATTAATTGCACACAACATAAACATAAACAAAAATATTCAATCGCACATAACACAGTTTTTAACCAGGAAAGCCTGAAGTTGAAAACCTAAAATATATGTTATGTAAAATGGAGATCATATGAAAATCTCATACAAGCATACAAATCTTATCACAAGCCCTCAGTACAGTATAATCGTCATACACTAATCATGCTTAATCTTGCAAATCCATGCACCGAACTTTGCCACCTACTAGCCTGCCTCCACTGTGCAATCTCTGTTGAAGAATAGCTCTGAATGAATTCAAATCACTCCATCCTTTATTTTTCAATCCTCATTGGCATCTCCACTGAGTGTGTGGTGCAATAAATGCATCACTATAGCCACAACAGATAGTCTATCTTTCCCTTTCACATATCTATCCACTGGTCTCCACTGAAACTTCCATGCACTGTAGTTAACTGATGTATTCTTTAGTTGATTAATGAGTTATTATTTGTGAATTAATTCACTCCACTCTCACTAGTGTATTAATCAGTTAGACTAGATACAACTATCTCAACTGAGTCTAACTGAGTTAAACTGAATACAACTCCATAACTACTTCTTCCAACTGTGTCATAACTCTGCCACTTGAATTCTAATTGAGTCCTTCATGCATTAGCTCCAGTAAACCCTTAGGAATAGCGTAATTCCTTCTGTCAGCTGATGTGCCACATATGTGCACTGAACTGAAGTGCTCCAAGAGAATGAGTTGTTTTTTAGAGTCTGTTTATTATTAAGAGCTAATAATAATCGATATGCATCTATTTTTATATTGACGATCTATAAATAGACTTCACCCAATATTCTAAAAACATAATTTCATCTATTTTTCCAACTTGATCAACCATCCAAAAATAGCATCTTGCAACTTCTGAGATATGATCATCATGTCTAAAAATAGACATGTGCCAAAAATATCCTGTGGACCCACTTAGTGAAGGCGACTATTTTCACTAAGTTCATCATCTTGTTGAATCTCAAAATTTTTCTTGATATATAGTGGTGCCTCAAAGAAAATCATTGGGTTCAAGGAAGCACTCTTTGATATGGTTGAGAAGGGTACTAATCTGGAAATTATCCTTGGAGATAATGCCCCATATCCCGTGAAAGGGACAGGGACTGTGACCCTCCACTTGTCTTAAGGTCAAGTCCTCCACTTGCAGGATGTACTCTATGTACCTAATTTAAAGAAGAACCTTGCATCTGTATCGACCATGGAAGACAAAGGTTTAAATGTGGAATTCAATGACGGTAAGGTGCACATGTGGAATAAGAGCTTCAAGGAAGCTATCATGATTGGGTTTAGAGTTGATACACTCTATCAGGTTGGAGGAAGTCCATTAGGAGCGATGACATGTGATACTATCCGAGAAACTGAACTATGGCACTAGAGGTTTGGACACCTTCACTACAAGGCCCTTCCCAAAGCAAGGAAGGTGGTGACAGGGATGCAAAAGTTTTCAAATGATCATGAAGGTGTATGTAAGGGTTGTGCTGAAGGAAAGCACACAAGGGGACCTTCCCCCTCAAGTGTCACAAATACAACTGATGTCTTGCAATTTATCCATTCTGATCTATCTAGTATGCTGCCTGTGACATCATTGGGAGGATGTCCTTATTATATGACGTTCACATATGGCTTCTTTTGCAAAACCTGGATATACTTATTAAAGAATAAGGATGAGGCTTTCATGTGGTTCCGTACCTTCAAAGCCTTGGTGGAAAATATGACAGGGAAGAAGATCAATATTTTGAGAACTGATAATGGAACTAAATATGAGACAAATGAGTTCAAGAACTTTTGTAGAGAAGCTGGCATAAGGAGGTGGACCATGACTGTCTATACTCCTGAGCAAAGTGGTGTTGTTGAATGAAAGAACAAGACCATTGTGGAAGTTGCTCGTGCCATGCTATGTGACCAAGGTCTACCGAAGTTTCTGTGGGGAGAAGATTTGAACACTGTTGTGTACATACAAAAACAATGCCCGCATTTCGCTCTAGACTCCAAAACTCTAGAAGAGGTTTTCCCTGGTAAGAAACCTGACGTGTCACATTTTAGATTTTTTGGATGTCCTGTTTATTTTCATGTGTTGAAAGAAAAGGGGAACGAGTTGGATGCTTTTAGGAATAAAGAATTTTTTTGGGCTACAGTGAAAAATTGAAGGTCTATAGAGTCTATGTGTCTGTTCAAAGGGAAGTGGAGATATGCCACGATGTCACCTTTGACGAAGATGCTCCCCTAAGGAAAGTACTCAATATTCCGTGATCTGAGGAAGATCATGAAGCAAGGCCTAGAAAACAAGAGGAGCCGAAGGATGAGATGATGCGTGATGTTGAAGGACCGATGGGCCCGAATGATCCACCTCTTTCACTTGGAAAGAGACCATCACGGCTCAAGGACACTCTCGAGGATGCTAAGGGGAATATGACCCCAAGGGGGATATTGCGTGAAAGTAAGAAACCAAGTAGATACCAAGGGCATCTAGTATCCATGAGTATAATTTTACAATCCGAGCGTGGATATTTTGAGGAAGTCGTAAAGCATCAAGTCTGGAAGTATGCTATGCATAAAGATTATGAGTCCATAATGAAGAATGATTTCTGGGATGTGTTTCCAAGAATGAAGGACATAGGAGTTGTCACCTTGAAATGGATCTAGAAGATCAAGAATGGATCTGAAGGAAGTGTTGAAAAGTTCAAGGCAAGATTCATTGCTCATAGATTCTCTCAAAAGGAAGGCATAGACTATGATGACATATTTTCACCTGTGGCCTGATATACCACCATTTGATCTATTATATCCATTATTTCTACGCAAGGATGGAGTCTCCATTAGATGGTTATGAAGAATGCATTTTTGCATGGTGTCATAAAGGAAGAGGTATATGTGGAGCAAGCTCTGGAGTTTGAAGTCCAGGATCAGGACACCCATGTCTACAGGTTGAAGAAAGCCCTTTATGGGCTGAAGTAAGCACCTATAGCTTGGTAAAAGAGGATAGATATCTACTTGATGACGCTGGGCTTTAGTCATAGTAATATTGATCGAAACCTTTACTTCAAGGTTATCGAGGAGAATCCTCTCATTCTGGTGTTGTATGTGGATGACCTCATCCTCATAGGTGCTGACCCTCTCATTCATCAGTGCAAGAGGGAGCTTGTTTTTGAGTTCGATATGAAGGACCTAGGACTGATGCACTATTTCCTGGGCCTGGAGGTCTGGCAGAGACCTGGTGAGATTTTCCTTTCTCAAGGAAAATACATTGTGAAGCTTCTGGAAAGATTTAGTATGGTGGACTAAAAATCTGTGTCGACATTAATGGAGTTCAAATTCAAGAAGTTGAGTGGCAGCATTGTTGGGCATGTATTAGCAAATCCTACTAAGAATCGTTGACTCGTAGGGGCCTTGATGTTCTTAGTGAACACCCGTCGAGATATATTTTTTGCAGTGAACACTTTGAGTCAACAGACGCTTGAGCCTCATCACTTTCACCGGGTTGGTGCCAAGAATCTTCTAAGATATCTTCAGGGCACAATAAACCATGGGCTTAGATACACTACCGAGAGCGTGACACTCCTTGGATATACTAATGTCGATTGTGATGGGAGTGTGGTGGATCGTAAGAGCACATCGGGATGCTGCTTAAATCTTGGTTCTGCTTCGATATCATGGATGAGAAGAAAGAAGAATTTGGTGGCTTTGATCACAGCAGAGGCCAAATACATTGCAGTGAGTATGGCCTGTTGTGAAGTAGTTTGGTTGCAAAATATATTTAGTGACTTGTTCAGAGATGTGCTAGATACCACCGTGATACTCTGTGATAACTAGAGTGGGATTTGCATGTTCGAGAATCCAGCATTCCATTATTGATCCAAGCATATTGATATCAGGTACCACTTTATCCGGGATATGGTATAGCGAGGCACCGTAAGGCTCGATCATATAGGAACCGATGAGAAGAATGCCGATATTATCACAAATCCCCTAGGGAAGGTCAAGTTCCTAGCCTTCCGTGAGAGTCTTGGTATCATGGAACGACCCTATGATGTGGGTCCTGTTTGACGATGAGCTCTAGGTGCTCTGTGGGGATTTGGGGATAGCTTCTTGGAGCTATAAGAAACCACAGGGATAGGGTTGCCGAACCTTGCTGGTGTGTGTGGGCCCCACCGTTGTGATTATTGAGTTGGTTCACCTCTCATTATCTGTGCCTCGTATGCATCCTACCCATTGATTTCAGGGCTCATGGGAAGTACCTCTCATTTGGCCAATGAGGTGGGAAAATATAGAGCCTAGTAGCAAAGACTGATGGATGCATCAGAGATTTCCGTACTCTCCATCTAGGATAGCACGGTCCAACCACTTAATCTGAGATCAATTATAGTGAGGTTTCAGACCTCTAACTGACTTTGGGTCAGGTAAACCAACTTCAGGTTGGTATGAGACTCTTTGTGAGTCCTATAGAGGTTTTTGACCTCTGGGCTGAATCTGTCAACCGGGAATGATGTATTTGTGACTAACCCACTTCTGTTCTAAAATAGGTGGATGGATTTATCCCTAGTTAAGAGGGAGTGTTAAAATTGGACAACTAGGTCCAAACTCCATGTTGTGATGCTAAGATGAAGACACCAATATTTTTATTGGGTTCCTCTTTCAGAGAGGTGCAATTTTAATCTAAAGATCATCTTGATCCGATGAGTGTGAATGGGACCCATGGTGAGAAGAGTTCATTTTCTTTATAAGGAGAAGATGGCAGCCCATTTTCATCATGCATTAGCTTATTATTTTTGTAGGGTCTGCAAAGACTTGCATCCCCGGGTTGTTTAGCAGGGTTGTAGTGTTCTTTACCCAAGAGTGTTCCCGGTCGGGAATCCCTACCTCATCCTCAAGGAAGGAGAGGATTGGAGCTACATTTCCTCATTCCGGCATTTGGCCAAGCTAACACCTTCAATATAGCGTTATTTCTGTAGCAGATTAACGTTGTGTTTCTAGCTGCAGCAACAGAGGAACTCATAGAGTCATTCCTTGGATTATTCTTCAGCGGAGATCTTGTATATTCTTTGGAAGAGCATAATAAGATACTCCAGGGCTTCATTTCTGATCTTTGGCACCAGACCAATCACTCACCATCTCTCACAGTGCATTCTTGGGCAGAAACTGCATTATTTTATGCTGGCAGTTGCTGGGATGGTCACCAGAGCTTATTAGGAGTTTTTTTGAGTGAAAATGGATCAGCCCTTTGCTTGAGAACATTATCAGAGGAGGGCATGATTATTTTAGATCTTCCATAGCCTCATTCTCATTTTTTTTTAGTTTCAGTGACAAGTTATTTGTCACATTGTACAATATTCGACATTTATAGCAATCTCTCCTAGTTTGGCTACAAATCTTGTATTGGAGCCCATTCTTCTATTCTTGGGAATTTCTTTGTATATTTCAGTAATATTTCATGTATGCACATCTATAGTAGTAGCTACACTCCAATAGATAGCGTTGTCACTGCTTCCCGCATTTTATGCAGTTGATGCATCTCTTGTATTTCACGTGTTAATATTTGGAGATTGATTCCCATTGCATGAGGGGATTATTCCTCATGATATTTCTATATATTTTTGCTGATACATTAATGTAAATGATGGATTTAATATATTTCATCTTATGTTGCATTCATATTTGCATAGTTTCATGATTGTGTTCATGTATTACTGTAAGCTGTCTCATTGAGCATTTGCTGAGAGATCTAGTTTGGGGAGATCTGTATAAGCCCTCTAGGATTATTTATTTGAGGTAATATTATAGGAGAGTAATGTACGAAGGGTAAATAGATGGATCCAAGTCCCAGTTTAACTTATTTTTACACTGCCTTCCTTATACAACGTCCTTGAGGACCATATTGCAGAAATTCCCGAAAAAGGAATATTACAATGGTATCAAAGCATGATCTTTGGCTCAGCCTATGGATTCAAACCAAAGTGTTGAATCCCTACAGGGGCATATTTCAAGATCTATAGACAAATTCTACATATGGAGAGGTTGCCTCCGGATCTCATCCTTTTTTCAAAGGTGACATATCCAGTAAATTCCCCTGCAGTCAATCTCTGGAATAGAATTTTGATATTCTTGAGAAGGGAACTTTACAGCTGTGTAGCCCAAGATAAAATTCCATTAGAAGGAGAAGATCCTCATTCAGAAGAGGAGATGTACAAAAAAACAAGAAAAGAGAAATGACAGAAGAGGAGGTTCCCTTCTTCTTTTCCAGACCCTGGAGGGTATCATTGAAGATCTTGAGGAGAAAGAAAGGGAAAACTGGAAAGGTTTTCTGAGAGGGTTTGTGGATGGATAAAGCCCTAGATATTATTATGATGGGTGTGATCATTCATCCACACATGCAGATCCATAGCGCATTCCATTGCCCACTTGCATTGCCGGAAGGATGGAGGAAGGAGATGAGGCCATTGGGGCAACAACGCTGCAACTCAAAGGTATGGCTCATGGTTTGTGGTCTAAAAATTCTATTTCATGTTATCATGCAAATGTAGAATCATATGATGGATTCAATAGAGGGTTGATGAGAAAATTTGATGAAAATCACCGTGAATCTCTATGTATCAAAACATCAAGAAATTTGCATGCATTGAAGGAAACCATGAAACAAAATCCATTCCATATTTCTAAAGGGGATGAAAACATGTATGATGGCTTGCTAAAGGCAGGATCCCTATTCTATGAAGGGCCCTCTTCCATTTTTAAAGTCATGGTGGTACTTCCTTCAAGAGATGACCAAGATCTAGGGTCACTCCTTGATGATGAGGTAATATCATTTATTGATGGAGAGGAGGAGCATATAAGGTCTAACAGTGCTGTCCCATTGGGAGGAGATCCATTTCCACATGGAGGTAAAAAGGGAGCCCTTGCTTCCATTAGAGAATCCCTTGCACCTTTGCAGGAAGTTCCAAATGTTTTAGCATGTGGAAACCATAGCACAATTTCGAAGTCATATGTAGCAACTATTGGGGATTGTGAGATGGAGGAGGAAGAGAAGGATCGACATCAAGGGTTGATACACCCTTATCTATTCCAGAGATTCTTTGCACAAGAGAATGAGGTTGTACAGTGTAGTGAAGAGAGGGACAAATCAATCCTCTTATACATATAGTCCACTTCTGATCTTGATGTCTCACTATATGGAGGCATTCCACCTGGAAGGACACCTGATCTAGCATTGATGAGGGGCATCTTGTCATTTAGTTCACCACTCTTGGATTCCAGAGCGGTGAAGACATTGGAGGAGTCCATAATAGCGCAGAGAGTTTGGGATCAACGCAAGTAGGAGAGAGGCACTCTCTCATTTTCAGCATCACCCACTCTCATGAGTTATACTACGCTGATAGTGTTTGCTACAGGGATGGAGGATGGAATCTTCATGATGTAGGATGAATTCTCCATAGATTTTATGGGGAAGAGGATAATTAATTTGAAAGAGGACTCTTTCACACATGGGAGTAGATGGAAGTTACTCATGCTTACATTGACCAGGATTAGGAGATTCCTTTTGGATGACAACTTCTCATGGGAGGCTAACTTCCCAGGATCACCATTACTATTTGAGAATGAGCAACTGCATAATGGGCATGGTAGCATTTTGGAGGATGAATTTGGCATGGGGGATGTCGAAGTAGCAGGCAGCAGCATGGGGGGAGCATCACATTGCAGATTACAAGCGCTGTCCATGAGGAGGATTGATCTGTGTTGGAGGTCTCCACTTTTGGTAGAGTGCTCCCAGGATCTAGGTGCATGCATGGTTTTGGATGACCCGGATGGAGATGACTAGTACATGGTGGATTATATGGTCATATATTATAATGACAGAGACTTCTTGACTAGGACCTCTAGTCTCAAGAAGAAACTATTACATACAACACATGAGGACTTCCTAGATATGCACCTTGATGCATATTTTGTCTTGCTAGAGGAGTTCATTTGGGAGGGAATTCAGTATGATCTATATCACCATATGGATAGATTCATAGTCTAGATGACTTTGGAGAGGATGGAACAACCATTTCCCTACTCATTTGAGGTGAGGGAGAGCATTCAGATGAGTCATTTCAGCTCAAGGAGAAGAGTACATGGTAAAGAAGGTAGATGTTTTCATTTTTATTTACCTCTCTTTACTTTATATGAATAGCTTGATGAGATAATGATGATAACATCTCCTTATGCTCCTTATTATGATGTACTTGTGGCCCATTGCAGCAATGGGAGTGGCCATTTTCATGATGGTTTGTGGGGGAAGCCACATATTTCTCGGTTTGCATCATTGGCACCAATTTGTACTCTCATGTTTTCATATTATGAGATGTTTGTGGCAGAAAAAAAGTGGTTGGAAAAGAACTTGTTGTTTTTAGTTTTGATGCAGGTAAGAGGTGCATTGGTCCCATGAATGGAGCAGTGACAGCTTGTTTTAATTGTATTTTTCCTCCTTGTATTGCTGATGATTATAAATTCACAAGGAGCACTATTGTGAGAGTGGTGTATATTTTGGGGCAGCCCATTGGGAGCATGATTCTCCCCATTGTACATGCTTTATATTGCAGGAGACACCATGGGTAAACCATGATTGCCACATTTCTATTTTCCTCTTCTTGTGGGAAAAACCGTTTGGAGAACTTGAGGGGGAACTTCATGGCTAATTTTCTTGATGGGGAAGCTTGGGCCATTATTGGAGGCCTTACCATTTTATCCCAAGGAAAAAGGCAGCCCCATGTGTACCACAAATGGAGAGAGAAACATCTTGGGAATCAAAAGCCCAACTCTTCATTCAGCCCCAACACATTGCATATACCAAGGGTTGAGATTTCTATTTGGATGATAGCATGGATGAGGGGATCATCATTGCGGATACATTTTTCCCATGCATGTCATCACTCCTACCTTGAGGAGGCCATAGCACAGCAAGAAGGTTTCCACCTACACCTTATACCTTTCCATAATGAGCACCATTTTGGTTTTCATACCTGGGAGGAAGCATTGGAGGACAGATATGTTGCAGGATATCTTGAGCAGTGGTGGAGATTGTTGATGAGGAGGCTATAAGAAGAGGGGGAGGAATTTTGTCTCTCTATGCATTTTCTTGAGGACAAGTAACATGTGGGAGCGAAGGACCGTAATGTTCCCAATTTTTAGCCTCAAGCTAAAAGGAACATTATAGTTTGCATATTTTCATTTTGATAAATAAAATGGGTAAGGAGACACCTTAACCCCTTTAGATGGAGAAATAACACTCCTTGTGTGAAAGGAGGAATAATAAAGAAGCTGAATTGAGCACCACATGGTGTGAACAGGATTGGATCATGCTTGATCTAGTCATTTTGACCAAGTCAACTAAAACTGTCTAGATATATTGAACCTACTTGGACAGTGCAGTTTTAGTGGAGGCTCCACTTGCTTGAGTTAGAAGCAAGTGTGAATGGGACCCATGGTGAGAAGAGTTCATTTTATTTATAAAGAGGAGATGGAAGCCCATTTTCATCATGAATTAGGTTATTATTTTCGTAGGGTCTGTAAAGACCTGCATCCCCAGGTTATGTAGTAGGGTTGTAGTGTTCTTCACCCAAGGGTGTTCCCGGTCGGGAATCCCTACCTCATCCTCAAGGAAGGAGAGGATTGGATCTACATTTCCTCATTTTAGCATTTGTCCCGGTGAACACCTTCAATATAGCGTTATTTCCACAACATATTAACATTGTGTTGCTGGGTGCAGCAATCCAGGAACTCATAGAGTCACTCCTTGGCTTATTTTTCAGTGAATATCTTGTATATTCTTTGGAGGAGCAATAGAGGAGGCTCCTGGGCTTCATTTCTGATCTTTGGCACCAGGCCAATCACTCACCATCTCTCACAGCGTAGTCTTGGGAAGAAAATGCATTATTTTATGCGGGGAGTTGCTAGGAGGGTCACCAGAGCTTGTCAGGATGAGTGTTTTTGAGTGAAAAGAGATCAGCCATTTTTTTGAGAACATTATCAGAGGAGGGAATGAGTATTTCAGATCTGCCATAGCCTCATTCTCATTTTTGTTCAGTTCTAGTGACAAGTTATTTGTCACATTGTACAATTTCTGGCATTTCTAGCAAACTCTCCTAGATTGGCTAGAAATCTTGTATTGGAGACCATTCTTCTATTCTTGGGCATTTCTTTGTATATTTCAGTCATATTTCATATATTCACATCTATAGCAGTAGCTACACTCCTAGAGACAGCGTTGTCACTGCTTCCGTCATTTTATGCAGTTACTGCATCTCTTGTATTTCATGTGTTAATATTTGGAGATTGATTCCCATTGCATGAGGGGCTTATTCCTGATGATATTTCTATATATTGTTTTTGATACATTAATTTACATGATGGCTATAATATATTTCATCTTATGTTTCATTCATATTTGCAGAGTTTCATGATTGTGTTCATGTATTACTGTAAGCTCTCTCAATGAGCATTTGCTAAGAGATCTAGTTTGGGGAGATCTGTATAAGCCCTCTAGGTTTATTTCTTTGAGGTAATCTTCCAGGAGAGTAATGTACGAAGGGGAAATAGAGGAATCTAAGTCCCATTTTAACTTATCTTTACACTTCCTTCCTTATACAGCGTCCTTGAGGACCATATTACAGAAATTCCCGAAAAAGGAATATTACATAAATCGACATATAATCCTCGAGAAAGAGCTGCAAAAAATTATAGTATAGTTGAATATTTGGCACAATCCCCTTCAGCTATGTCTACTCTTAAGGTATTACAAAATTGTCCCTCCCAGAAGCAGGCTTTATTATCGGCCATTGGTGGAATTGATCCAACTGATTCTAATCTTGTCGTCTTTAATCATATGGGCTATGTGCTGCAATTACCAGTAGAATTGGCATTCTCCATCCAAGTAAATGTTCTCAATCACCTTGTACATCACACTATTATTGATGAGGGAGCATCTACATGCATTATGTATCTAAACTATTGGAAATCGCTTGCTTTGCTCTGATTATCACAATCATCAATGACATTGTCGGCTGTTGTTGGAAGAACATATAAACCTTGTGGTATTATTAATAACCTACAAGTTGAATTAGAGGGAAAAAAATAATTATTGATGTTGATGTTGTTGACAGACCCCTTGACTATAATATTTTACTCGGAAGACCATTGGTATATGCGATGATTTCCATTGTTTCTACATACTTTAGAATGATTTCCTTTCCACATAAAGGTACAATCACAATCATAAATCAATTATCCTTTTTTCCCTCCACTTCACAGGTAACTGGAAGCGTTCCATATATTCACTTACCCCAACTAGAAATTTAGAACATTGGTGTAGGACTCTTAAAGGATTCCACTCTTATGGGAACCTTTGCATTACTGCTACCTCCGACGTCAGTAGAAATTACAAGCATAGAGACCCGCTACATGTTCTCTTCCACTCTATGTTGGAAATATGATGCAAAGTGTTGTCCTTGATGGCAACCCACTGAATGAAGATAAAGACATGCGACTGTTGACTTGTGTTTTCCTTGATGGCAATCCACCTGATGAAGCTATTCTTGACTTGATGGACTTGGTAAATGATGTAAATCTGATGTGATATGATGGTTGTTGAACAATATGATGTAGAGAGTTGTTCTTGAATGGCAACACACCTGATGAAGATGATGGAAAATTACTTGATGAAGTTGTGCTTGATAGAATGTCTTGATGAACCTGTTTAAAGATGAAAATCTGATGTATCTACAGAGAGTACAGAAGGTAATGAAGAAAGGAATTCATTATGGGCTAGATCTATGATGAAAAGAGTATGTTTCAAGACATACGTGGATCTGTCTGGGGGAAGTCGCGTATGCACGCGGGAAACAACGTTCCAAGTCGCGTATGGGCAAAAAGCACTCATAAAGTGCAAATCCAGGAGTAACCACCATGGTATGGACCCATTGTATTGGGTAATGATTCGTCTAAATGACCCCGTCCAGGAATACCATCGGAAGTAATATTGTTTTGGCTCATGGTATTGAAAAAGGGGCTCGTGGTATTGAAGGCTCATGGTATTGAAAAAGGGGCCCGTGGTATTGAAAAAGGATAAACCTATATAAGGAGAAGAAATTCATTGTGCAAATCATGAGTGTGGGAACTAGATGTCTGAACTTGAATGAATACTTCTCTCTGAAGTATATCTGAATGGAAAGGGTTATAGTTGAATGATAGATCTAAATGTATGATGCTCCAATGAAGAAATGATGAAGAAGGGAATCTAGATCTGGAATATATTTGTATCTGCTAGATCTGTTTATGCAATGCTTAGATCTGAAATGAGGCGAACATCTGTCTGAAGTAAAGGGTTGAATCTGAACTGAATGTCTGATCTGAAGAAGTATGCAGCTCTGAAATGGTTAAAGATCTATACGCTAGTTCGTCGCAGAGGAAGCGCGTATATACGCGGTTTCGTTGAAGAGAAAGTGCGTATGCGCAGTGAAATTAATACAGAGGTATACGCTGGTTGATGTGGACGGAAGCACATATATACGCGACATCAGTGAAAGGAAAGCGCGTATGCAAACTAGGGTTTGCTGAAGCATGGGGTATGAAATCTCTGATCTGATCTGCTCTGTTTTAGCTATCTGTTGTTGATGTTTGACTGTACTTAAATGTATGGAGAGGGTCCAGTCTGAAAATATGATGAAATGTGGCCTGCAAGTTGAGTTCTATTGAAGTTGTTGGATCCAGTGTGAAAATTGATGAAACGTGGTCCAAGGTGGTGCTGAGGGTTGTAGCCTTCAGTCAGGGGGTTGTAGCTCCCTTCCAGGTGAGGCTGGTAAACGAGATCGGGGGGTCGTAGCTCCCTTCCAGGAGAGGCTGGTAAACGAGTTAGGGGGTCGTAGCTCCCTTCCAGGAGAGGCTGGTAAACGAGTCAGGGGGTTGGAGCTCCCTTCCAGGAGAGGCTGGTAAACGAGCGCAGGTGGGTGCCTGCGTGCTGGTCAAGTCTGCGCCAGCACATATGTTGTAAGATGTTTTTCTCTATAATAAAATATTGAAGGCTGAGCAACTGCAGCGGTGGTTTTCTCCCGACTTGGGTTTCCACCTAAAAATCCTGGTGTTCATGTGTGATGTTTTGTGTGATGGTTTATTCTGTTGTTACTACACATGTTTACTGTTAACTTAACATCAGATTATTGAATAGTGAAAAGAACTAAGTGAATAAATATCTGCATATTTAGATATCTGCTAATACGCGAGTTGCATGAAGGATATCCGCGTATATACGCGAGTTTACTAAATGAAAGTAGTGTATGGGTTTTAAAGAGTGCAGAAGTAAAAAGTTTTGAATATGCTGTAAATACTGATTCACCCCCCCCTCTCAATATTTTTCCCAACAATTGGAATAAGAGCAGGTCCTTCTGTAGAAGCTTGATCGCTTGAAGGAGATCCGTCGCAATGGGAAGTCAAGAAGGAGTAATGTCTATAAAGCCACCTCTATTCAATGGAAGCAATCTGATATTTTGGAAGGTATGAACAAAAGCATATCTGCAAAGTCTTGGTGCAGATGTATGGGCAATCGTGGAAGAAGGTTATCAATATCCGGCAAGTATTCCTACTGATGCAGCTGAAAGGAAGAATTATGAAATCAATGCCAAAGCAGTGAATGTCTTATTAGGAAGCATGTCTGAATCAGAATTTGCTAAAGTGATGCAGCTACATTCAGCAAAAGAAATATGGGACAAAATCATTCTGAGCTATGAAGGAGATACAAAGGTAAAAAGTGCAAAACTCCAAACTCTTAGAATTGAATATGAAAATTTGAAGATGCACAGTGATGAAAGTGTTGCCAGCTTCTTTCTTCGTCTAGATGATATTGTAAGTCGAATGAGAAATTTGGGTGAAACCATAACTGATACTACTCTGGTGGAAAAAGTCTTAAGATCGTTGACTTCAAAATTTGACTCTAAAGTTTCAGCTATTGAAGAAAGGCAAGATTTGCAAACTCTTACTATTGTTCAATTACATGGTATTATGACTGCTTTTGAAATGAGACAAGGGGGTCCTTCTCAAATCAGAGAAGCTGCTTTTAAGGTATCTACAAGAGGAAAAGAAAAGGAATTTGTGAAAGAATCCAGCTATATATCCGATGAAGAAGAAGTGAATTTCGTGAGAAAACTCCAACTAGGAACTGGAAGATTCAAAGGTAAGCTTCCCTTCAAATGTTTTGAGTGTGGAAAAGTTGGTCACTATGCTGCTAAATGTCCTTATAAAGAAAAACATGGTAAAGGAAAACAATTTGAAAAAAGGAAGAGTTATTATGCAAATGAAGATGATGATGAAGTGTCCAGTGAAGATGAAGAAGATTCTGACCAAGCTCTACAAGTGCTCATGGCAAAGAAGCAAAAGAAGAAGGTTACTTGAGGAAAGGAGATACCTCAGAAATCATGTATAGCAAAAATTGAAGAAGATGAAACAGATTCTGACGAAGCTCTACAAGTGCTCATGGCAAAGAGGAAAAAGAAGAAGGCTACTCGAAGCAAGGAGATATCTCAGAAAATTGAAGAAGATGAATCTGATAGTGATTTGGGGCCTTGTAATATTCTTTGTGCAAGCAATGGTGTAGAAAGTGAAAGTAAGGTTGTGGATCTAGAACAAGCTATCAAGATCAAAGTTGAAGAACAACAAAAGGAAATTGATAAGAAATATTCTATCTACAAAGAGATGATCTCTCAAATGAAAGATCAAATAGAAATGCTGAATGAACAGGTGGACAAGTATCAAAGGTTTCATAATTATGCATCCAATTGAATTAAAGAACTAGAAGCAGAAATCAACGATCTAAATGCAGATCTCGAAAAATCAAGCAAGAAGAATGAAGGACTTGAAGCTGCAATCATCTTTCTACAAACATATCTTGAAGCATCAAATAAGAAGAATGAAGAACCTCTGTCATTTGAAAAGGAAGGCCTTGAAGAAGAAATCATCTCTCTCAAAGAAGATCTGGAAAAATCAAATAAGAAGAATGAAGAGCTGCAACAAACATGTGAAGAAAACGAAAATTGGTTGAAAGAAGAGATTCTAAATCTGAAGGATCAAGTAGAAGATGGAAGAAGGAAAGAAGAAATCTTGACGAAGCAATGTCAAGCCTTGGAGGTTGAGGTAAACATTCTCAAAGGTAAATTAGAAGAAAAGGTTAAACTTTTGAGGTTTCAAGATAGTACTAACATTTTGGATAATATTCTGAGTAATCAAAGGTCTCCTACTATCAAACTTGGTCTTGGTTTCCATGAAACTGTTAAAGGAGAATCTAGCTCACAAGGAAGTGCTAAAAATTCAGAGAATGTCAATGCAAAACCTGAAGTGTTGAAAGAAACAAAAGGTCAACCAACAATGATGAAATCTCAAAGGAAATCAGTCAATAAAGTTGAATGCTTTAAATGTCATAATTATGGGCATGTTGCAGCAAATTGCAGGAGCAGATCATTTCAGCCTCAATCAAACAGCTCCTACATAGAAAGGTACTCTGGTTTCTTCAAGGGATATTGTTTTTCATGTAACAAGTATGGACATAAAGCAGCTGATTGTAAAAGGAGGAAGATTAGAAATACTCATTATGATTCTTATGCTTATTTCTCTCGACACATGAGATGTTATTCTTGTAACAAGTATGGACATGTAGAAAAGGAATGTAGGTTGAACAGATCTGAGAAAGTGGACAATTTTCAGCACACAGTTAGGAAGTTCAAGCAAATTTGGAAAAATAAGGAGGACCAATCAGAAACGTAGGGAATTCTGACCCTACTGCAGTCATCCGCTTCTGAAGCTTACTTCTCTGATTGACTGTAGGAATGATGTGGGATACATTATGAGATTTAGTAATGTATCATCACAGGGGGAGCAATGTATGATGTCTCTCATGATTGATTTGATTATTCTGGTTATATTTATTTCTGACAGAGCATTGGATATGAAGAAGACAGGTACAGGAAGTACAAGTTCAGGGGGAGATGAAGGAATGTGAAAAATTTCTATGCTTCACTTTTCATACGCGGGTTCTATTAACAAAAGTCGCGTATACACGCGAGTTCCAGCAGACACAGTCGCGTATGCATTGATGATAAGAGAATTTATATGATAGCTGAAGATCTGGAGCAGAGGTTCAGGGGGAGCATCAGTCTGACTGTTAATAACCGTATTATTGACTCAATTTCAGCTTAGTTTCTCAGTTCTAAATAATGAGGAAACGATACATGGTTTCTTGTGTTGAAGATTGTGGATGAGTCATGTTTGCTTGTTGATGAAGAGTATTCATTGTTGAGATGAAAGTCCTATAATTCGGAGATAAGGGTAGCCCATGCAGAGATTGTTGTTGATGACTTGCTGATGAACGTATTCAGGTTGCACAAGTTAAGAAGGAGCACTGGTTCAGGGGGAGCAGCAGGTTGAATACTAATGATTGCATTGTTGGCAATATGACTGCTTATTCTTGGTTATTGTGATACTCATGCTTAATGATGACTTGGTACATGGTTTATTATGATGAGATTTTGATCCCGGTTTACTGAAAAGTATCTTTTGTGTTCACACATGGATGAGTTGGAAGTCGTTTGATTCAGAAATAAATCTTGCAGAGCTTTGTTACTATGGTTGAGATCTTTTGTCTACATATGTTACTTCATGTTAAATCTTAAATATCATGGTGATACTGGACCACATGGATGATTGACACATATTTGAAGATGTTGTTCTGGTATGATAATCTCTCTTGGAAAGATTGTATTGATGCTGCAAAGAATCTGAAGGCTTGGTTACTAATGTGCTTATGCTACAACCGTTGGATGACGCTGGAAGACACAACTACACTGTTCTATCTATTTGTATTCCAGGGAAACATTCCATTGTCCTATATGTCTGCCCTCACATGTTCCAGGGAAGCATTTGATTTTCACAAACTGAAGCTGGAGTTGTCTCTGTCTGTCAGAAGAACAAATTTACTTAAATGCAGAAGATTGAATTGAATACGCGGGTTTCTGGGCATACAGTCGCGTATATACGCGAGTTGAAACACATAAAGACGCGTATGGTTGGTTGCTGACAATTTTTGGTTGGTTCAGCTTTCTTCAGCACAGCTGCAGTGCTGTTTGGTATCTCTGGTGGTGTTCGAGTTCTCATAATTCTATTTCTATTGGTTGATAAAGATGCCTTGATGATTTGTTGGTGAAAGTGTTCAGGATGCACAAACTAAGGGGGAGCCTTAGTCTTATGAAAAGGATGCTTGGATGCACAGATTCAGGGGGCGCATTAGCCTTGTTGAACATAATGCATTGTTGGCATTATGATGGTTCCGAAATATGTTCTCTTTCTTGAGGGCTTTCTGGTGTTGGTCTTAAATAGTCATTTTTGTATTTTGATGAAAAGGTTTTGTTGAGACCCATGATGTAAAATTGTAATTTTCAGTCATGTAAGGACTTGTCAAATTTGTAAACCCACTTGGTTGGGTAGCTGAGTCAAATTTTGTAAACCCACTTGGTTGGGTAGCTGAGTTGAAATGTGTAAACCCACTTGGTTGGGTACTTGAGTCTCATATGTAAATCCACTTGGTTGGATATTTGATGTAAGTATGAGTCTTTGGTGATAGGAAGTTCATAGAGTTATGTACTTTATTGAAAAATATGTTTTGAACTCAGGGGGAGCTTGGTCACTTCAGTATATATCAGATCTGCAGAACGCTTCTTCCAGATGAGGAGAAAAGGGGGAGAGTATGTTGGTATTTGATCTGCCCTTTGCCCTTGATGTCAAAGGGGGAGAGTGACATGGTGTTTGAATGAAGAGAAAGAATGGGTCAAAAATGGAGAGAGTGACATGGTGTCATTGTATTCTTAATGTACCTATCTGTTGTGGTAACCAAACACCATCGTGGTTGCCATCAAGTCCAAAGGGGGAGATTGTTGGCAATATGATGCAGAGTGTTGTCCTTGATGGCAACCCACTGAATGAAGATAAAGACATGAGATTGTTGGCATGTGTTGTCCTTGATGGCAATACACCTGATGAAGTTATTCTTGACTTGATGGACTTGGTAAATGATGTAAATCTGATGTGATATGATGTTTTTTGACAATATGATGTAGAGAGTTGTTCTTGAATGGCAACCCACCTGATGAAGATGATGGCAACTTACTTGATGAAGTTGTGCCTGATAGAATATGCCTTGATGAACCTGTTTAAAGATGAAAATATGATGTATCTACAGTGAGTACAGAAGGTAATGAAGAAAGGAATTAAGTATGTGTTAGATCTATGATGAAAAGAGTATGTCTCAAGGCATACGTGGATTTGTCTAGAATAAGTCGCGTATGCACGCGGGAAACAACGTTCCAAGTCGCGTATGGGAAAAAGCGCTCATAAAGTGCAAAATCAGGGGTAACCACCATGGTATGGACCCATTGTATTGGGTAATGATTCGTCTAAATGACCCCGTCCAGGAATACCATCGGAAGTAATATTGTTTTGGCTCATGGTATTGAAAAAAGGGGCCCGTGGTATTGAAGGCTCATGGTATTGTTTTGGCTCATGGTATTGAAAAAGGGGCCCGTGGTATTGAAAAAGGATAAACCTATATAAGGAGAAGAAATTCATTGTGAAAATCATGAGTGTGGGAGCTAGATGTCTGAACTTGAATGAATACTTCTCTCTGAAGTATATCTGAATGGAAAGGGTTATAGTTGAATGATAGATCTGAATGTATGATGCTCCAATGAAGAAATGATGAAGAAGGGAATCTAGATCTGGAATATATTTGTATCTGCTAGATCTGTTTATGGAATGCTTAGATCTGAAATGAGGCGAACATCTGTCTGAAGTAAAGGGTTGAATCTGAACTAAATGTTTGATCTAAAGAAGTATGCAGCTCTGAAATGGTTAAAGATATATACGCTAGTTCGTCGCATAGGAAGCGCATATATACACGGCTTCGCTGAAGAGAAAGCGCGTATGCGCAGTGAAATTAATACAGAGGTATACGCTGGTTGATGTGGACAGAAGCGCATATATACGCGACATCAGTGAAAGGAAAGCGCGTATGCAAACTAGGGTTTGCTGAAGCATGGGGTATGAAATATCTGATCTAATCTGCTCTGTTTTAGCTATCTGTTGTTGATGTTTGACTGTGCTTAAATGTATGGAGAGGGTCCAGTCTGAAAATATGATGAAATGTGGCCTGCAAGTTGAGTTCTATTGAAGTTGTTGGATCCAGTGTGAAAATTGATGAAACGTGGTCCAAGGTGGTGCTGAGGGTTGTAGCCTTCAGTCAGGGGGTTGTAGCTCCCTTCCAGGTGAGGCTGGTAAACGAGATCGGGGGGTCGTAGCTCCCTTCCAGGAGAGGCTGGTAAACGAGTCAGGGGGTCGTAGCTCCCTTCCAGGAGAGGCTGGTAAACGAGTCAGGGGGTTGGAGCTCCCTTCCAGGAGAGGCTGGTAAACGAGCGCAGGTGGGTGCCTGCGTGCTGGTCAATTCTGCGCCAGCACATATGTTGTAAGATGTTTTCTCTATAATAAAATATTGAAGGCCGAGCAACTGCAGCGGTGGTTTTCTCCCGACTTGGGTTTCCACCTAAAAATCCTGGTGTTCATGTGTGATGCTTTGTGTGATGGTTTATTCTGTTGTTACTACACATGTTTACTGTTAACTTAACATCAGATGAATGAATAGTGCAAAGAACTAAGTTAATAAATATATGCATATTTAGATCTCTGCTAATACGCGAGTTGCATGAAGGATATCCGCGTATATACGCGAGTTTACTAAAGGAAAGTAGCGTATGGGTTTTAGAGAGTGAAAAAGTAAAAAGTTTTGAATATGCTGTAAATATTGATTCACCCCCCTCTCTCAGTATTTTTCCCAACACTCTATCTGACTTAAGGGAGAGTACGGGTGATTATGATATTTCTATGTTGGATGATTTTTTACCGCTCAACCCTATTGAGCTACAATAGCAATCAATCTATTTGGCTTGGGTGGAAAATCAGAAATCAACGTCGCCAAGTGTTTGGGTTGATCGTTGATTAGATTTTGGCACTCCATCTGATCCATTTTCCTCAAAAAATTTTACAGACGAAAATATTTTGGAAACTATGATGTCAGAAGTAGAACCATGGGAAGATTATCATCATCATTCCCATCTTCCTGGTTATGAAGAAAATAATCTTAGTGAACTATATCACCCATCCATTCAAACTTTATTTTCGAATTATTTTCTGATTAATGCAATTGAATCTAAGTGAAATTTATCAAATATCGAAGAAATGATTTCTATCAATATTTCGACTAAACCTGGCGTTGTAGAAAATATTCATGTCAGTGTATATTTTTCTCCATCAAAACTTGATTAATATTGCTCTCTTTTTTGTGAATTTCTTGACATATTCGCTTGGTCTTACAAGGAAATTCCAAGAATAGATACTAGTATAGTTGAACACATTATTAATATGTAGCCTGATGTCAAACAAGTGCATGAACGGCTTCGTCCTGTTCATCCAAAGAAATCCAATGCCATCAAAGCAGAATTTGAAAAATTTTTGCGTGCTGGTTTCATTCACCCTGTTCCGCTAACTGAGTGGGTTTCCAATATTGTTCCTATTATGAAAAAACAAGGAACCATTAGAGTGTGCATCGATTATCAGGATGTCAATCAGGCTTGTCCAAAAGACAACTATCCTACTCCCTTTATCGACCAGATTATTGACGATTATGCTGGATGTGAAATATTTTCGTTCATGGATGGATTTTCCGGCTACAATCAAATCAACTTTCGCCTAGATGACCAACATAAGACAACATTCATCTGTCCTTGGGGCACATTCAAATATAGGAAACTTCTATTTGGTTTAAAAAACATTGGGGAAACTTTTCAGAGAGCAATGGATTATGCTTTCAACCACATCAAGCACATTGTTCAACCATATCTAGATGATTTACCAGCACATTCACGAAAACAGACTGATCACCTGATGCATTTGAGAGCCATTTTATTACGCCGTTGACACTGCAAGATATTCCTCGATGCAAATAAATGTGTGTCTTGTGCTGGTTCTATTCAATTGCTCAGATTCGTAGTCTCAAAAGAAGGAATTCGAATAGACCCATTGATGGTACATGCCATTCTTGATTTTCTTGCACCATCAAACTTACTTCAGATACAGAAACTTCAAGGAAAGGATAACTTCCTGAGAAATTTCATTCCAAATTACGCCGAAATGGCTAAAGTATTTAATTGATTATTGAAAAAAGGAGTTCCCTTCCATTGGGACCAAGTTGCGCAAGCTTCTTTTGATGCTGTCAAGGACCATCTTGTCCAAGCATCATTAATGTATCCTCCTAATTATCAAAATTATTATTTCCTATATATCGCCATGGCTGAAATGACCATCGCTATGGTTTTGGTCCAAGTAGAGGATGGAATTGAACATCTGATCTATTATTTGAGTCGTAATCTCAATGATACGGAATTTAAGTACTCGTACATGGAAAAGGTTTCCTTGGCAGTCTTTCAAGCTATCGAAAGATTTTGCCATTATATCCTGCTCTGAAAAACAACAATAGTTTCGGATTGAAACCCCATCACATACATCTTATCACGTCAATTGCTGGGGGAAAATATTAAAAATGGATTGTCATTTTGTAGGAATTTTATTTGGAATTCATCAAATCATGTCAAAGAAGTCTTTAGTTTTGGCTGAGCTTCTCTATGACTTTCCTTCTGATAGTACTGCTACTACGTCGGAACCATCTATTCTAGATGAGTCTCTATTTATGATCATATCATCTGATCCCTGGTATGGAGATTTCATCATTTATCTCCAAACCAAAACTTTTCGACCTAAAAACTCTCGCTCTGATCAGTGACGTATTCGATACCAATCCAAATATTATATGATCCTCGGTGATACACTTTATCGTCGTGGTGTCGATACCATTTTAAGGAGGTGCCTCACTCATGAGGAGACCGAAAAGGTGTTAAATTATTGTCATGCTGGAGCTTGTGGTGGAAATTTATCTGGATATGCTACCGCGCAGAAGATACTCCGCACCAGTTACTTTTGGCCTACTATTTTTTAATATTGTATCCTCGCAGTCAAAATTTTTCATGCATGCTAGATTTTTTACTGTAAAAATCACAAATCGCCAGTGCCAATGCATCTTGTTGTCTCTGCTGGACCATTTATGAAATGGGGTAATGACTTCATGACCTATAACCCTCCTTCGTCTAGGGGGCATGGTTATATTATTATCGCAGTCGACTGTTTTACCAAATGGGCCGAAGAAATGCCTACATTCAACTATACAAGACATGAAACAACATTTTTTTTCCTCAACCACGTTATTGCATGGTTTGGGGTCCCACAGGATATAGTTATGGATCATGGGAAGCATTTTCGTAACCATATGATGTCTGAATTGATAGCCAAGTTAGGATTGTCACATGATAATTCTACTTCTTATTATCCACAATCAAATGGACAAGTTGAGGCTATTAACAAAATTATTAAAAGAATGCTTCAAAAAATGATAGGAATCCGTAAAAGGAACTGGCACTTGATCCTGTACTCCGCCTTGTCGGAGTATCGAACCTCGGTGATAAATGTAACCGGATTCACTCCTTTTCAATTGGTGTATGTTTTGGAAGCTATCTTACCAATCCAATGTGAAATATCATCATTAAAAATCGTGATAGAATTGTTACCTGACACCTCAGAAGAAGAAGTGCATCTCCTTAATCTCATCCATCTAGATGAAATGTGTCGTGAAGCCCAATTGGACAACGAAGCGCATAAGAGATATAGAAAGGCGCAGTATGACAAAAATTTCCAACCTCGCATCTACTCAGAGGGTGACTTGGTCCTTCTTTATGACCAAGAAGCTGATGTAATAGGTACAAGGAAATTCGAACCATTGTGGCATGGCCCCTATATTTTCAAAAGAATTCTTGCTAAGGGTGCCTACGAGTTAGTTGATTACGATGGAATTCCATCAGCACAACCTAGAAATTGGTTTTATTTGAAACATTAGTATGCTTAATCATAAGCATAGTAATTTTTTGTATCATATTCTTTATATGTTGTTTATTTGCATTCACTATATTAATTTGCTATTAGATTTTTCTTGACATTAGTAATCCTCTTTACATTTTATGGCAAACGTCTGAATCTTTAGAACCATTTTTTGGATATGCTGATGGTGCTAGTCATAGTACGTAGAATCTATCCTCTGTAGCGTGGGCCATTTTCACTCCAAACGGCGAGTTAGTGAGCTTCTAAGGGATTTTTATTGTTAAATCGACAAATAATATCGTTGAGTATAGCGCGTTGAACGAACTTCTCTCTGATGCAATTTCATTTGGTATTAACCGCATAATCATAAGGTTAGACTCACAACTTGTGGTACTACAACTTACTGGTATTTATTCTGTTAGAAATCCAACACTTCTTAGATTTTTCCTAAGAGTTCGAATTCTAGAAATACATTTTGATTTCATTAAATATCAACATATTTCAAGAAATTTGAACACTTTAATTGATTCATTAGCTAATCAAGTTTTAGATAGACATTTGCGACATAGATAAAGAAAAAATTCACATCATTGAATAGGATTGTGCATTAAACATAAGAAAAACTCTGAAAACATGTAGATAGATAGTTATAGGTTTTTACAAAATTTGTGCCCAAGACACGTTCGTCATCTGACCTCAAAATGTATCCAAAAAATCACAAGTAAACTAGTGGTGCTCATGGTAACATGCTATATATCTAGCAATCCTATGGAGCAACCACATCCAACAGTTAGGAACCCCAACACTGTGTTGATGCAATCGTATGGGTAAGTCTTCAAGCTGGAAATCTATAATCTTCAAGGTTAATCCCTCTATGTGCTGCTGAAGCTCAGCTAGAGTCTCAGCCATGTCAAGGTCCTGAAGGACTGCTCTCCCGACAACCCTCTCTGCTGGTGCATCTACCTCGCTCTCTGGTTCCTCTACTGGTTGAACGCGACCGATATCTGCATTACATTAAACCTTTAGTTTAGTCTTGGAAAGAAATAAAAAGAAAAAAACATTGTATAAACCTTATAAATAAAAAAAACATGGTCGAATCATTCTTACCCATTGCACCCCACTGAGCGCCTTCTGGTAATACTAGATCTGGATCTCCTCGGAAGTTTACACCTGCATATGCATACTCATCGATGGCGATGGTCTATCATTGGAACCAGGCTAAGAATGCAGTCAAGAACACAACGGTTGATTTCCCTGCATGCTGACCCATGAGTTCTAACCACCTCTACATTCGAGGATCTCTAGGAATAGATATATCCAATGTTACATGTTGTGGCGGCATGAGTAGAATCCATTCCAAAGCGAAGGAGATAAGGATGGAACCATAACTGAAATTTTTCTTCCTTCCTCCCTTTTTTTTATTCAGGTGTTCCTTCATCTGAGATAGAACAACTTTAGAGCAGTTTAATATTGTTGGCTCTAAGCACTCTAGTGCATACTACATTTATGATCTGTTCCCTACATGGAGTGTAATGGTGCAAGCAAGTTTAGCGATCGTGAAAAGGATGGTTCTCAAAGGAAAATCCCTGACATCCCGGTTGTTTATTTTTCCATATTTACTAGGTTCTGACCATAGATAGCAATAATGCATAACATGATCCCTCACTGTCTCTCCTCTAATGGTATACCTTGTGAGAGAAATGGGCAAACCTCTCCTCGAAAAACCTATCAGAAAATACACATCCTCAACTGTTATGAACACTTTATTTTTTAGGTGAAATGCCTCTATCGTTGGATCCCATGCTCGAACTAAGAACTCCAAGAGTTCTATTTTTTGCCTCATTCCCAAAAATTTTAAGTATTTAAGTAGCCCGCAATCTCTTAAGGCTTGTACAGTACCCAGATCATTCAGGGCAATCATATCTTATTCTTCATGTTCTCTTTCTCTCCATGTAATCATCATTATAATCCAATGGAAACTTGAAAATCAAGCATAAGATCCATTAGATACCATTCATTGCAAAAAACTAGGAAAATTTTGGACACAGCATGAAAACAAAAAACTTCAGCTGCACCCAACACAATCCCTGAGCTAAGACAGTGCATTTCACATGCTAGTACCCTTCACTTTACTTGCTATGCAATGTAGGTTTCGACATTTAGGGGTGTTTTGCCCTCATTTTGGGAAGAATTTACCCTAGGGGCCTCAAAAACCTAAAAAAATGCAAGGAATGGTAATGAAATTAATATTGAGAGAAAGAGGAGGTCCATGGCACTAACCTAGATCAAACGGTGATGAAAACCGTCCACAGAAACGACCACAATCAATGACTGATGTTCGGGAGAAAAATCAAGTTCAGAGCTCCAAAATGCAAATGGTAACTATGGAATGGTAAAAATGAATGGTGAAACTACTTTTTATAGTCATTTAATTGTTTGCAAGTTAGATTTTTTGCTATGACTATAGTTTCATTATGTTTTTATCATGAAACAAGTATTTTTAATCCATTTGATGTTGTTCTGAACAGGAAATACAACTGATGAATAGATTAGTCATGTAGATTTATTCAAAGAATGACTTGACCACAAAGCATACCTTTTCTCCTTATTTTTAGAGCTTTGTTAAAAATGAAAAAGGATTTGAAGCGCACTTTTATCTCTTTTTCTAGCTTCCATAACAGGGAAAAAGGAACCCCCTGGAGTCTTCTTTCAGCTCTTTTCAGACTCGGATAATGTGAAAATATTGTCTAGAACTTGTCATTCCGAGCTCATTAAAGTAAATGAATTGATATCTACTCAGTATAAGTTTAACCCTTTTCTGCACTTAGATGGATTATTTATGAAAAAGGAATACCTTGGTTAGACATGACCAAATAGGTTCTCTCAAATATCATTTTACAATTTTTTGGATCTGAGTGACAAATTTACGAAAAAGTACTTTGGGAGTTCTCTTTCATCCTCTTTTTAAGACTCTCTAAATATGAAAAAGGACCTGGCTATCATTATCGTTAAGCTCGTTAAAACATAAAATAGCAACAGGCTTGTCAATCATGGCAAGAATCGAGTTTCATTCATTGCTAGACTTGTTAAATTATTAAATAGCGATACTTTATTTGCTCGAAGAGTTGAATTATAGATCAAGAAAATTTTATCCTCCTCAAGCTTGTTAAAAAATAAAGAGGTCCTAATCAACAAACGACTGGGGAAAACTTGGGAAAAGTAAGAAAATTTTCCTTTTGGTAGCAAGTCACTCTTGAACATGACACTTCTTTCACTCCATGTCTGTGATTGTTTGGGTTGGGTAATCATCTTGACGGTTCATTCACACCTCTGGTTCATCATGCCTTCACTTCGATTTTGGGTCAATGTTTCCAACTCATCATAGTGTCGCCAATATGTTCAAGGGAAGTCATCCAGTGATTAAAAACTCATCCATCTGCAATACTCATAAACCTTCATTTTCAGGACCGTCATCCCTAAACATTGCTATATCAAGTCATACCCTTGTCTCTGAAATCAGTAACTCTTGTTTTTCAATAAGGTGACTTCCTATCAACAACAAATAAATATCCAGGAAGTTCACTTAGAAACATCAGATTCTAGTACCATGAGGCTTGTTATAGCACTGACAAGATCCTCGCTTCTGGACCTTTGATCGAAAGATTTTGTTTGGTGTTCGACATCAAATCATCTATTCATGCCTTACTAAATTTATTACAGTACGTTGAGGACCATTGACATTATTGGTGGTTCTCTCCCATTTGTTAACAGCTCACATCATTGGCTAGTAATCAAACAATGTCTTTCCATGTTTGACTACAAATCATATATTCGCATGGCTAGACTTATACTCAAATGATCGAGTGAATGAGATAAAAAGACCCTGGATCTAGTTTCATCCATCTGAGATGTGATTTTAGGATTGTTGTACACATCATATGTATGGTGACCTTACATAAAAATTGTCATCCAAACATGGGCCTATATCTGTAGGCATGTCTACATTTGGGCAACATTCCAATGTAGACAACTTTCTGAATTATGTACATGTTATTAGATTTTTTTATGTGGTGACTATGGGAATGCCTTACCTCAGCAATTATGATCAATAGAGGATATATCATGATCAAATGTATTGTAATATTGATGCAGGTGACCACTCTGCTTCGTTTCCAGGCTCATCACAATGTAAAGCATCCCAATCAAATGTTCTTATTATTTGGATCTCATGCTTTAGGGGGAAATTATTATAGGTCAATTTGGGCACCATTCCCAACGACCTGGTTAACTGGGCATCATCTCTAGGACCAATGATCAAGGGTCTATCATTCCCTATCATTTTATTTGCTACATGCCCTAAGACAAGAAGCAAGACAAATCAAGCAATACTTTCATCAAGAAAAGGTTTCCATGGTTTGAAGCTTATTATATAGCATATGAGAGCTCACCAACGTAGGATATAAAGGGCCTAAGTGCGTTTCATATGTAGGTAGCCCCATGCAAGGCTACTTTGAAAAGCACTTCTCGAAATTTACAGGTGCGTTGGTCACATTGGGAGAAAATTTCTCATTGTTCCGGAATCTCCACTTGGCTAGTGTCTTCTAGAAGAGTTCACATGTGTCAAGCTTCGGATCCAAGTGTCCATTTTACATCTACATGAATGGAAACATGTCTTGCCTATTTTTGGAAAGATATTGATTGCAAAACAACCTACCGTTCATCTATAAATTGAACACAGGTCTAAGTGTTTGAGGAGGAAGAATTTGAGTAGAGAAATGCTAGGTAATTTTCAATTGAGAGCTTGGTTTGTGAAGCTATTGCTGAAGAGATTTATGCTGTGATGAGACTTGGGAATTTTTCTGGAAGGTCACTTCAAATCAATCACTAGGTTGTAACTTATCCTTCTATCATCAATAAAGAGTACTTCTTGTTTTTCCCTACCTGCATCTATGTTAACTTTGATTTTCCATATTGTAAGATCTTGGTTGATGAATGTAGTTTATGATTTACTAATTTAGCTAACTAGCTTGAATAGATATCTATATTATTTTATCTTCTACCATTTCAGTTTTCTTTCTTGCAGGAAGCATTCAGCTCACAAACCGCTTGAATTTGAAGCTATAGCAGAAGCGACAGAAGGAGCTATTTGGAAGCGACTGAACAAGTAAGCCTCCAATACTCTCTGTATATCTGTTATGAGTTAGGAGAAATGGTAGTATAGTCTTTCACCTGTTTTTATAGACTAACACCTATCTAGGGAAGCATAATTTATCAATAGATTACAATTATGGCCCAACACAACTGTCTATGAAAATCATAAGCACATCGCTGCATTTCAGGTAACAATGCACAATGTGGAAATTCGGGCTCATAAGGAGCATACCTGGCATACTCTTATGTATATGACTAACGAGGCTGAAATTGAGCAGGTCATAGCTACTTGGCCAACGAAGCAGAAGCTCGCTGCCCCACCCACCGCCCTCAACGTAGTAGGTACGTATGGCCACCATGCAGTATCCAAACCAATTGTTCCGCTTATGTCAGTAACGATGCTAGAAATTCCTACCTTCATGCCATAGGTAACCCCCAGAAGTACTACCATGCAGCCTGAACCAGACTCTTCTACACACTAGAACATAAATGATAAAGAGAAGGCAACCACGTATGTGCTACAGAGCCTCAAACGACCCTGCGGACTATCCCAAGGGCCTCACAAAAAGTGTAAAGCCACTAAGACTAGCACTAATGAGGAAGCTACCTGAACGACAGATGATTTTGACAAGGTTGTTGATGTTTTCACCACCATGGTTGCTGATCAATGGATTACTTGGGAAGAAAAGCACAAGGTTTCTATGGAAGTCTTGCAAATAGAACTTTGGGCCCTCTGGCTCAAAGCGAACACCCTCCAAGTGAGCATAAATCAAGCGAGCGTAGATCAAACGAGGTAGAATCAAGTGAGCGAGGATCAATCGAGCCAGTTGGGTGAGCAGGGCCACGTTACAGCCCTAATAACCACTCCGGACATTTGACTCTGGTAGCTCCCACGTGTTGCCCTTACAATGGAACTTGCTGACCTGTGCAACCAAGTCTGGGGATGCCCAGTCGACCTTGATGTTAGTCGAATGGCCAACAACCAGTTGTGTGAGCTATTTACCACCATCACCAGTGAATTTCATCACTGATAAATCCATGCATAGCAACACCTTAGTGAATCCGAATAGACTATTGTGACCCAAGTTGTTGAAGCCACCCAGATCCAGGCCGCGCATGTCGCCACTTTTGCAAAACAAGCTGCCTTGGAACAACTAATCAACCGACTCTATGAAGATATGCCAGAAATGATTCCTATTGTTAGGGTCCCATGATTTTTCTGATTAGAAAGCCAAGTGATAGGGTAAAATCAAACCAACTTTGGAGCCCAGGACCTAGCCTTCTTGAACTCAGAGACGGCTCTCTCTATTTGTGTAAGGGATATCTATGTGTTTTTCTTCTTATGTTTTTGATTTTAAGCTAGTTGTGAAGTAGGTTTTTGGTTTTGTTTTTAGTTTTTTGAGGGAGAAACTGATCAAATACTAAATAGATAAAAATATTGTTAGATCAACTGGGCTATGGGGTCGAAAAGGTCGAGAAAGCCCCAGATGGTGATACAAGGTATGTTGAAGGGCCGATTTGATCAAGGTAAAATGGATATTTAGGTAAAATGAAGTGCGATGGACACTAATTTTGTGAAGGACAAAGGCTTTCAAACATAAATAGTTCGATAGCAGACATTTATATGGTAGGGCTAACCATTAATCATGATAAATGTAACTTCAAACTGATAAATGCATAGAAAGAAACATTCAAGAAATACATAGAGATATATGATTCTCTAACTTTAGTAAATTGCTATCAAACTTTGCGGAAAAAAATTAAGACAAACAAATAACTCAAGCAACTAAGAGGGAACTCCTAGACATATTATTTTGGGTTATCGGGCACTTTGAACTAAGATTTCAGAGTTTTAGGCAAAGGGCAAGATCGATACAAGACCTCTTTGGTTCAACTAGGACAATCAAGCATTCAAAGAAAGGTTTCATAGGTGGAGTTTTGACTAGCCATGAGTAAGCAGGTTGTATCGTGAATCATACTTAGCATGCATAAAACCATAAATGAAACAAGCAAACAATTTCTTCAGTGATCAAAGAGAAATTAAGAATTATTTGATATGACTAAGAAGTGTTTAGTCATAAAAAGGTATCTTTTGAACACCTAATTAGCCTACCTTAATCATCAATCCAAGAGTGTCTTTTTATTTCAAGAGTGTACTCTATCTGAGGCTGCAATTGTCTAAGAGAAACGTGGTGAAGATGTAGTAAAAAATAACAAGAACAAAAGTAACCAATTCTTGAAAAGAAACCTAATTATCGTGACATGAATGGAAATATTAAACTACTTCAATCTTGCGGAACATCGATCAGGGATGCAGTAGCAGTAACTCTTTCCCTTAGAAATCGATGCAAGATGACCAATCTGGGGATTTGGAAGCAAAAGCCTCTATCCTCTACAGTTGGAGATCTTAAAGCAATTGAAACGAAAATAGATTCAATGAAAGAAACTTAAAAGAAACGCAAGTTAAAAAGGAATAGAACTATGTGACTACAACTCATCTATTTGCTAATGAATAAGTAATGAGCAGAAAACGGAACAGCAATGTGAAATGAACAACAATTAAAATTCAAGCATATTCAAAACACTAGATTTCTATATTTCAATATCGTCGACAGCTTCTCACCACGCAACGATCAATTATAACAGATTATAAACTAAAGGAACAAAAATTCAAATCAGATACAAGTCAGCGAAGCATTATAGTAACAGCAAGATAATCAAACTGTGAATTATGCCTCTTATAAAGAAATGAAACAACAATGACTCTTTATTTGATCCGATCAACAATAAACCAATTCTCTAATCAACACAAAGATTAGGCGCACTCCACACAACAATGAGCAAAGATTAAAATACAAACATCAAAGTTATTCCACCAGATCCGGGACCTTAGCGCCAGTGAAATAATGCTGGGCTAAGTTAGAACTGCAGAAGGTAAATAAAAACGCGTGTCTTGTATTAAACCAACATAGAGTTTTACAGAAAGGTTTCTCTCAAAACATAGAGTTAATAGAACAGAGAAAATGTAAAGTCTTACTACCAATTCCCAATTTCAACAAAAATCCATCCCCTTGTCACTAAAGGATGTGGCTTTATATAGAAAATCTCGACAGACCAATCAAGGAGCAAGATAAGTTTGAACAACGATCGCTCAGGATCGAAAGATCCTGAGGGATTCGCTCCTCTGCATTTAGTCATCTTTCTCTTTGCGTTGACTGAGGCCGAGCTGTTCCTTATCCTTTCTGGGCTATTCGTTCATATCTCCTTGCATTTGGCTGGATATGATCCAACGCTGTTGGAACAACAGTTAGATTGTTCTCAACCCCACCTTTGGTACAGCTGCTCGCATCTCCGAATTCCTATTTGTCAATCAAAAAGTAGCTTTTAGTCATCTTTTCTTAGTAATCATAAACTTTTCCAATTCTATTGTAATTCCTATGATAAATTACCTTTCCAAGGCAAGCAGGAGTATATTTATGGTAAAGAATGAATACATGCATAATAATTTCATACCTCTTTCACTGCCCAACACACCCCCCTGCTTAATCTTTTTCATGCCCTCATGAAAACTATAGTTCACGTGGAGAGTAGTCAAAGAATAAGCTGAATAAGGTTTGTCATCCACAAGCCTAAAACCATGTAGTGCAGCTAATTCCTCAAAAATATGTCCTACCTACCCTTCAGGAAGTTCATAAATAGCTTTGTAGTCTGAAGCAGGGTACCATGCAATAGGACTACGGAACCTACATCCTAACCAATATGGTCCTTCTTTTAAAACAAGATGGCTATAAGAAATGAAACGGTCTGCGGCTAGCCCAAAGTTTCTATAATTAAATGGTTCCCTATTTTTCACATTCTGATTTGAGGTTCTCCATCGGACCTTGGCTGCTATATATGCTTGGTTCCTAATGGATGAAAAATAATTTGTTCCATTCGAAATGATTGATTTGTGGAGAGGCCCTAGAGTTTGGGTAACGCCTTCCTTAGTCATCAAAATTTTTTGTCTAGCCCAAAATTGAAGTGGGTTCTGAGGTTCACTTCTGACCCATAGATCTAATCCATTTTCCTTCCTTTGAAAGGCATTATAAGCTTTAAGCAATTTTAATTGATTTACAGCAAAGGAAATGAATGCCTGAAACTGAACATCTCCAATAAAAGGGCTAGGGTTTGATTCACAGTCATTTTCAAGTATTAGGTTATGCAAGTAGAATTCACATAACAAGCGTTGTACTTTGATCCCATAAATTTTGCAACATGATATCAAGTCATCTATTGTTTTTAGCTCTATGGATTTCCCTGCCCTAACTGCCTTGATCTTTAATTTTAAATATCTTTCTAGTAAAAACAAAGCATAGTTTTTGGAAGGGCATCTACAGGCTAAGACATTAGTATACAAGGAGTAGAGAGTGTCCATTTGAGTGTAAGCTAGTTTTAGTTGGTTCATTACCTTATCATCCTTTACCTCTGCTTTCCGTCATTTTTCATGAGCTTCAGCTTCTGCTTGATGAATAGTTCTCATTTGTTGCTGCAATTCCTGATATCTTTTTCTTGGGATAGTATCTTCCTCCAGTCTCTGCCTTTCTATTCAGGCCTGTGTCAATTCTTCTTGAAGTCTGATCAGTGTCGGCTCACTGAAAGTGTGCTGACTGTTAGATTGCATATTTTCACTCAACACTGGTTCCTGTGGAACAACTTGTGTTGGAACAACTGTTTTTTGCTCCGCATCCTCATAATTAGGCTCAGGTATGGTTTCTTCTATAGCTTGGGGGTTCTTATCAGCGACCACTCTTCTCTTTTTCGAGCAATGCTTCTTCTCTTAGGGGCTCGCTGGGGCATGTGTTTCATTCTCAGAACCCTAATGGTTTTCCTGAGCTTTTCTACTAGTTTATGAAGCTTTATTCGTTCTCTGCGAAGCTTCTCAATCTCAGTTGTTTTCTTCTTCTTTCTTAATGGAACAGTCGTTCCTTTATCCGACCCTATTTTATCAATAGAATTTTGGCCCATATCAGCAGTGCCTTCAGTAAAATTATCTTCTTGTTCTTCTCCTTGGGGCTCCTCTTCTATATTCATATGCCCTTGGCTCAATTCTCCTGGAATCATATTCTTAGTTAACTTTGCAGTCTCCTAGGGGCTTCCAGCTTCAGCGTTGTCTTTCTCCTGCTCACATCCCTCAGGAGAAGCAACCCTAGCTTCACTAGGGTTTGCTGTTTCATTCAGTTTTTCTCCAGCTGTTTCTTTATCAATAGCAGAGTATTTTGGTAGTTGATTATTTTCAATATTGAGATCCAAGGGGCTATGAGGCCGTGCATAATCACTCATATTGGCCAAAATATGGGCCAATTGGTCTTCCTACAAGGGACTTACGATAACATTTTCAACCAGCTCTGTTTCATCCTGATTACTACTATGATTGTCCTCAGCCTCCTCACATGTGTGATAACTTCCTTCCTCTTCATCTGAATACCAGATTTATCCCTCAACTTCTTCTTCATTAGAATTTCCTTCGATTCCTTCTTCCTTATTATCTCCTTCCTCTGCACTGGGTTGTTTTTCACTATTGGTTTGGTGACTTATTTCTTCTTCATCCGAGTAGCGAATTTCTCCTTCGAATTCTTTTTCCTCATCAGTACGAGGGCTTACTCCCTCTAATTGCTCTTCCTTGTCAGTGCGAGGTCTTACTCCCTCCAATTGTGGAGGCTGTTCCTCCTCTGAATTTTGCATTTCTAGGGGCTGGCTGCTACTGCCCAGAAGTTATTCTACCATCCTTCTATTTCGTTTCAACCGGAGGGACTATCTATGAGTAGAAGGCTCAGCAATTGAGCTGACCATCCTCTTCCGTTTTGGAGCGAGTAGAGCTAACCCTCCATCAATGTAAAATATTAATTCTTCCCAGCTGGACTGTTGCTGGGCTAGGCTACGACTCACTATTAAATGAATTAGACAATGGTGTCTGACCACCGTATCTGCATGCTGGGCTTTTCTTATACCACGAGCAGTATCATGCAAAAAAGAATTTAAAAATGCAGGAAAATTAATGGTGCATTTATTTTTTAATACAGCTAGTAGCTTAAGGTGGCGAGGTCTTACCACATCCTTTCTTTCGTTGCACGTTATGTAATCCTGCACAATCTTGGCCAACTCCATCCATGGTTCTCCTAATAACGCTGGTTGGACTCCTTTACCCCTAATAATTAACGTCTGTCCATCATCTTGAAAAAATTTTATGGCTTCACGAATCCTAATCTTCTTCTGAGTCCAAATAATCCCTTGCGTGGGAATACCAGACACTTCTGCAATTATCTCGTCGAATATAGCTATCTGCCTCCCTCTAACCATGGAGGATCCTTCCTACATGTTCAATAAAAAAAAATTGGTCACAGATTCATGAGGTTGCTGCATTCTCAAGAAATATGTAATCCACCCTAGTCTTTCTAAAATTGCTCGTGCAACATCAGAGACGATCAATACTTGCGGTTCACTATGAATTGGCCATCCTCCCATTTTTTTGTTCTGTTAATTTCTCAACACATAGTAATCACAATGGAACATCACAACACAGTTCGTTGAAAATTTTTTATTCCCTAAAATTTCGGGGTTTTAACCCGTATACAGGAATCTTGGAGTTTGTTTTGTATGTAGACATCCGCGCCCCCCGAATGAATGAAAGGTCGCCCTTGACCGTCAATTGAGAGGAGCATGTGTGGCTTGAGCAGCAGTACAACAGTAAAAAGTAGGCGTAATTATGATACATTCAATCAAATTACAACAGTTACTGAAATCAATGCATGCGATGAAATGTTAATAAATAGAAAATTATTTTGTAATGATTCAAATACGAGGAGAAGGGACAACATAAAATAAACATAAATAGAATTGTGTTATTTACCATTTGAACTAATATGATAGATTTGTAATGATTTTCATGTATAATAGGTTCGGAGGGAAAGGTAAGTGATTCATATTTCATTTGAAATTTAAATAAAGATATAGGAAAAGGGTTAAATATAACTATTGATGTGTATAAATGTGACTCCAATACCATCAGCAGAGCTTTGCTGCCCACAGGTGTCCATAACCTTGACAGAGTTGCTTGCTTACCCATGGAACCATTTTCCTTTATGTTTACTGAGGAAGTGGCCCTTTTTTTATTGAATATCATGATGGAGGCCATTGTGCTGGCTTGGTGACCAGATAAATAACAATGCCGTTCATCGGGAAGAAGTGAAAGGTGGGTAGGCTGGCTCATGATGAGACCCCCTGTTCCAAGGACTTCTTGATTTTTTCAATTGTCTATTGGACCATTTCCCTGGTTTGGTGGCCATAATGGGAGTGCCACTTCACTGCCTTCCCTATGATCATGGTAGGTTGGCTCCTGGTGAGACCCCCTATCCTCCATCTACAAAATGATTATTAAGAATATGTAAATATTTTTTCTTCTTCTCTTTTTCACACAACACTTTTCCTCAGTTATTCATAAGGGATGGCTCAACACTCCTTAAGAGTAGGGATGGTGTAGGAAGTCTGAACATCTCAATAGAAAAAAAAAAATTTATGCCCATAGTCCTATTCCTTAGATAAACATCAAAGAAAGTTATAGCATATGGGAAGGAACCAATCATGATAAAAATAATCGATCAGATTAATTCAATGGTAAAAATAGAAAAGTTATGTTATTGATCATGCCCTTTTTCATTTTTTTTATCATTACTAGACAATTTTCTTAAAAAAATGACGATTTCTTGTGATTTGTTGATTACAATAAGCTTTAATTTGTATTATTGTATATAAATGATATATTTGCCTTTATAAAATTAATCAAAAATTCAAAATGTTGTCTCAAAACAAGAAAAAAAATCCTCAAAAAGGTGTTGTTCCTTTTAAAAGGAACAACAAAAACAATTTGCGGAACTGTTGTTCCTTTCAAAAGGAACAACAAAAAAATACTCTACAGAAGTGTTGTTCCTTTTGAAAGGAACAGCAAAAGTGCTCTGCAAAAATTCTCTTCCTTTCAAAAGGAACAACAAAAACGTTCTGCAAAACTCTTGTTCCTTTCGAAAGGAACAACAGCAGTCTGCAAAACTGTTGTTCCTTTCGAAAGGAACAGCAGCGGTGCTGTTCCTTTAGAAAGGAACAACAAAACAACCGAAATAAACATAATTTTTTTTTTTTTTTTTTTTTTTGAAGAAACAAAATTTCACGAAACAACGATGAAGAAATAAAGTGGTAATATTAACATAATGTAAAAAAAAACAAATTCCATAAAACAACAATAAAAAAAATGGAAAAAAAAAATGCTTTATGTACAAAATTAAAAAAAAATGATTTATCAAACTGATGCCGAGGAGGAGTTCTCCCATTTAGCGAGAATTTCCATGGTAGAATCTTCCCGTAAGTGTTGGTAAAAGGATTCCTGGGTAAGCGGTTTATGCTAAAATCATACTCGATGACCATTTACCTTAAAGGAATGTCCAGATCCGTCAATGATAACTAATTTAACAGTGCCATTATCATGCACTTTTTGTATTTCAGGGGGTCCAAGCCATCGTGTCTGGAGTTTTCCTGGGAAATCCTGAAACCTGGAATCATATAGGAGTACCCAGTCTCCTTTGTGGAAGATTTTTCTTTTGATATGGGCGTCATGCCATTTGGCTCTCTCTTGCTGAATTAATGCTGTGTGCTGAAGAGCAGAAAGCCTAATTTCATCTAACTCATTAATTTGCTGCAGTCTTTTAGCCTGGGCTTCATTTAAATCTGAACCCACCTTTTGAGTTTTTCGTAATGTTTGAATTTCGAATTCTATAGGAAAGATGGGTTCCTTTCCAAATACCAATTGGTATGGTGAATATCCTGTGGTAGGTCTCCACATTGTTCGATATGCCCATAATGCTTCTAGCAATTTGTAGGCCTAATCTCGTCTATGAGAAGCATCTGTTTTTGTTAATATAGATTCGATTACTTTGTTCGTGCTCTCTACTTGGCCATTGGCCTGTGGGTGGTATGGAGTCATAATCTTGTGTTGAACGTGGTATTTTTGCAATGTTTCAGCTAATTTGTTACCTACAAACTGTGGTCCTCCATCTGTGATTATGTCTCTTGGGAGGCCATAGCGCACAAATATTTGGAAAAGAATTTGTATTACAGAGTCCTCTATATCTTTTGAAAGAGCTTCTGCCTCAACCCATTTAGTGACATACTCAGTGGCAACTAGGATATATGTCTTTTGGTTTGATGGGGGGCTAATAGGACCAACAAATTCAAGAGCCCAACATTCAAATGGTTCGATCACTAGTTGAAGGTTCAGAGGCATTTCATCAGACTGCCCAAGGCGACCTTCCCTTTCGCAGCTATCACAGGCCTGCACAAATTTTTTAGCATGTTTAAAGATAGTAGGCCAATAATAGCCTGTTCGTAAAACTTTATGGGAAGTTATATGATCTGCAAAATGTCCGCCACACTTTCCATCATGGCATGCTTTCAAGATGTCAAATACCTCATCCTCCCTAACGCATCTCCTTATTTGCATATCTGCACCTGTATGAAATAGGTGACCTCCAATCCAGGAGAAGCAGGTACTGCGGTGTATTATTTTCTTACGCTCATTAAGGGACAGATGTTTAGGTAATTTACCTATTGCCAAATAGTTCACTATATCAGCATACCATGGTGTTCTGATAGTAACAGTGAAGAGATGTTTGTCTGGAAAGTGGTCTTCAACTGCTTCTATATCTGTTGGCTTTGGCATTCTTGACATAAAGTCAGCTACAGGGTTCTCTTTCCCACGTCGATCTCTGATTGTGATGTCAAATTCCTGTAGTAAAATCAACCATCTTATCACTCTTTCGTTTCTAACGGGTTTATTTGCTAAAAATTTAATGGCAAAGTGATCAGTATATAGTACTACAGGATACCCAGTTATGTAATGCCTAAATTTGTTTATAGCATGAACTATAGCTAAAAATTCTTTCTCAGTCAGTATAATTTAATTCAGCAGGGGATAAATTTTTGCTAGTATATTAGATTGCATATGGCTTCTTGTCTTCCTCTTTTCCAAGTACTGCTCCAATTGCTGTGTCTGAGGCATTAGATGAAATTTGGAACGACAAATTCCAATTTGGGCACCTCAGCACTGGGGTTGTTGAAACAAGCTTCTTCAGATCATTAAAGGCATCGTCACATTTATCTGTTCAAGTGAAATCAACATTTCCAGTCAGTGCATATAACGGTGCAGCTATTTGAGAATAATGTTCTATAAATCTTCTATAGTAACCAGAAAATCCAAGAAAGCTACGTACCTTTGTTTGTGTAGTAGGTGTAGGAATTAACAAGAGTATTTGAATTTTAGCCGGGTCTACTTGAATTCCAATTGCTGAAATATAATGCCCTAAGATAACTCCTTCAGTCATCATCATAAGACACTTTTCATTGCTTAAGAAAAGCCTAGTGTCAATACATATTTGCAATACTTTTTCTAAGTTTTCCAATGCAGGCTCAAAGTCATCCCCATAGGGTGTGAAATCATCCATATATACTTCAAGGCCTTCATTTATTAAGTCTGCAAAAATGCTGAGAATTTCCCTTTGGAATGTAGCAGGAGAATTGCATAGGCCAAAAGGTAGGAATCGGTAGGAAAATGTCCCCCATGGACAGGTAAAAGTAGTTTTGTCCTAATCTTCAGGGGTAATTTGGATTTGGTTATACCCACTGAAGTGATCAAGGAAAGAGAAGAATTTCTTCCCTGCCAATGTGTCTAGTACCTGGTCAATGAAAGGAAGGGGAAAGTGGTCTTTCTGTGTTTCTTTATTAAGTTCATGGTAATATACACATATCCTCCACTTTCCGTTCTTTTTTGGTACTACCACTAATGGGGAGACCCACTTGCTATCAGATATTGGGTAGATAAAATTAACATCCAAGGTGAGGGTTTAGTCTCCTTTGAGGTTGGCGAATGGGTCTTGCATCTTTTTCAATGTAAATGTGGTGTGTACACAATTGAGGATCAATTCCTTTCATATCGGGGTAATCCCATGCAAAGGCTACTTTGTATTTTTGTAATAATTGGACCAGTTTCTCTTCTTGTTCAGCAGTGAGATTGTTGTTAATATTTAAATTTTTTCCTGGCTCAATTTATACAACCTTGCTATTGCTCACAGAAGTAGTAGGTAATGTTTGATCAGGAATATCTTTGAAAGGATATTCTTCTTCTTTATTATCGAATGCTGCTTTGATCATGTGACATTGCAAATGAGATCTGGTTTGTGTCTTATTAAAAAAATTATTAATGATATCATCCTCTATTTGATCTTTAAAATAAAGAGAATTTTATATGGTTAGAGGTGATCTCATATTCTCCACAAGATATGATGCAGGTGGTTTTCTTGTTTTGATTATTGATAAACTTGGCTGGGCTAGGGGATATAGGGCTAGATTCTTGACATAATTTCCCCTTCTAATTGTCATGTTGCCTTGTCGGCATCCAATATAAGCATCGGTAGTTTCCAACCAAGGTCTACCTAGAATTAATGGATGTCCATCTAGTCGATTCTTTGGATTGATAACTAGGAAGTCAGCAGGGTATTCCTAGGGATCTACTGATACCATTACATCTTGTAGTATACCTTCTGGTTTGGCTACTGATCATTCAGCCAATTCCAACAAGGTTTTTGTTGGTTCGGGTGATGTAATTTCAAGTTTTGGACAGGTGGTGGTTGTTAAAATGTTAATTGCTGCCCCCAAGTCAACTAAGGCATTTGGAAATGATTGGCCATTGATCTGCACTGTCACTATAGGATTTCCTTGGTCTTCATATTTGATGGGTGTTTCCATTCCTGATAATAAATCAGATAAGGTACAAACTATTTGGATAGTAGGATTGGTTGTTGCTCTCCTCTTTGTCTTCTTTATGCATAATTCCTTAATAATTTTTGCATATATAGGAATATCTTGAATAGCTTGGAGGAGAGCGATTTTTATACACAAATTTTTTAATTCTCCCAAAAGATCAAAATTAGGTTTTTATAATGGACGAGGTATAATTAGTCGTTTTGGGAAGGGTGGAGAGGAAGTTTTTACTTGTTGTTGATTTTGTTGCTGGACTTCCTTCTCGCTTTGTACTGTTTGTTCTACAAGTAACGGATCTTCAGTGTGGACATCATTGTTTTTCTCTATTTCAACTATGCGCCCAGACCTTAATTGAATATCATTACACTCCCTAAGTTCAATTTCTACTTCTAGGGATTCCATTATTTGGACAGACTGAACTAGCCTATTGTTTGGGTTTGGGTTCGGTTGGGCTGGGAGTTATGGTATTAAATTGGTCTGGGGGTTTGTATAAGGAGCTGGCAGTGTAGGTTGAGAGAGAGGAATTGATCTAGCTAGCTGATTTGTTGGTTTTTTCCAGTTTGACTGCCAGGCCTGATTTTGGGAAGTAGAGGGGGACCATTGTGTAGGCCAGAAAGGTGGGTAGAAAGGAAAGCTAGGCTAGTTATTCTAATTTGTTTGATTCGGCCGAGATGTGGGAGGAAATGGCTGTTGTGACCAATTAGGGAAACATGGTTGATTATGCCACATCCCACTATATTGTTGAGCATTATATTGAGGAGGTTGAAAAGAAAATGGATCATTTTGCATACCTGATGGTCGTGGCTGCCATTGTCGGCATTGATTAAGCAGACATACCACTTATGATTCCTCTTCTTCCTCCTCATAAACTGCTTTTAGACCAAGGAGTGAAGGAAATCCTTTTGTAGGGTGATATTTCGTGAAAATGGCACAGAATTTAATCACATCCAATGGACATTCTTTGTGGCCGTGCTTCTTTCTACACCTGGGACATAATATTGCCAAGTTTTGTTCTGCTTCTGCCTATTTCTGTTTGGCTTGCATAATATCGAACTGTGTTGTTAAAGTCCCAAGTATGTATGTCTTAAAGTCTTCTAGCATATTTCCAATTTCTATATGAGTCACACCTTCATTAGAGGTCTTATTTTCTCTTGTGATTATATCACGTTCTACTTATTTCAACCTTGTATTTCCCCTCGAACTCTTGATACACAAATAAATGATGTTAGGATAACTTTCCTTATATTTATCACCTTTTCCCATAATATTCAATGTTTCAACCCATTTATCTTTCATTCCCCTAATTAATGTGGTTTTCAAAACATTATCAGGTAAGGGTAAAGATGCATAAGGGGATCTGTGAAGATTATATTGAAACTGTTCCACATACTCTTCCAGGGTCTCATTTGGTTTCGCTGTCATTTGGAATATCTCATCTTTTAATTCACGATACCTACAGTAATCTTGATATTTCTTCAAAAATGCAGCCTTCATATGATCCCAATCAGTTATAACACCCCCACCTAATCCCATAAACCATCGTAGGGCTGCCCCTTTTAATGTAGAAGGGAATAGTTTCAGTTTTTGGGCATCGGTGGTGTAATCGTATCCTCTGCACAACACATCAAACTCAAATAAAAACACATCTGGATCCTCTGATGTTAAGTCGTGAAATTTGGGAATATGTTGAAGAGGTATCGCTTTCATGGGTGCATTGACTGCAGTATCCACTATAGGATATTGCAGCGTAGAGGTCTGCTGCTGAAGAGAATAAGTTGTGTATTACTCCTTTAAAAAGGCATACACTCTCCCTGGCAACGGCGCAAAAATGTTGGGTCATAAAAAGGTATCTTTTGAACACCTAATTAGCCTTAATTAATCGTCAATCCGGGAGCATCTTTTTATTTCAAGAGTGTACTCTGTCTGAGGCTACAATTGTCTAAGAGCAACGCGGTGAAGATGTAGTAAAAAATAATAAGAACAAAAGTAACCAATTCTTGAAAAGAAACCTAATTACCGTGACATGAATGGAAAGATTAAACTACTTCAATCTTGCAGAACATCGATCAGGGATGTAGTAGTAGTAACTCTTTCCCTTAGAAATTGATGCAAGATGACCAATCTAGGGATTCGGAAGCAAAATCCTCTATCCTCTATAGTTGTAAATCTTAAAGCAATTGAAACGAAAACAGATTCATTGAAAGAAAATTAAAAGAAACGCAAGTTAAAAAGGAACAATAGTATGTGACTACAACTCATCTATTCGCTAATGAATAAGTAATGAGTAGAAAATGGAACAACAATGTGAAATGAACAACAATTACAATTCAAGCATATTCAAAACACTAGATTTCTATATTTCAATCTTGTCGACAGCCTCTCACCACGCAACGATCAATTATAACAGATTATAAACTAAAGGAAAAGCAATTCAAATCAGATACAAGTCAGCGAACCGTTATAGTAACAGCAAGATAATCGAACTGTGAATTATGCCTCTTATAAAGAAATGAAACAGCAATGACTCTGTATTTGATCCGATCAACAATAAACCAATTATATAATCAACACAAATATTAAGCGCACTCCACACGAAAATGAGCAAAGATTAAAATACAAACAGAAAAGTTATTCCACCAGAGTTGGGCCCTTAGTTCCAGTGAAATACTACTGGGCTAATTCATAACTGCAGAAGGTAAATAAAAACGCATGCCTTGTATTAAACCAACATAGAGTTTTACAGAAAGGTTTCTCTCGAAACAGAGAGTTAATAGAATAGAGAAAATGTAAAGTCTTGCGACGAATTCCCAATTTCAACAAAAATCCATCCCCTTGTCACTAAAGGATGTGGCTTTATATTTCAAATCCCGATGGACCAATCAAGGAGTAGGATAAGTTTGAACATCGATCCCTGAGGATCAAAAGATCCGGAGGGATTCGCTCCTCTGCGTTTAGTCATCTTTATGTTTGCGCTGACTCAGGCCGAGCTGTTCCCTTTCCTTTATGGGCTATTCGTTTAGATCTCCCTGCCTTTGGCTAGATATGATTCAACGTTGTTGGAATAGCCGTTAGATTGTTCTCAACCCCGCCTTTGGTACAGCTACTCGCCTCTCCAAATTTCTGTTTGTCAATCAAAAGGTAGCTTTTAGTCATATTTTGGTATTAATCATAAACCTTTCCAATTCTATTGTAATTCATATGACAAATTACCTTTCCAAGGAAAACAGGAGTATATTTATGGTAAAGAATGAATAAATGCATAATAATTTCATACCTCTTTCACTGCCCAAAAAGAAGGAAGAAAACATAGAAGCTATAATGAAACAGGAAATTTGAGGTGCCTCTAAGGGCATGTCTCAAATCTATTCTCTACAATCTTACAGCAAGCAAGAACATGAAATATGTATGAAAACTAAGAAAAATAATAGAGAGGGAAACTATACTATTTTACCAATTCAAGGAATTGAACAACAGTCCTCTTTCATCATCAAAAACATTCAAGAAACTATCCAATGCATGAGACAAGTATTTCTTCCAAGCTTGTATAACCATATATTTCTCTATATCATCAAGTTCAGCCTTGTTTACAATGAAGTATTTTGCAATATATAAGCCAAGATGAAGGAGAACCTCCTAGTGCAACTAGCAAGCTCATTGGCCCATCAAAAATATCTGATTTTGTCCTTGAGGCTTTGCAAATCCCAAGGCACAAAATATCTATAAAAATATCCTAAAAATGCTAAAAATGAAATTAAATTGACTTTTCCCAATCGAAAATGGCCAAAAAAGGCTAAACGCACATTTGGAAAAGCCACTTCAGAAAACTGCATTTTTTACAAAAGTAATTCAGAAATATAGCAGCAGAAAATCCCCTGTCTTGTGGGCAACCTTTGGAGGCCTTCCCGATGTTGAAACAAGGCCCATGATGGCTCGTTGAAAAGCCCTAAATGTATAGTTTCTAAAAATAATTTTCATTTCCCAAACTGATCAATATAATCCTGTGAAAGTCTGACCTGTGTAGATGCCCCTGAAATTATGGGATCCAATGATACCATTTTCATTCTTTTAGGATGCTTCAAACAAAAATGGCGATGCCCATGATTTTTTGCAAAAAGCCCAAAAATGTCAAAAAACCAAAACTTGTCGAATTATGCCCAATTTTGGTGACCATGACCCTCATGGGTTTTCAGAAGAATGCTGAGAAGTAGAGGCCAGAATTTCAAGTCTTGATATGTCTTTCTTCACTTTTTGTGTTGGGCACCTCTTTTGAGCCTCCTTTAACTCTTCTTGTGTAGCCTTCAATTTCCTTTGGGAAAACTGATTAAGATTCTTATAGTGCCCAGTCATTTTTCATTGAAGGTTCAAGTCTCTATTGGCCTTTTCCAACTTATTCTCCAAGTGTTCATTCACCCTTTCAAGCCATGCTTCTCTATTGTTTTCTATCTTTTGGGTGAATATAGTAGTAAGAGGAAAATATTGCAAAAGGGCAACCTCTTCCTCTTTTTGCTTCTCCAAAGCTCTTTTGAGCCCCATAGTCCTTGGCCTCTTCCTCCTTGGCTAATATTCTTCTTCACTATCATTTAATTCACCCATGAGTTCTTCTAAATTAATTTGCGCTTTGGAGGCTTCTTTTTTATACTTGATAGCCCGTGTCTCATAAACTACCATGTGGACACTCATTTGCTTGTTTTGTGTTTGAAGAAAATGAATGAGGATTTTAAACCTCTCTAGATCCGCTCTTAGATCATGAATTTGTTCTTCTATATTTAGCAAGAGAGACTCTAAGATTCTGGCCTCATTGTCACTGTCATCATTGTTTATCTGAATTATGTCAAAATCCCTCTCTTTCTCATGGATACTTTTCTCCTTCTCTTTTCCCTTGCTTTGGGTGGCCTTCTTGGTCCTCCTCCTCTTTGGTAATTCAACAATGGATTGCTTGGGCAACTTCTCTTTGCTTAGGAGTGCTCTAGTAACATTTGGAGTTACAATTTGAGCCACTTTCTTTCTTGATGTTCGGGACTTTGTTACCTTTGGAGAAGAAAGCATGGCTCCTTTCCTAGGAGAGGCAGCTAGCACATGCTCTATTTGGTATTTTCCTTTGTTACTCCCATCATCATCCTTTCTCGCTGGTGGGATTTCATTTCTTTCATCAAAGGTGTCCCTTTGAGGACTGTTTTGACCCTCCTCATGAATTCTTTGACTGTCACCTTGCATGTTTCCCTGAGGGCTGCCTTGTTCACTTTTTTCCCTGCTTTCTTCAGGACTTTTAGGCTCTGTATCCTCAATGCTATGTGCTTCATCCTCATCATGCTTGCTGCTGTGAGGGCTACCAATATCTCCCTCTTTGTGACTGTTTTTTTCCTCATCAAACTGTTACATTTCTTCATTATTCCCCTCTTCACTGTTTTGCTCATTATTACTGTGCTCTCTTCATTGTGTTCTTCTTCACTTTGCTTCCTTTCACTTTGATCTTCTTCATTTTTTTGTTCTTTATCACTATGCTCTTTATCACTGTGCTGCTCTTCCTCACTGTGCTCTTCTTCATCACTGTGCTGCTCTTCCTCACTATGCTCTTATTCTTGATCAGTCATAGGAGATTTTTGCTTCTTAGGAGTGGGTTTACTAGAAGAAGGAGAAAGATGATGAGTGGATGGTGAAGGAGATGCATGGGATGAAGAAGAATTGGTGAAATCAGGATGTGAAATGAAAGTGTCCCAATAAATTCCCTTTTTCTCAAGTTGATGGAGAATGACAATCTTGATAAGGGAATGATGGGAAAGACAAGCTTGCTGCTGAGAGGAAGGTTTCTTTTGAACAGTAGAAGCCATATTTTAAATACTTCTATAGAGGAAAAAGGGTAGGTTTAGAAAATGGGTTCTTGTGAAGTGCATGAGTAGCCTAATATGGTAAGCATAAACCCATAAAACCTTCCTTCGCATGTGAAATATTTCATGATTATCTTCATGAAGGGAGCATAGCTGGTCAAGAAATATGAAAAAGGAAAAATAGATGGGCATGCATCCCGATGTTTTGATTTCAAGAAGGGTTTATATTGATATGGATCTAGGTAGCTCTGTTTAAACCATTTTTCTTCGACATATGGAATTTTGGTATCTCTAGAAATAGATCTAGGAGAGATCTTGAAGTCTAAGCCTGCTAGATGAACATGTTTCCCTTGCAGCCTTAAAGAAAATAGATGTGTCAAGGGAAGATAAATTTTTACCTCTTGAACCTTTTGAAAAAAATCCAAACATCCTACTTCATGAAAGTTAAAAAGCACTAAAGGATGGGCATTCAGTTACTCAGTTGAAAAAGGTTCATACCTTTTGTGAGGACCACTTATGCTATCTTGCCTGAGAGGCATTTTGCTTTTGAGATCTTTGGCTGATTCTCTAAGGAAAACTGTCTGAAATTTTCACTGTGATCAGTCTTCAAACAACAGACTCGTTACTTTTTGAGAAAAACCAATTTTGTTTTAGTTCACCCACAAGTTTTTTAATACACGATCAACTCTCATTTGATTTTGACTATATGAACCCCCTTTCTTCAACTGACTGTGTTCTGAAGTTCAAACAAGAAAAAGATGTCCCTTTGAAAAAACAATGCCTCTTTCGGTAGCACTATTCAAGGCACTAAATTAAAACACAGATTGTACCCTTTAGCAAACAATGTGTTCTGTTTTGAAGACAAAAATGCCCTCCTGTGATGAATGATGTCTTTCTACAACAGAAGACAGCTCTTTGTTACTGAGTAATGAACCTTCTAATAGACTTTGTCTCCTATTAAATGATCACTGTCTTCTGTACTTTATTTGAAACAAGAAAAAGGCTTTCTGAAATCACTATCTTAAGGGATTGATTTAAAATAAAGGAATCTTCTCTTTGAGGAAAAATACTGTAGTGTGCCTTTGAATAAATTGCCCTTCTCAGATGTTGTTATCTCTCTAAAACAAAAATAGCCCTCTTTTTCACTGAGTACTAGGCCCTTGAAACAAACTGTGTCTCCCTGAATGGTTATAGTTTTTCTCAGCAATCAATGATCTTTTGTGGTTGTTTGGAAAGAAAGGTGCTCATGAAAAACATGTTTCAACATACTCCTTCAAGCTGGTGATGAGACATTTTGCACAAACTCTATTTTTTAGTCAAAATTTCACACATCCTTTGCTTCTTAAAGCACAAACAGATATTATATATTGGCATATTCAAACCCTTTGTTTAATCATTTTTCATCTCTAAAAATTTAGTGAGAAAAAATTCTCTAAGTTGACACAAAGATTTACTATTCTTCAGCACGAGAATAAACCCTTTTCTGTGATAATTTATGAATTAGAGACCCTCCTTGAAATCAATCTTCAGCAAAGAAGGGGAGGGATACCTTGAAAATTATTTTGTGGACCCTGTTGATCATTGGAGCAGCATTGAAAGGATTTTTTTGAAGACTGGTGGATGAGCGGGCCGTTTACAGCAGAAAGCGTCGTGCAGAGGAGGTTTCAGATCGGTCTTGGGCACTCGACGACCGTAGGCAGAGGCGTGCCATGCACAGCTATAGGCGCGCTGCACCTCAGTGTAAATCCTGTGTTCGGGTGCTCACAAGCACGTCGCGCAGGTGTACAGGTTGGCCGCGTAGAGTTCAAGCTCTGAAAACTTGAAAATCGCCCAAAAAACACTTCCTTCTTCAACGGAGGAGATAAGGAATGTTCGTTTTGGGTTTTGAAATTTTCTAATGGGCCCTTTTAAAGGCTCTTCCCTCCTTTAAAATTCAAAAAAGCTCAAATGCCTTTGCAGCTAGTTTGGAAGGGTTTTGATGCCTTTTGAAAAGGTTTTTTTGTAAAAACATTAATTACTGCCCCCAAATATGTATTACTTTTGAAAGCACCATGAAAAATTATCATAAAGACTTATAGAAATAGTACTATGGCAGCTCTTTGAAAACACCAGAAATTAGGTGTTTTTTTAGGTAAGGAGGCCTCCTTTAAACAAGATGTCTTTCTCTGCTATTCATCCAGGAGTTGACCCCTAGAACTACTAGTGTGACTTCCGAAAATGATGACTTTTTCTTATCTTTACTGTCCTTTTTGTAGGCATATGTAAAAGCTATTTGTCAAACCCAGCAAGCTCTTTCTTTCTTTGGTTATTTATATGAAGGTCTTTGGCCAAAGTTTCACTCTCAATTACAGTTTGAAAGAGACCTCTGTAAACAGAGGGAAAAATGGATCATTTAATATTAGAATGTCATCCTTTTGCTTGATGTAAAATAGGTTTTTCAACCTATGACCGCTTATGGTTTTATCATTGTTTTTCAACCTGTCCTTCAAAATGAAATTCCTCAAAAACCATATGAAAAACATGTTGATGTCTCTTTTGCCCATATTTTGGAAGGAGGTGACTCAAAACTTCTGAAAACACTTTGGCACCTTAACCTTCTGCTTTTTGAATGAAGGAGGTTATACCACAGGGGCTTCACTGCGGGAGCAATATTATACCACGTGGGTTCATATTGGGGGATATATAATGAGGAAAAAATGACATAATATATTGGGGGATATATAGGGGGTAAAGGGTTTTTATATTGGCTAGTATAAAAAATGGAGCTCAAAGTTAATCATAAAATATAAAGGGGTATAAAAAATGTTAATGAAAAAATAAATACCTACAATATATAGTGAAAGTAGGGGCTTTTTAAATTGTGAAGGTGTAATGGGTTTATATTGGTAGGGGGTTAAATAATGTTATTTTTAGAGGCATTTTCCAATATGTACTCAAATTAAGGATATTGTTTAATATGCTATGATCGCACGTGATATGTTATAAGTTCATTGAGTGAAGCCCCTGTGGGTTATACTGATCTTCTAACCATCTACTCTTCTAAAGGAGGAGGTTTTTACTGTGCTCTTAACCATCTGCTTTAATGAAGGAGGTCAGCACTGTAGATAAGATATTTTATCTATTTCCAAAATGTATTACCTTTCTTCAAATCACATGTTTCTGCTTAGTGTCATGTCAAATAGGCAATAATTTTCTCTATGAGATGTGCTCTGAGATATGTTTTCTTTGTAAAATATCTTTGTGAACCCTTAGACCAGAAATCACATGGCTTGTGTATGCAGAGTATTTTCTTGCTAGACATAGTTGACTGACTTCTCTTGATTGTGTTTGCAGATGCCAGTTGAAATTTCCCTTTGGAGGAGGCACTGATAATATTGCTGATCAGCCAAACATTAGCTTTGCCTTTATATGATTTGGAGGCAATTCTCTGCTTTTTAGATAACTCTAGCTTTTTAGACCACACCCATTTGTAGCTCTTCACTTACTATATTTCAATTTTTTACTGAGGAAAAGCTAGTTCACCATGCAAAACCTCTTTGACTTTGTTCTTTTGCTTCCTTTACACATGGATCATTGATTCAATCACACCCATGTAGAGATGTAAGACACAATGAATTTGAACTCTGAAGAACTTCCTTGTGATCTGATGGAGATTTTATTTGACCTTAAGCATGTTCCTTTAGGCAGTGATCATACTTATCTCTTTTTGTATTAGATCTTTGCAGAATTTCTTCCAGATTGAGACAAAAAGACATCTTAGTGGCGCAACCTATGGTTGTATCAGGATTTGTTTTTGCAGATTAAGCGCTAATTCAAGGCTGGCTGGTATTGAACAAAGGCTTCTAGCTCAGGATGTCTTTTCCAAGGAAGGGATTCCCTAAACGACCACTACCTAACTGAGGGGCGATCTTGACAGATTTTGAGTATTATCTTTGGTATGATTAGATCTCAAAATGACATATGACCAGAGATAGGGTGGTTGAATTTTTATCAAAATTTTGATAATGAATGACTTGGGAATGGGGGTAAATGATAGCAGATAACATTTAGCTATGACAACTCATGGATAGGATAATATGACTGAAACTAGGTAGGATTTGACCAATAGGTGTTTTCTCATCATAGGCTGACTGGAAAAGGTAGGAGGAAAAAAATTGTTTAGGGGTGTTTTCTAGATGACAGATTTGAAAATTTGGAGATTAGCTTCTAGAAAACTTGGCCTAAGAAACTAGTCATCATCAACAGGTGAAAAATAGTGATGACTAACAGTGGCTCCATTTGGGGAGGGCAGCTCCTTTTTTAGAAGGTGTCCATAATTTTAGATCTCTGGTTTCGCAGACCAGTGCCTTTATCCATTGACACAAATTTCTTTCTTCCTTGATGTTATTTCTGAAAATTGATAGCATGATTATCATCAAAGTCATTTCTACCTACCCCACTACATTTCCTAACATTTTTTGTTCTTTCAGGTGCATTTGGACTAGCAACCCTTCGGCATAATATTTTTGAAAAAAGACACTATATAATTCTACACTTATATCCACTGGGACTTCAGGTTAAACTAATCAACTCCTTTGTTTCTCTACCTATGCTAGATCCACTGTCAAGATTAAGCTATTTGACAGGATTTCATTCTCTAAACTAAAACATGAAATTTAAAAATGACTAAATCAGGATTAGATAGTCTGATTTGTCGTGTACTTGTGGCATGAAATACAAGCTGCACACAAATATTATTTTGCATGAAAATGAAATTTAGAAAAATCAGGGCTAGGATACACAGTGTGTTTTTCATCCCTATTTTCCTCTTTGGTTCTATTTTGAGCGTGTGGAACCAATATCTTTTCCTAATATATTTTCTTTGACAAGTCAAGTTTACACAATTTGACTATCTCTTCTCTCACTAACTTATCAACAAATAAATTTAAAAAATGTTCAGTCATAATTAGGCTAGATAACCGAGCAAGACATTTTTTAGCACTACTAGCAGCATTTGGACTTGTGCGCTTTCTGAATGACTGTTTTTTGAACATGGGGCTTTCTTGATGTTTTCCAAACTTCCCCCTTTTTCTAATTTTTCTATTTTTTTTTAATTTTTAGTTTTTTTATTTATTTCTTCAAACAATAATATATACAATGATTGAAAAATATGGACCTAGAAATCCTAAAAATGGTGAAACTTGAGCATCTTATCTTCATAAGGATCTCCTAACACTCTTGGTCCACTCAGCTCTTGAAAAGAAAATTTTGGAAGATTTTCTCTTTCAAGCATAATATAAGGATTCATGCATGAATCTTTAAACAACCCCGTGTCTTCCCGTTATACTTCTTTATACCTTTGATCTCCACTTCTCCTTTTGTTGTACATATTTTTCAAATAATGCAGATATTCTTTGTCATTTTTGAAGTATATGATGACATCATCAAGTTACATTAGAATGCAAAAAATTATAATTAGAAACATGGCTTTTAGGAGCATGTTTTTGGTGTCTGGTGGTTTTGCAATTCTGGGTTTGAAGATGGAACTACTTCCAGCATACTTGAAAAATTCTTTGAGCTATTCGCTTTGTAAAGGAATTATTTGGCGATACCCTGAAACATCATTTTGTAAAGACACATGATTAGAGTCACCTATCATTTGTATAGTATGGTCTTGGGTATGAAGGATATAATTTCTATCCCACGGGTGTGTATTTGTTTTTCTAAAATCAACACAGATCCTATGTACAGCTGTCTTGTCTTTGATTATTATTGTTTGATCAATATTTTTGTATTTTCTTTTGTCGAAGCTATTTATTGAAGTGATGGAAGGTCATAGTGCTTCCCACTATTTTCCCTGCATGTACTATTAACTTGAACAATCTTGCAAATTCTATCAGTTCTAAGTCTTTGGTGGAGTGGTAAAATGTTAGCTAGTTCAAACAACTTAGGGATATTTGGACTACAATCATCATATCCCTTCATATTAATTTTATTAGGCATTTTTCCTGAATATTTAGCTGTTGTGGCTATAGCCAAGGTTTCATTTGAGGAGGTAGAGTTATGAGATGGTAGATCTTTTAGGTATGGTAAGAACATTAAGCTCCCCTACTCCTGATTTCCAAAGAGGTTTGTAATATGCAAGTCTTCTAATGCCTCTGTTTTGAAAAAGTCTCCTGATGTTACTACTGATGTTTGTCTATGGTTTGAGCGATTTGCTTGATGGTATATAATGTTTTGTGCTTCCTATTATATTTCTGTTTCAAGAGAATCGAATTCTCTTTCCTCAAGACATAAATGCTCAGGGTCATGATAATTTTGACTGTCTAGCTCATCATAGAGAGCCTAGGGTGGCTAATTTGGTGCGCCTAAATTTGTTTCAAATTCTCCTAACTGTTCCTCAATGTCTTCATCAGTGTGTAAAATGAAGGAATTCAGATCTGAATGCAAGGAGTACATCAGGATGTTATCTGGCCTTTCTTGGCTGCTGACCATATATTTCATGTGTGATTCCCAATAAAGTATTCTAGTTTGGTTAAACACAGGAATAGTGGCATAGGACATATCAAGTTGAATATTTCCCTGAAGCCTGGCCCCCCAAGTTCTGGATAAAAGCATTCTGTACTTGGGAGGGATGTCTGCTACCACTATGTCCATGATCAGGTGTTTTGCAGGTATTCGGGCCAAACTGAAACAAAGATCTTTGATTAATCCTAGACACTTGACTCTGCTTGAATCAAATGAATATAAGTCTTTATATGGTTTTGTTATTACTAGGCCTAATATTTCCATTGCAACTTTTGGCATGAGATTATGTGACGCCCCGGAATCTAGCATGGCATTGTGTAGGATTTGGTCATGTATATTCAGACTGATCTAAAAGGGAAGAGTGGTTCCTTCTTGAAATTTCCCTTCTATTTTTGGACCAAACAACACTTCAGGGGTATCATCAACTAGTTGTAGGGTGTCTGCATCATTTTCTATGTTCAGGACCTTTAGCACTTGGGATTTTTAATAGCTTTGGGTGATAAGTTCAGTGAGAGGCATGGTGATATTTATTTTGGTGATTTCCCCTTCAAAACTGAAGGGTGCTTGTAGTTTAGATAGATTTCCTTTAGTTTTTTCAGCCATGACTTTCTCTATGTTCTTAATTTGCTGACTTTGGTTCAGTATTTTGTTCAAAAAAGCTATCTCAGGAGTCTTAGTAGAGGTACCAGGACAATCTGCGCCAAGGCTTGTCTGAATAGCTTTATCTTTGTTTTGGTCAGTTTTCTTGGCCATGATTAGGTTACTATCCACTGCTCTTTTAAGAATGGTATCAGGGGTTTTAGTAACAGTGGTGTATGAGTTATTTTTCTTAGAGATGTCCTGGTTTTTTCTACTCCTAAGATCATACTACCTATGAGCTTCTATTATGGCATTCTGAAATCCTATGGCAGGATCTTCGAGGTCCTCATAGTTGGTTTCATTTCAATTCGGGTAGAAGAAAACTTGTTCTTCTTCTGTGAGGAAAACCTCACCCTCTTTATCAGAACCTATTAGGTTTAAATGAATTTCATCAATTGGTTCTGTATCTCTCTCTTCCTCATCAACATAGTTTTCATTAAAGGGTGGCCTGATTTGTTGGTCATTTTCCCTTGGTTTATTTTGAGGCTGGTCTCTCCTAAAGTTTTGGTTCTAGTTCCTGTTTTGAGGGTTTGGCTGGTTGTCCCTAAAAAGTTCCTTTTCACTTATCTTTTCCCATATTTTCGTCATGGATATAACCAAGTCATCTATTCTAGAATCTGACGAAGAGACTGAAGGGGCGAAATCATCCCGGTATGTGGCTTTATTCTCTGATCTGGTCCTAGCTCTCTTTTCATCTAAGTTGGCTTCTGCACTCATAGCCACTTTTTACATTTCCTCTAAGGTTGCGGGGTCCTTGTCTGTTAGTTTATAAGTCATGCCTGGGTCGAAGCCTTCGGGAATATTTGCTAAGGCTGAGCCAAGTGGAGGTTTGAAGTGAGATGGGAGGGCGTTATAAACACTGTTGAACCTAGTGCAGTAGTCCCATACACTTTCCCCATTAACCATTTTTAGATTTTTATACTCAGAAAGGATTTGAATGGGGTTTTTTCTTGATTTCCCACCTATTTATGAAAGTTTGGTAGAGTACTGGGAGATCATGTATACTATTTGGAGTTAAGCTCTTAAACCATTTCTTGGGTTCTCCACCTAGGCTTTGGGCGAACATCCTCATTCTTATGGCCTCATCTTCTATTTCCATGTATTCAAAGGCATCACTAATTCTATCTACAAGTTGTTGGGTGGTAGTAGCCTCAACTCCAGTGAAGCGCAGGATTTTGGATTGGTAGTCATGTTGTAAAGGTGCCAAAGGTTGTTGCAACACCAAGGGTGCATACCAGGCTGCCATGGTGGGAGCTAAGGGTTGATTTATAGTATGAGGGTTTGTGGGATGAGATGAGGTGATTTGAACAGTGGTGTTCTGAATGGGTGTGGCGGAGGTACTCGGACTTGTGAATTGGTTTTGAGCAGATCTGGGGTGGTAAGAGCCAAAGTGGTGGAGAAGTTGAAATTCAAGAGGTGTAGTAGGTGAGGCTTCTCTACTAGGACTCTATTGCAAATCTAAGGGCTCAAGATCGTCAAAGTTGATTTTACTTTGTGACTTGCTTCTAAAAAGGTTTTTTGCTGATTTTAAGTCAAACTAGGAATCCTACAAGGATGTGAGATGTTTAGGTACAGAGCTTTCTTTATGAATGGACCTATCGGTAGCTAAGTTACTAGTTTCGGAAGTTTGCCACAAAATCTTTTCTGGGTTATCAATTATGATAGGGGGATTTGGGTCTGGATGAGATCTGGTATTGATTCTTCGTCAAGCCAGATTTCAAAATCAGAGTTTAGAGAGGATAATAGTTGTGATTATTTTTGGATCGATGGCCTCTCTAGGGGTTTCGCTAATGTGAAGAATGGTCATAACAAAAATGAAGGCTAGTGGAGTCGTCAGGTGGATTTCTTTGAGATCTATGGTCCACCACCAATACTGTCAAAGATGCTTTTTGGGAAAAAAAAAATTCAAGAAAACTTTGAGGTAGAGACTTGCGAGAAAAACTTAACACTTAGTTTCAACAGTTTGCTAGACTGTTTGGAAAAGCTAATGGCTCTATTTGCAAGCTTATTCTATTTATTTCCCATGTTTAGGTGATTTTTTCTGAATTTCTAAGTTATACTTAATTTGTCACTGGTTATAGAGGTTGCACCATGAAATTTGAGTTTTTGGAAAGATGAGTCAAGAGAATAATATGGTTTATGAAATTTTCAATTTTTATGGAGTTTTAGGCCTACTGGAGGCTAGTGGAGTTGCCAGGTGGATTTTTGGTTGTTTTTATAGAGATTTACTTATGTTCCACCACCAATAACTAGGAAAAGCCAATCTGGGGATGTTTTTTGGGGTTTTTTGAGTTTTTATGTGCATCCTATGGTTTATTAGAGTGTTCTAAACCCGATTCATCACTTTTCTAGGGTAGCGAAGCAAAAAGAGCTTACTCTAAATGATTCTATGGACTGATTTCTTGTTTTGAAATTTGAAAGACTAATGAATCTACAAGAGTTTGCTAGGCTGTTATGTACTCATTTAGTCCCACCGTGATCGCCATTATGTTAGTGTGGCGATAAGGTGGCTAAATCACTAGGTATTCTTGAAGATAAGGGATTTATGGATTCCTAAGGTGTACTTATATTGTCACTAACTCAGAGTCCCATCGTGATCGCCATTATGTTAGGGTCTCGTGATTTGGCTAATTGGCAAGCCAAGTGACAGGGTAACATCAAACCAAATTTGGAGCCCAAGGACCTAGCCTTCCTGGACTCAGAGAGGGCTCTCTCTATTTGTGTAAGGGATATCTATGTGTTTTGCTTCTTATGTTTCTGATTTTAGGCTAGTTTTGAAGTAGGTTTTTTGTTTTTCTTTTAGGTTTTTGAGGGAGGAACTAATCAAAGACTAAATAGATAAAAATATTCTTAGATCAACTAGGCTATGGGGTTGAAAAGGTCAAGAAAGCCTCATATGGTGATACAAGGTATGTTGAAGGGATGATTTGATCAAGGTAAAATGGATCTTTAGGTAAAATGAAGTGGGATGGACACTAAGTTTATGAAGGACAAAGGATTTCAAACATAAATAGTTCGATAGCAGACATTTATATGGTAGGGCTAGCCATTAATCATGATAAATGTAACTTCAAACTGATAAATGCATAGAAAGAAACATTTAAGCAATACATAGAGATATATGATTCTCTAACTTTAGGAAATTGCTATCAGACTTTGGGGAAAAACAATTAAGGAAAAAAAATAACTCAAGCTATTAAGAGGGAACCCCTAGACATAGTATTTTGGGTTATCGGGCACTTTGAACTAATATTTCAGAGTTTTAAGCAAAGGGTAAGATCGATACAAGACCTTTTTGGTTCAACTAGGACAATCAAGCATTCAAAGAAAGGCTTCAGAGGTGGAGTTTTTACTAGCCATGAGTAATCAGGGCATATCGTGAATCATACTTAACATGCATAAAACCATAAATGAAACAAGCAAACAATTTCTTTAGTGATCAAAGAGCAATTAAGAATTCTTTGATATGACTAAGAAGGAAGAAAACATAGAAGCTATAATGAAACAGGAAATCTGAGGTGCCTCCAAGGGCATGTCTCAAATCTATTCTCTACTTTCTTACAGCAAGCAAGAACGTAAAATATGTATGAAAAATAAAAAAAATAACAGAGAGGGACACTATACCATTTTACCAAGTCAAGGAATCCAACAACAGTCCTTTTTCATTATCCAAAGCATTCAAGAAACTATCCAATGCATGAGACAAGTATTTCTTCCAAGCTTTTATAACCATATATTTCTCTATATCATCAATTTCAGCCTTGTTTACAATTAATTCTCTTGGAATATATAAGCCAAGATTAAGGATAACCTCCTAGTGCAACTAGCAAGCTCATTGGCCCATCAAAAATATCTGATTTTGCCTTTGAGGCTTTGCAAAGCCCAAGGCACAAAATATCTAAAAAAATATCCTAAAAATGCTAAAAAAGGAAATTAAATTGACTTTTCCCAACTAACAATGGCCAAAAAAGGCTAAACGCACATTTGGAAAAGCCACTTCAGAAAACTGCATTTTTCACAAAAATACTTTAGAAATATAGTGGCGGAAAATCCCGTCTTGTGGGAAACCTTTCGAGGCCTTCTCGATGTCGAAACGAGGCCCATGATGGCTTGTTGGAAAGCCCTAAATGTCTAGTTTCATAAAATTCTTTTTTTCCCAAAATTGATCAATAGAATCCTGTGAAAACCTGACCTATGTGGAAAAGCCCAAAAATTAGCCTTTGCTGATATGCGGGGTAGAATGTTGAAAAAGTGATTGTTTTTCGCCACTTTGGGGGACCAAAAAATATTCAATTTTATATGAAATTTTCTGAGTATATGCCTCTAAAATTATGGCATCGAATGATACCATTTTCATCCTTTGAGGATGCTTCAAACCAAAATGGCAATGCCCATGATTTTTTTCAAAAAGCCCAAAAATGTCAAAAAACCAAAACTTGTCGAATTATGCCCAATTTTGGTGAGCATGACCCTCATGGGTTTTCAAAAGCATGCTGAGAAGCAGAGGCCAAAATATCAAGCCTTCATATGCCTTTCTTCACTTTTTCTTTCGGGCACCTCTTTCGAGCCTCCTTGAGCTTTTTTGTGTAGCCTTCAATTTCATTCGAGCGAATTGATTAAGCTTCTTATAGTGCTCGGTCATTTTTCTTTGAAGGTTCAAGTCCCTATTGGCCTTTTCCAACTTATTCTCCAAGTGTTCATTCGCCCTTTCAAGCCATGATTCTCTATTTTTTTCTATCTCTCGGGTGAATAAAGTAGTAAGAGGAAAACATTGGAAAAGGGCAGCCTCTTCCTCTTTTTGCTTCTCCAAAGCTCTTTTGAGCCCCATAGTCCTTGGCCTCTTCCTCCTTGGCTGATATTCTTCTTCACTATCATTGAATTCGCCCATGAGTTCTTCTAACTTAATTTGTGCTTTGGAGGCTTTTTTTTTATACTTGATAGCCCATGTCTCATAAACTGCCATGTGGACACTCATTTGCTTGTTTTGTGTTTGCAGAAAACGAATGAGGTTTTTAGACCTCTCTAGATCCGCTCTTAGATCATGAATTTTTTCTTCTCTATTTATCAAGAGAGACTCTAAGATTCTAGTCTCATTGTCACTGTCATCAATGTTTATCTGAATTGTGTCAAAATCCCTCTCTTTCTCATGGCTACTTTCATCCTTCTCTTTTCCCTTGCTTTAGGTGGCCTTCTTGGTCCTCCTCCTCTTTGGTAATTCAACAATGGATTGATTGGGCAACTTTCCTTTGCTTCGGAGTGCTCTAGTAACATTTGAAGTTACAATTTGAGCCACTTTCTTTCTTGATGTTTGGGGCTTTGTTACCTTTGGAGAAGAAAGCATGGCCCCTTGCCTAGGAGAGGCAGCTAGCACATTCTCTATTTGGTCTTTGCCTTTGCTACTCCCATCATCATCTTTGCTGGCTGGTGGGATATCCTTTCTTTCATCAAAGGTGTCCTTTTGAGGACTATTTTTACCCTCCTCGTGAATGCTTTGACTGTCACTTTGCATGTCTCCTTGAGGGCTGCCTTGTTCACTTTTGTCCCTGCTTTCTTCAGGACTTTTAGGCTTTGTATCCTCAATGCTTTGTGCTTCATCCTCATCATGCTTGCTGCTATGAGGGCTACCAATATCTTCCTCTTTGTGACTGTTGTGCTCCTCATCAAACTGTTCCATTTATTCATTATTCCCCTCTTCATAGTTTTTCTCTTTATTACTGTGTTCTTCTTCATTTTTTTCTTCTTCACTTTGCTTCCTTTCACTTTGCTTCCTTTCACTTTGATCCTCTTCATTGTTTTTCTCTGTATCACTATGCTTTTTATCACTATGCTAATCTTCCTCACTATGCTTCTCTTCCTCACTATGCTCTTCTTCTTGATCAATCATAGGAGATTTTTGCTTCTTAGGAGTGGGTTTACTAGAAGAAGGAGAAATATGATGAGTGGATGGTGAAGGAGATGCATGGGAAATTCCCAAGAAATGAAAGTGAAATGATGTGAAATGATGAAATCAGGATGTGAAATGAAAGTGTCCCAAGAAATTCCCTTTTTCTCAAGTTGATGGAGAATGACAATCTTGATAAGGGAATGATGGAAAAGACAAGCTTGCTGCTGAGAGGAAGGTTTCTTTTGAACAGTAGAAGCCATCTTTTCAATACTTCTATAGAGGAAAAAGAGTAGGTTTAGCAATTGGGTTCTTGTGAAGTGCATGAGTAGCTTGATATGGTAAGCATAAACCGGGAAAACCTTCCTTCGCATGTGAAATATTTCATGATTATCCTCATGAAGGGAGCATAGCTTGTCAACAAATATGAAAAAGGAAAAATAGATGGGGATGCATCCTGATGTTCTCGTTTCAAGAAGGGTTTATATTGATCTAGATCTAGGTAGCTCTGTTTAAACCATGTTTCTCCGACATATGGAATTTTGGTAGCTCTGGAAATAGATCTAAGAGAGAGCTTGAAGTCTAATCCTGCTAGATGAACATGTTTCCCTTGCAGCCTTAAAGCAAATAGATGTGTCAAGGGAAGATAACTTGTTACCTCCTGAACCTTTTTACAAAACTCCAAACATCCTACTTCATGAAAGTTAAAAAGCACTGAAGGATGGGCATTCAATTCCTCAATTGAAAAAGATTCATACCTTTTGTGAGGACCACTTCTGCTATCTTTCCTAGGAGGCATTTTGTTTCTAAGATATTTGGCTGATTCTCCAAAGAAAACTATCTCAAATGTTCACTATGATCGGTCTTCTAACAACACACTCTTTACTTTTTGAGAAAAACCAAGTTTGTTTTAGTTAGCCCACAAGTTTGTTAATACACCATCAGATCTCCTTTGATTTTGATTGTATGAACCCCCTTTCTTCAACTGAATGTGTTTTGAAGTTCAAAAAATAAAAAGTTGTCCCTTTGAAAAAACAATGCCTCTTTGGGTAGCACTATTCAAGGCACTGTCTTAAAACACAGATTGTACCCTTTAGAAAATAATGCATTCTCTTTTGAAGACAAAAATTCCCTCCTATGATGAATGATGTCTTTCTACAGTAGAAGAAAGCTCTTTGTTACTAATTAATGAACCTTCTAACAGACCTTGTCTCCTATTAAATGATCACTGTCTTCTGTAGTTTATTTGAAACAAGAAAAAGGCTTTCTGAAATCACTATCTTAAGGGATTGATTTAAAACAAAGGACTCTGCTCTTTGAGGAAAAATACTAGAGTGTGCCTTTGAATAAATTTCCCTTCTCAGATGTTGTTATCTCTCTAAAACAAAAACAACCCTCTTTGTCACTAAGTACTAGGCCCTTGAAACAAACTATGTCTCCCAGAATGGTTATAGTTTTTCTCAGTAATCAATGATATTTTGTGGCTATTTGGAAAGAAAGGTGATCATGAAAAACATGTTTCAACATACTCCTTCAAGCTGGTGATGAGACCTTTTGCACAAAATCTATTTATTAGTGAAAATTGCACACATCCTTTGCTTCTTGAAGCACAAACAAAGCTTCTATATTGGCATATTCAAACCCTTTTTTTAATCACTGTTCATCTCTAAAAATTTAGTGAGAAAAACTTCTCTAAATTGACGCAAAGATTTACTATTCTTCAGCATGAGAAGAAACCCTTTTCTGTGATAATTTATGACTTAGAGACCCTCCTTGAAATCAATCTTCAGTAAAGAAGGTGAAGGATACCTTGAAAATGAGTTTTTGGACCCTGTTGATCGTTGGAGCAACGTTCAGAGGAGTTTTTTGAAGACTGGTGGATGATCGATCCGTTTACAGTAGAAAGCGCCATGCAGAGGAGGTGTCAGGTTGGTCTCGGGCGCCCGGTGACCGCAGGCATAGGCGTGTCGCACGCAGCTACAGGCGTGCCATGCCTCATTGTAAATCCTATGTTTAGGCGCTCATAGGCACGTCGTCCAGGTGTACAGGCACGCCATGCAGAGTTCAAGCTTTGAAAACTTGAAAATCACCCAAAAAGCACTTCCTTATTTAGTGGAGGAGCTAAGGAATGTTCATTTTGGGTTTTGAAATTTTCTAATGGTCCCTTTTAAAGGCTCTTCCCTCCTTTAAATTTTGAAAAAGCTCAAATGCCTTTGCAGCTAGTTTGGAAGGGTTTTGATGCCTTTTAAAAAGGTTTTTTGTAAAAACATTAATTACTGCCCCCAAATATGTATTACTTTTGAAAGAACCATGAAAACTTATCATAAAGACTTATAGAAATAGTACTATGGCAACTCTTAGAAAACACCATAAATCTGTTGTTTTTTTAGGTAAGGAGGCCTCCTTTAAACAAGATGTCTCTCTTTGCTATTCATCCAGGAGTTGACCCCTAGAACTACTAGTGTGACTTTTGAAAATGATGAATTTTTCTTATCTTTATAGTCCTTTTTGTAGGCATATGTAAAAGCTATTTGTCAAACCCAACAAGCTCTTTCTTTCTTTGGTTATTTAGATGAAGGTATTTGGCCAAAGTTTCACTCTCAATTACAGTTTGAAGGAGACCTTTGTAAACAAAGGGAAAAAGAAATCATTTAATACTTAGAATGCCATCCTTTTTCTTGATGTAAAATAGGTTTTTCAACCTATGATCCCTTATGGTTTTATCACTATTTTTCAACCTGTTCCTCAAAAGGAAATTCCTCAAAAACCATATAAAAAACATGTTGATGTCTCTTTTTCCCATCTCTTGGAAGGAGGTGACTCACAACTTCTGAAAACACTTTGGCACCTTAACCCTTTGCTTTTTGAATGAAGGAGGTTATACTCATCTTCTAACCATATGCTCTTCTAAAGGAGGAGGTTTTTACTGTTCTCTTAACCATCTGCTTTAATGAAGGAGGTCAGCATTGTAGATAAGATATTTTGTCTATTTCCAAAATGTATTACCTTTCTTCAAATCACATGTTTCTGCTTAGTGTCATGTCAAATAGGCAATAATCTGCTCTATGAGATGTGTTTTGAGATATGTTTTCTTTGTAAGAGATCTTTGTGAACCCTTAGACCAGAAATCACATGGCTTATGTATGCAGAGTATTTTCTTGCTAGACATAGTTGACTAACTTCTCTCTATTGTGTTTGCAGATGCCAGTTGAAATTTCCCTTTGGAAGAGGCACTGAGAATACTGCTGATCAGCCAAACATTAGCTTTGCCTTTATATGATTTGGAGGCTTTCCTATGCTTTTTAGATAACTCTAGATTTTTAGAGCACACCCATTTGTAGATCTTCACTCACTGTATTTCACTTTTTTACTGAGGACAAGCTAGTTCACCATGCAGGACCTCTTTGACTTTGTTCTTTTGCTTCCTTTACACATGGATCATTGATGCAATCACACCCCTGTAGAGATTTAAGAGACAATGAATTTGAACTCTGAAGAACTTCCTTTTGATATGATGGAGATTTTGTTTGACCTTAAGCATGTTCCTTTAGACAGTGATCATACTTATCTCTTTCTGTATTGGATCCTTGCAGAATTTCTTCTAGAATGAGATAAAAATACATCTTAGTGGCACAACCTATGGTTGTATCAGGATTTGTTTTTGTAGATTAAGTGATAATTCAGGGTTGGCTGGTATTGAAAAAAGGCTTCTGGCTTAGGATGTTTTTTCCAAGGAAGAGATTCCCTAAAGTTCCACTACCTAACTTAAGGGCGATCTTGACAGATTTTGAGTAATTTATTTGGGATGATTAGATCTAAAAATGACATATGACCAGAGATAGGTTGGCTAAAATTTTATCAACATTTGGATAATGAATGACTTGGGAATGAGGGTAAATGACAGCAGATAACCTTTAGCTATGACAGCTCATGGACAGATTATATGACTGAAACTAGGTAGGACTTGACCACTAGGTTTTTTCTCATCATAGGCTGACTGGAAAAGGTAGGAGGACAAAAAAATTTTAGGGGTGCTTTCTAGATGACAAATTTGACAAATTAGAGATCAGATTCTATAAAACTTGGCTTAAGAAACTAGTCATCATCAACAAGTGAAAAATATTGATGACTAACACCTGCTTCTACGGAGCCACAAGCCAAGGTTGAAAGATTGGTCACTGCCTTAAAGGTGTCCCGAACTGAGGTATCGACTGTCAAGGCCCAACTCAAACTTCAGATTGCTTCGTTTCAGGCCAAGCTCCAGCCAGAAACCCCCCCAGAGGTACGTGCACAACGATTTGCACTAATTACAGAAGCCATGACTACTATCGCAGTGCAGATTAGCCAGGGTATCACTTTGCTCGAGCACGCTATGGAAATTTAGTCCCAAATGCAACAAAATCCTCTCCTCTAAGAGATCAATCAGGAGTTGACTCTTAGGGAATAGGACTTTGAGAAGTTGGAGGCTACGATGTCCACCCTTGTTCCAGCTCAGTGCTTTGTACGGCTTCAAACCAGCCATGTGCTTCACAGTGACATTGTTGCACTTCTACGCAAGAAGCAGATCCTCAACAACCATCTGACACCTTGGTCGGAGGGTGCCCTTAAGCTTTCATAGGACAGAGACAGTGCAGTCTGAAATTTGAACCAGGCTCTTTACAGTGTCTCTGCTGCCACGGAAGGACCAACATCTCAGAAATTGTTGGAGATCATGCAGACGGCCGCTGTGCAGATCCTTCACATTTTTCCTCCACTTTCTGCTGGAATTGAATAGCAAAAATACAGAATGAAGACCCCACCCACACTGTGACTCGAGACGAGTCACAAGATCATTATGTTGGGGGATTGTTGGAATAGGGTCTCCTAGCCTCATTTTTGTCCAAATTTTGTAATATTTTGCAGTATTTTAGTCTAGCGCAGGGGGTTGGGATGGGTCAAAACCCCCAATCATTGTAATGGGTCAAAATGGTAGACCTAGGGTCCGCAAACCATGGTTTGTGGACCATAGGATAGCGCAGGATAAGCATAATATAAATAGATGATTAAATTGAGTCTAGAGAAGAAGAAGAGCATAGAGATAGAATTTATTTGTGAAATGTGAATCTGTTGTGTCGATTGTCTAAGTGCTCCTGCTGGTTGTGTGTGCAGAGACCCTGAGTCCTGCTGTGTGGGGAACGATAAGTTGTCTGTAAGTGGAATCTGTTTATAATTACATGAGAATATTGTTTTGTGACCTCCGTGTTGCATCTATTGCTTAAAGATATATTTTCAGTTATGATTGTTAATGATACACATGTGGATGTGATGTTCTGAATGCATAGATCCGGTTTACTTTATTTCTTGGTTATTTTTTATCTTTTTTGCACGAATTATTTTGTTAGATCTATTGTTACAGATCCTGGGTTAAGCGCTTATTTAGCGCAGGACTAGTAGATCTGAAGGTGCCCCCTTTTTATTAACCTTCTCTTTCTGTGGGTGCAGAAACCTGGTTCTAGCACCCTCCCATACTACCTCGGGTTAGACCTAGGTCTACTCTATAGGCCATTTCTGAAAGGGCCATTAGTATAAGAGTTTGTTTCCAAACCTTAAATGTCGAACCTGGGTCAGGGCACCTCGAGCCAACAATGATAATCCACATTTCAAACATGAGTTAGATCTCCATTACATTTATTTTGGTGTGTATATATTAAATCTCATATTTTATCATAATCGATAATATATTATTGTCCTATTTCAACTTCTCACACATTTCCTCAATCCATAATATATTACCTCCCATTTGAGGACATTTATTTTGGTGTATATATATTAAATCCTTTTAATCATAATGTTTACACTTTTAATCATAATCCACATTTCAAACATGAATTAAGTCTCCATTACATTTAGTTTGCTATCTATATATTAAATACTTGTAATCATAATGTTTGGTGTCTATATAATATATATATTTGTAATCATAATGTTTTCTTTCTATGTATTAAATCCTTGTGAGTAGAATGTTTACATTTAATTTCGTGTCTATATATTAAATCCTGGTAATCATAATTTTTTGTGTCTATATATTATATCCTTGTAATCATAATGTTTGGTGTGTGTATAATATATATCCTTGTAATAATAATGTTTGGGGTCTATATATTAAGCCTTGTAATCATAATCTTTACACCTATAATGATAATCCACATTTCAAACATGAATTAAATCTCCATTACATTTAGTTTGGTGTCTATATATTAAATCCTTGTAATCATAATGTTTGGTGTCTATATAATATATATCTTTGTAATCATAATTTTGGTGTCTATATATTAAATCCTTATAATCTCATGTCTATATAATATATATCATTGTAATCATAATATTTGGTGTCTATATATTAAATCCTTCTAATTATAATGTTTGGTTTTTGTATATTAAATCCTTGTAATCATAATGTTTGGTGTCTATATATCAAATCCTTGTAATCATAATGTTTACATTTAGTTTGGTGTCTATATATTTAATCCTTGTAATCATAATATTTGGTGTCTATATATTAAATCCTTGTAATCATAATGTTTGGTTTCTATATATTAAATCCATCCTTGTAATCATAAGTTTTGTTGTCTATATATTAAATCCTTGTAATCACAATGTTTGATGTATATATATTACAATAATCCTAACTTTTGGTGTGTATATATTAAAACATTGGTATCTATATATTAAATCCATGTAATCATAATATATTAAATCCTTGTAATCATAATGCTTAAATTCAGTGTGTATATATTAAACCCTTGTAATCATAACGTTTGGTATGTATATATTGTAATCATAATGTTTAATTTTGGTGTATATATATTACAATAATTCTAATGTTTGGTGTCTATATATTAAAACATTGGTGTCACCAATATATTAATCAATATATTAGCGTTACCAATATATTAAATCCTTATAATCATAATACATGGGTGTCTAGTTAATAAATCCTTGTAAAACATTGGTGTCTATTTATTAAATCCGTGTAATCATAATATATTTATTAAATATTTATAGTCATAATACATTGGTGCCTATTTATTATATATTTTTAATCATAATACATATATTTATTAAATCCTTGATGATGATGATGATGATGGTTAATGTCCACGACCAATATTTCATCTATCGGACCCTTATAATCAAAATACATTGATGTCTATTTATTAAATCCTTGTAATCATAATACATTAGTGGTGTCTATTTATTGTAATGATAATACATTGGTGTCTATTTATTAAATCCTTATGATTTTCTATTTTTGGTGTCTATTTATTAAACCCTAACGATTTTTTATTTATTAAATCCAATATTTTCTATTTATTAAAAGAAAATCCTTACAATTTTCTATTTATTAAATCCTTACAATTTTCTATTTATTAAATCGTTATAATCATAATGGCACTTTTAATTAAATCGTTATAATCATAATGGCACTTTTAATTAAATCCTTTAGATTTTCTATTTATTCGAACTTTTAATTAAATCCTTTAGATTTTCTATTTATTGGCACTTTTAATTAAATCCTTTAGCTTTTTCTATTTATTAAATCCTTACAATTTTCTATTTATTAAATCCTTATAATCATAATGGCAAATCCTTTAGATTTTCTATTTATTATAATCATAATGGCACTTTTAATTAAATCCTTTAGATTTTATATTTATTGGCACTTTTAATTAAATCCTTTAGCTTTTCTATTTATACTGGCACTTTTAATTAAATGATCCTTTAGATTTTCTATTTATTGGCACTTTTAATTAAATCCTTAGGATTTCTATTTATTATTAGCACTTTTAATTAAATCCTTAGGATTTCTATTTATTATTAGCACTTTTAATTAAATCCAAAAGATTTTCTATTTATTAAATCCTTATAATCATAATTAATTATTGGCACTTTTAACTTTAATTATTGGCACTTTTAACTTTTAATTAAATCCTTAGGATTTTCTATTTATTAAATCCTTATGAATATCCTTATAATCATAATTATTATTGGCACTTTTAATTAAATCCTTAGGATTTTCTATTTATTAAATCCTTATAATCATAATGGATCCACATTTCAAACCTGAATTAAATCTCCATTAAAGTTCGATGACTCATGCCATGTAACCACTTATGTGCCTAATCATTTCATGTTCTCTTGTACATGTGTTAAACGATTAATTCTTATTTCATTTAAGACAAGATGTTTCTAATTTATGGTGTGTATGTGGGATATATGCATGTGGCTAACCTATAGGCGTAGGTTTTCTTTTTTTTGTTTTAATTAGGGCCTTCATATATTAAAACATTTGCGTCGGATTTATTTCCATCTCTGAAATTGTTGTCGTGCTCTTGTATAATTCGCATCATGAATTATGGCCCACTTCGTCCATCCACTTGACAATTGGTACTTCTAAAATTTCAATCGTGGCCATTTGGTACACTGCACATAAGGGAGGATACATATCAGGGTTATAACCTAATAAATTTACCCTAACTTCCTTTTCATCATTCCTCCTAATTTGTAATATTTAGTCTATCAAAGTGTCTGTGTGTGATTTTGTGTAGAGTTTCATTTTGGGCTATTCTCTTCGCCACATGGCCTCCATTAACCTTGGAATTTCTTCTATGTAATGCCCATAGCTTCTAGAGTTATCTTGGGACTCTAGTGTCTCATCGATATCTCCTTAATTTCTATCCCAATTTGTCAATTCCTCTAGTTCTTCAGGCATCGTCTATAAAGAAGATCACATAGTGTTTTTCCTCATAGGTTTCATGGGGATAGGATTTGATTTGTAAACTTACTATGGAACTTAGGTTTTCTCTTGAATGAGGAAGGTTAAAATCAAAGCTATGGTCTTCATGTTATGTTTTATAGGCAAACCTCATTATTTTCTACCGTAATCTCAGTGTATAGATTCCAAAAGTTTATTAATGTTTTTATTGACAAAACCCTTACTCATCTTTAGCTGCATGTGAATACCATACTAGTTCCTTCTATGGATGAGTTCAACAAGTTCTCTCATAGTTAATTTCACTGTTATTTCCTTGGAATTCAATGTTGTAGAATTATTTGGGTATTGGTATAGGGTTTTTCCTTGTCTTCTTCTTCGTGGCGAAAATATTTAGAGCATCCTTTTTGGGGTTCTAGGAGTTTTCTTTTACTTGTTGGTGATAATTTCTATTAGCAAGGTTTCTATGTTATTTTACATTCTAACCATCCTGTCTAAGTCCTTATTATCACTTTGAAATTTGTATGTCGTTCTCCTCCCAGGGTTCGTACGAAACCCCTAATGAATCAGAAATAGGGATTTTTTTATTTTAATAGAGTTAAATTATTTAATTCATCCCATAATAAAGTTACCAATATCTCCCTAGGGCATAAAAGAGCAATTTTTTTTATTTATAGAGTTAACTTGTTTAATTCGTCCCGTACTAAAGTTACCAATATTTCCCTAGGCAACAGAAAAGCATCAGAGTATAAACCTTCCCCTATCGTCCCATAACTACTCGATAGGGGAAGGTTTATACTCTGATGCTCTTCGGTTGCCTAGGGAGCTATTGGTAACTTTAGTAATTGGGAATATATATATATATATATATATATTCAACCTAGTAATTGTTCTTTTTCACGTGCTGGGTTTTCAGGTATGTGCTTTCGTTGGCCTATAGGTTGACCTTCTCTGAACTTCCTTTGTTCTGTGTTACTATGTCAGGCACACGGTGTATATGTTTAACGAAGGTCTTCCACTCCCAATACATATTTCTCTTAATTTTATTTTTCTCATTTATTTAGCCTAGTAAGGTTTGATAGAAGAATATTTCCATAAGCTTTTTGTTGTCACAAAACATTACTACCCTAGCCCTTAATTTAACAGAATGGTGTCACTATCTAGAATTTAATACATAAGTAATGTGGTTATCAATTTTGTAGCATGTATTATTTCTCATAATATAACATATATTGTGTAATTTATGGTTTAAGTTAACTTATCATAATTTGGTTACGATGTTTTACTGAATTTAATTACTATAAAACATCACATATTTCATCGTTCTATTTTCTTCTTATACTTTAACATTTTCTCTGGAATTTGTTCAAGTGGTTTATCAATAGAGTTACACATTAACTTTTCTAGTCCATTCTATGTTAACATGATTTTCAACATAAAGTTGGATTTGGGAAAATGTGCTTTTAATACTATGTTATATTAAATCAAAGTTTTCAGTTTACTATACTTATAAATTAGTATAGAAAAAATATATTGTATATGTATTCTATATTTTCCTTTCTCAATGGAAACCAAGTGATAATTCTCTTATTATTATTTTTAAATGTAATCCACTTATTATTTTATCTCGGTAATGTAGTGTTAATGGATTAGTGTTAATGGATTTATGATTCTCCCCTAATTGTATTTAATTCCATAAGGAAAGTCTATCCAAAACTTTGTTTACTTTGTATTATAGTAATTCTCTTTACACCCTTCTTCTTGTAAATAATTATTTCACTTCATGTGCCTAACCCCTCCCATTGTTCTTTATTATTATTAACTCTAAGAGACTCTTAGAGTTTCATATATTTACATATTAAATATGGAATATAAACAAATTATATATATAATTAAGGGCATACGCACATGTTAATGTATGGTAGTCTATTGCTTTTCTATCTAGACTTACAAACATAAGCTTGCATTAAAATACTTAATAGGAATAATAGAACTCAAATATAGTTGGATATATTATTATTATTAAACTCATAACCGAGACTATAGTAATTCCATTTCTTTTCTTTTCACCTGTAGCATACCTTTCGAAATGTCTAATGTTCTATTATATAATATAAAATTTAGATAAATTTTTTTTTTTATATCTTTTTGATAAGAGAATTATATGTAGATTATATATATTCTCAACCATTACTGTGTCAATAAAATCCACAACTTTTATTGTTCACTTCTAGTATTTGCATTTAATAGAATTCCTAATATATCTATAATTCTGTAGAGTTCAAATTTAACTACCTTATAATTCTAATATGAGTTAACTCAATTATTTATAAATCTTTTGATTTTATTTTGAAATTAAATATTAAATGATAAAAAAAAAATCCCACTTTCTCATCATTAATAAGAATGATTAATTATTCTATGAATGCAGTGAGAGATTTAGGATCTTGAAATAGTAACATATATCGGAATAGTTAGACTAGGCTTGCAAAATACTCATCTATCATTCTGACAAAGCACTTAAAAATGAACCATTTTCCACAAATATCCCTAAGGTAATATCTTATTTACTTTTGGAAGAAACAACCTCTTTAACTCCTACATGTTTTCTCTTATAAATTGTTACCAATAGATTTTTAGCAACATCCTCCTTTATGGTCGGCCCACCTTTGCCTAGGACTCTTTTTGTACTTTTTGAAAAATATTATTTTATTTTTCTTTAAAGAATGTCTTTCTCTCTTTTTTTTTTATTCCTATTTATACCCCACTTGGTATTACTCTCCAACTAAGTTATTAACATAATTTTTCTCTCCCACTATGTTACTACTTTTAATAACTTTCTCCTTAGGGATTTTTAGGGGATGTTTAGGGAAGGTCCACCATGTGGAAATTAACCATTTAACATATTTTCATGAGTCATTAGAGAGATTTTGAGGTAATTCTCAAAAAAAATATACAAGAAAATCAACTTTATAAGAACCAATAGGATTTAATATGATGATGTGAAACATTGGGGATGATTCACCATTTTTGGAGTAAAAGGATAAAAAGATAAAAAATTAAAAAACTACTTTTTGAACTAGTATTTTCATCTCATTCCCTATGATTTTATTTAATTCTACCCATGTTGGATACTGTTGACGAGCCCTACTACACTAAAATTGTGAAATACATGTAAAATCATGGTTTTCCATGTATTTCACCTTTTTAGTGTGGTAGGGGTCGAAAGTGTGCAACATGGATACTCTTTGATCCAAAATTAAATTCTGCAAACAATGATTTCTCGCCCTCGAAATTTGACAAAACTTAAAGGGGTATAAGTTGACAATACATGTTGAAAAAGTAGTTTTTTAATTTTTTCCCTTAAAACTTGATGAGGAAATCTAATATTATTTTCTTATTTACAATATTATTTTATAATACTCCTTAGGAGACCCATTTTACACCTCAATATTTTTGTAATGTGGCAATAAGTCTATAACACTCTACTCCTCTTTCTAAAATATTCTCGAGCAATATCATTTATCGATTTATTAAAATAAAATGTAATTACATCATCACATATTTTCCATTTGCACTTCCATAGAAATTATGCCCAACAATAATTTAAAAGTGTAAAAATAAAAATGTCTAAAAATTAAGACATTGGGGTGCTACAAAGAACCTAAGCTTGATAAATTATATAGAAAGTATGATAAAAAACCTTTTTTTAGCATAACATATATTCGTAGATAGACTAAGGAACCAAGAAAAATATGAAAACAAAGCCACAAAAGTTAAAGAGAATTTGTAGCATCCATAACAATTAGGCTAAGGTGCTCCTTCTAGCACCAACCTCGTTGAGGGACATGAGGAAGTTTTTCTTCAATATGATTAAGAAAAATCCTCATATCCATTTACTTTAGTATTACTTTGTCTAACATGAGCAATATATCTTTTTTTCGCTTCATTTCTTCCCATGATGACCTTCCCTAGTAATATTTTTAACTCCCAAAAGAGATCAATGGTAAGGAATTATTGGTTTTTTCTTCCCTATAGTGCCACATGTTTAGAACCTAGTCCATAATATTGTCCATGACTTTGGAGTGAGAAGTGAAAGCACCATTCATTGTAGTAGTTTCCTCCAACTCTCAGAAGCCCTCATGGACCATATCTAAGAGTTGTTTAGCACACTCCAAAGCTAAGACTTATTCCAATAAATGAGTTTGTGAACTCCCCTTATCCCTTTCGCTACTACAACCATGACCAAAATGGGGTGGATCCCTAACCATGTTGCACTATATAGAGCACCATAAATATGGAAATGAGAAAACAAAATTGTGATGGTTGAATGGACTAGTGGACACTTTTTTTCTTATGTATATCTATTGGATTTTGTTTGTATAAATCAAGGAACCAATCCTTGATTGAAGTTTCCTTGTAAATATTGTAAATTTTTATAAAAATGGGAGGAAAGTGGATCATTTTAAATAAAATATGTGTGCATGTGTTATGGAATATATTTGCAGATTGTGATTACTACAAGTTATTTATGCTATATGGAGAATGTGACAATGTGCCACTTATTCTATATTGGTAATAGGGGTCAGAATGCATCAAGATGGTAACTAGTAACTCGTAACTGAATGGATCCCTTGGGTCATGACAATAATTAATCTACCAGTATGAATACAAACTCATAAAATCAAAAGAAATCTATTTAAAGATAGATTTTGAACTTTAGACATAGGATCATTACAAAGTTGAAATCAATATAAAAAAAAAATTAATCAGAGCTTAGGAAATTTTATGAAATGCTTGATAAGAATTATTTTTACATCTACACCTCGATAGACTAAGGAACCAAGAAAACTAAGTAAAAAAAGCCCTAAAATTTAAGGAAAATTTATAGCATCTCCTCAATCAAGTCGAGTTTCTCCTTATTTCACCAACTTAGACTAGGCTCATGATGAAGTATTTATTCAATATGGTTAAGGTGAAGCCTCCTCTATTTCCATTTCAATGCCACTTCATCCATCATCTGAAATATCTCATTTTTTGGCTTCATTTATATTAATGGTGAACCTTCCCAATAACATTTTTAACTTCTAATAGATATCAATGGTAAGGATGTATTATTTTTTCCTTCCTTGGGTGTGTTATTTGTATATAACTTAGTCCAAAATTTTATGCATGACCTTTTAGTCAAAAGTACAAGCATGATATAATGTAATAGTCACGTCCAAATCTCATAACTCTTCACAGGTCATCTCTAAAATTTGTTTAGAATACGCCTGAGTGGAGGATTTTTCCTGTATAAAAGTTTTGTAATCCCCTACTCCCCTTGGCTATTATTTCCACATAAAAAATGGGCATGCTCCCTAGCCATGTTACACTATGTAAAGTACCAGGACTTGGGATACTAGTAAATGAAATGTTATGTACCTCAAAGTACTATTCAGTGAGGAAATTGTAAAGGTGAATGCTCACCCTCACTCTCTATGAGGGGAGGAAAAGAGAGCTTATGTATAATACTATAAGTGAATGAAAAGGAATGGAGAAACAAATATGTGGAGGAAGGAAACAAAAAATTCTTTATGATATAGATCAAAAGTAACCATTGTTTCTAATGGAGTTAGATAAAAGTATTAAAAAAGAGCCCATAAAGTAAATATGGGGAGGAGTAATGGCCACAACCATCCTCTCAAAACTTCAAACGAACTATGATAACTTCCAATGAGATAACCTAAGTCATAAGCATATCCACTTGAAGTCGTTTACTTCTTGATCAAGCCACGTGGTTGAAGGATTAAGATATAATGAGGTCATAGTAGTTGCAATGATTCCATGATGTGGCACTACCCCAAATGCCTCCCTTCTCGCCATAATAGAGATGATTTTAAAAATATATTATTAAAAGTGAGGGTTTTAATAGAATAAAAATCATTAATTTCCTATAATGGTTGGTGAAAATATATTGGTAAAAAATAAAAAATATAAATCATTGCAAATTAAATTTGCTAATATGTTAAACATAATGTTTTTGTAAATATCAAGAGTAAAATATAATATAAAACATTATATTATGATTTTATTTGTGATTTTCTAAAAAATATGGTATCCATCATGATTGGAGTGTATTAATTAAAGAAAAATCAGTGAATTTATTTTTAGCATTCGATAAATATCACAATTATTGTAGTAATATATGGTTGTTGAAATTAAAACGATACCCACAGATCGAGATGATATCCATCACGAGCTAGTTATCTGGCCTTCGAGCGCCCAAGCCACCGACTCCTCATGTGAAAGGCCTCCTTCGATGCCCACTACCACTCAACCTCCCACAGATGTAACTAACTCAGCATAACTTGAATTGGTTGTGCCATGGGTGGGTGCCACGTCCTCAATACAACAATTGGCGAATTTACGTTACCCTGAAGAAACTTATAGCCTGTCCTGAAGTTGATACAAGGCCATACCGTTGTCACCTCGATCATTTATAGCTTTACATTACTCAAATTCGGGTTCATCACCCAATGCTCCATCATTTGGACCTTCACTTGGCTCCTCCATCGAGTTGTGACACTCTTTGCATCTCCTGCAACCTACACAAGCAGTTCACCATCGCTCTGCACCACTGCGTTACTATCTCTCACACCTATTACACCATGCCTCCTCGCCAGTGCTAGAGGCCCCTCCAAGGCAATGTGAGGGAAAATATCCCTGCTCGTTTGTGTCAAGGTAATGTGGATCAGCATTTGAGAACTAATCCTGATTCCTCTGTCAACTCCAATTCACATCCAGCAGCTCCTACTCCTGGCACTCTTATCGTGGAAATCTCCCTTGACACCGTCCTTTCACCCTCAATTCCTAGTCTGTCTAATGCTAAACGTAGGTACCGTAAATCGACAATCCCGCGCTCCTTTCTACCTCTGTCATGGAAGCTTGAATGTTTACTAATAAACACTCCCTCTGCGCAGGAAATAGGAGTCTAGAACCTGTCGATTGATGGAACATGGTGCAGGGATAATAATGTTGAGGTCCCAGTTGTGTATGGCCCTCCTCCACCAAGGGTTTTTCACATCCTCACATCTGAAGAGGAAGATATTGCGCACATATATGGATGTCCAATGATAGAAAAAGACACTGTAGGAATTGAATTTATCCATAATTAAGATGCCAAAAAGATTTGATGGTTTTGCCTCATGCTACCTAGTCTTTTTTTGTATACACCTGTTATACATGGCTTTTCTTGTTTTCAGTAGCATTTCAAATCTGCTAGTTATCTTTGACCTTTCTAGAATTTTAATGGGTTGGTTTCTATATTTTGGAGACAAAATTGAGGAGGGATTGGCTAATATCCTTTCCCACCTCTGCCCCTCTACATGGTACAATATTTTTTCCTAATTAATAGATTTTAGTCGAGCTTACAAAAATAAATAAATAAATTAAAAGATAAAAAATTCACAAAAATAACTAAGTCATAATTAATCGTAAATGTAATATATATATATATATATATATATATATATAGAATAAATTTCTTAATTATAGATATTTACTCTTACATTATCATGGAAATTATTGATCTATAAATAATCTTTGTTACAATACAGAAGCTTACCAATACCACATGGTTAAGAAACCATAACTGATTTAATAGGAAGATGTTCATATGATTTTTTTTAATTAATAAACTTAATTAAAAGAGTAAAAAAAAGTGTAATTACTTGGAGAAAAATCTCAATTATTGATTTGTAGATACACCTGCAAAACAAAAATAAGTGAGTGCATAGCTGTTGTATTCATTTTTTCATTTTTCTCCTTTTCTCTTTGTTTTTTCTTTTCTCTTTTTTTTTTGAAGACGGGTGGGTTGCCTCCATGGAGGTTTTAAACTCACAAGCCTTCCTTGGGCACCTCAAAGAGGTTTTAACCAAAGGATGTTTTATTTCTTTGTTTTTTTTTTTCTTTCTTCTAGGATCGCCTCATAGAGGTTTTCAACCCAAGAGTTGGCCTTATATGCTTGAGAGACATTTTCACCCATGCTTCTTTATTTTTTCTCTTTTTTTCTAGGAAGGGGAGGCACCGGAAACTATGGACCTTCCAATGACATACACCTCCCTTTTTATGGAATTAATAAACTCATCCCTAGACATTAGCTTCTTGTACACTTTGAGCCTATAACCATTGAAAAGCAGGGGGATCCTCTCATTATCTATGGTTCTAATATGAACAACACCATTGTAATAGATTTTTTCCACTTGGTAAGGTCATATCCATCTTGTCATTAATTTTCCTTTGAAGTCCTTGAACTTTGAGTCATAGAGCAATGCCTAACCTCCTTCTTGAATTGTATAATATGTTTGTCATGATGAACCTTCCTTTGCAGCTAAATTACCTCTGTGTGAAGGAGTGCCTCCATTCTGAACACATCTAAACCAATTAACTAAAAAAACCTTTCTTGTTGGGCCTTTTTGATATCTAGGTCTAACTCAGCTATCATACTTAAGGTGTTGTACTCAAATTCAATGGAAAGCAAAGCTTACTTCTCATAAACTAAGAGCTTTTAGAAAAGTGGCATCCACAAGGACTATCATGACATGTCGAGAGGATGTCAAAAACCTCTTCTTCCCTCACACATATTCTGATAATTTGGACAAGTCCCTACTTGAAGAGATTTCCACAAATTCAGGTGAAAGGGGCACTTTTTCTGATAATCTTTCTCTTCTCCTTGGATGATAGATTTGGAGGGAAATTTCCAGCAACCAAGTAGTTAGCTATGTCAGCAAACCAAGGAGGGAGTGTTGATATAGAACATAGGTGTTCATCCAAATGCTGATCATCCACCATCCATTCCTCGTCTATAGGTAGATTTGTTCTTGATAAGAAATATCCAACAAAATTATCCTTTCCTAGTTTATCAACAATTGTTAAGTCAAATTGTTTTAATAACAACAACCATATAATTATTCTATGATTAGCATCGGGTTTATTCATCAAGTACTTGATGGTTGCATGGTTAGTATCTACAAAGGTCTGATAACCAATAATATAATGCCTAATTTTTTTTAAGGAATGGATAGTCTAAAAGCTCATTTTCTATGCCAGTATAATTGAGTGCCGCTTTGGAAAAAATCTTGCTAATGAAATAGATGGAATAGGGTAATTTGTCTTCTAACTACCCCCAAAGCTTCCCCCATAGCTTTTTCTGAAACATTTGTGAGGATGTGGAAACGGAGAGCCCAATTTGGACGTCGAAGAATGGAGGTAGTAGTTAACGTTTCCTTAATGAGCTTAAAATATTCTTGACAAAGAATGGACCAGAAAAACTCAGAATATTTCACCAATAATCCAAATAATTGTGAAGCCAATTTGTTGAAGTATTTAATGAAACTTCTATAGTAGCAATTCAAACCTAAGAAACTTTTGACATCTCTCTATTTTCAAGGAACAAACACCCTTTTTATTATAATGATTTTGTTTGAGTCTGCCTGTATTCCTTCTTGTGATATTGAGTGGCCCGAGACTAGTCCTGCAATTTTTAAGAATTCACAGTTTTTAGGACTCAGGGAGAGATGCATATCGATGCACCTTGTTAGCTCCCTGTAATCAGCAATATTGGCAAAGTCTGATCGCAGGGAGAAACACTGTTTCAACCACTTTGGGATTCTAGGATCTAGCCCTCCTGAGTCCGAAGAGGGATCTCTCCAATAAGTGGAAATATGGATTTGTCTTTGAAGTTTTGGGAAATTATATTAGGCTAGTTATGAATTTCAAGGGTTTTTTTTTTTTTTTGGATGATTGAGCATGATTACTATCTGAGGTGGAGAATTCTAAATGCATAGAGTTTCAAAGGTGTGAAGTTGCAAGCAAATAGAACAAGCTTTGTCTAGGAAGGTAGATAACTGCAGGTTTTAGTCCATTGGGCTATGGAGTCACAATAGGGTTTAATTGGAACAGCAAGAGGCAAGAGTGGTCCATGGGGCAAGTCATCTATGTCTAAGGATCTCTTTGAATTTTGATTTATGGAATGGAGTGAGACAAAAAGAAGGGGAAATAAATAGATGAAGAACAAAGAACAGCCCAGGATCTGGTAAGTACTTTTAAACTAGCTAGCCTTTGACACACACTTAAGAAAAAAATGAAAGAAAACTAGGATCTGGTAAGTACTTCTAAACTAAGCAGCCTTTGATACACTTTCAATAGAAAACATGTAAAAACAAACGGAAACTCGAAAGCAATTGTTGGAGTAGAAACTAGCAGGCTGGGCTCACCACAAATCCTCTCCTAGCTCTTATTTACTTGGTAACTTTTAAGAAAAACACAAAGATAACACAGAATGGCCTAAGATCTGGTAAGTACTTCTAAACTAGGTAGCTTTTAACACATTCCAAGGGAAACTTTCAGACAATCTTTGGGATAAAACTAGGACCACGGCTCACCATATCTTCCTCAGTTCATCTTTACTTAACATATACTAAAAATAACATTTAAGAATAACATTCAGCTAAAGAAATAAGACTAGGAAACGCCAGCATTCCTATGCTTAAAATGAATTAAATCATTCCTAAATAACACAGATTGGAAGAAAACATTTAGATAAAGATTTTCAGTCAAAGAAGGTTACTGATATACAGTAGGTCCTAAATCTATCCATGTTTTTCTTTATAAGAGAACATGAAACACAGTAAAAATAGAAAAAAAAAATAAAAAGTTACAATGAGAAAAACATCACCGTCAACGTAGACTAGGATCCCATAAATCAACTTGTATTGGTGCTCCAAACCAGTTACAGCTTTAAGTCCAATGCTTTAGTTTAGCAATCATCTACTCGTCTCAGCCTAACTTATCTATCACAAGTAGAGCTTCAAGGGCCAGTGAACACTATTTACAGGTAGAAGTCTCAAGCTCAATTACATTACAATTATTAGCAACTACATCAACCAACCCCTCTCTCATCTTTTGTAGTAGTATTTATAGAAGAATGAGGAGGTGAGATCCGATAAAAGATCTCCAAATATAATTAATACAGACTTAAATGGCTTCTCGGCCTTTGGGGGCTCAATGAAGAAGCTTACATAGGTGTCTTCTGTATTAAATTATTTACATAAATATTTAAGCTCAGTGGGAGCTCTTTTTGACCTTTGAGGCTCTGTGTGATGTCGAAGTTGCTCTGCTGATATTTTGTCATTAGTTTGTTTGCAGAATTTATCATTTGGCTATGTGGTAAGGCAGGTTTTTTATCCTGATCAATAACTTCGGCCTCTGATTGAATAATTTGAGACATAGGTGGCATTTTGGTAGCTGGGAGGAGTTAATTTGCCTCAGATGTGGCAGTGGAGGCTTTCCTGTTGATAAAACACTTAATATTTTCTTCAAAATGTGTTTTAATTGGGGATTAGGCTTTTGATAAACCATATTAGATGTAATCCCCACAAAATCTATCTTCAATATTCTGTTCTAGCATATTTCTGATTTTCTGCACTGATACTCTTTGACTGTGCTTGATTTACTGTGTTTTTTTGGTGTGCAGGGTTGCGCAGGGGTGACAAGGCATCAATGCTTCATGAAACACCGATGAAACATGAATTTTAAACCCTGCAAATGATTTCATTTGATAAATTGGAAGCGAGAGGATCGTCACCCTCTGCCTTTGAATTTTCTTCGGACATAGCAGAAAAAATCATTTGAACCCTGCAAAATACAAAAAACGTTATGAAATCCTGCATGTATAGGTTAACTGCATCGAAAGGACATGTGGAGTGAGCATGACCGTTGGATGGCATCATCCAATGGTCAAGATTGATCAGAATGAGTTAAAAGGAAATGGGGGGAAGAATTAAATCGGAGTCATCGATCGCGCAGAGATCGACAGCCGGGAGCAGAGGTGAAAAGTCAAAGCGCAGAAATCAGGGTGATGAATCGTGGGCTGTCGATATGCAGATCAGATTGACGGTGGAGATTCTTTAATGATCACACCGTATCCTGGTTAACTATCAGACTTCTTTGGTGAGCGATCATCGTCCGATGAGCGGCCTCTGATTGGACGGTGGACGTCAATATCGTGTCGGGTCCACGTTCGATCTTTAACGCGCGATGAACGAAGGTTTTGTGAATAGTGTTCAGGCCACCCATAAAACTATGTACGGAATCACTGCAAAATAAGAAAAACTGCCTCGCTCTCACAAGCGGTGCGATGGATACTGCGTGGAGTTGTAATGGTGAATGGATGGCGGGGACCACCGAGGCAATGGGTTGCGCGCTGTCGATCTGCAGGTCAGATCGACAGTGGATACCAATTTGGAATTTGACACTGGCGGAAAAGTTTATAACATAATAAACATCAAAAAATTAATATAAACAAAGGTTTATACTCTGGGGCGGAAAATTTATTTTCGATAGGGTTTGGCGCCCGACTGCGGGACCGTGGGTTATATGGAAAAACATATGTCAGGGGGTTAAATACGAGGGGCTAATCGCAATTGGGAAATGTGATAAGTGCTTAGAAGGCTGGCACTTGGTTCTAGCACCAAGATGCATAGAGGGGAAGGGTTAAAGACTTAGCCCAAGGGGCTTCAGTATTATGATATAAAAAACATGATTTTCATGGATTTTGAATGATTTTCAAAGGTTTTGAGGGTCTCGATAAGGCAAAGAAGGAGTCTTTAAACCTTATCAAAGGGGTTATGATGAAGGGGAGATGGAAAAAACATGAAAATGAGGGATTTTCATGGGAAATGGAGGGATAAAAATGAGGTTAGTTTTGGAGGTGGAAGGGAGGGGAAAATGGTGTTTGCAGCAGTATTTCCTCAATGAAATTAGCAGAATTTCAGAGTTTTTTAAGATAATAACAGCAGTAAAGATTTGGACAGAGGCATGAGGCCTTCAAGAGTCTTCAAGAGCCAACACTTTTTAGCAATAAAATTTGTTCCTTGAAGGCTCGAAATAGTCTTAGCCACCTTTTGGTATAACAAATTTCACAGGTGGCTAACAGTGGCTCCACTTGGGGATGGTGCCTTCTTGAAGGCATGAAGAACTTCAGACTTGCATTCTCTAGGAGGTTGATCAATTGCCTTATTCATTGGGCTGCCTTTATTTCTGTGGATGATCTTCTCTTGCTCTGAAACATATTAGCATTCATGGATCAACAATGGAAACTCATCAATACAATCTTTCTACCTACGTAATCCTACTAGTCTAACATTTTTCTTCTTGCAGAGTGCACCTGGATTGGAAAACTCTTTCACAACATTTTATTCTTTTGAAAATAGGAAAACTAATCTATTTCTACTCCTTATTTCTCCATGGACCCAGATTAAACATTTGATCCCATATGATTCTCTACCTAATCTACTATCTATTGGGATTAAACTATCCAATAGATTTTATTCTCTAATTTCTACAACAGAAATTTAAAAAGAAATCAAGTCAGGATTGAACAGTCTGACTTGATGCTGGTCTATGGCATAAGAACAAACTGCACATAGACATTATTTTGCACAAAATTTAAAAACGAAATGGAAGGCTTGAGAAATTAAATTTGAAAACCTTTCCTTCCTCTTTTTTACAGCTCTGTTTTGACTTTTGTTTTGAGCTGTCTTTCCTTTGCTAACTGGTTCATATTTTGAGCTGATTGGAACCAGATTTTTACATATTTTGACTCAAAATTTGAAGCAGATTTGAGTCATTTTCTCTTTGAAACCTTAGGTTTAGATTTTGAGCATGTTTGAACCCTTAATTTCTATCCTAAACTATCTACTGATAAGCCAAGATTAAATAGTTTGGAAAATTGAATTCACTATCCTATCAGCAGAAAATTTAAAGCTAATTAGTCAAGATTAAGCTGTTTGAGTAAGTAGAAGTGTGTTCTTCAGGAGTGGCATTTGATCTTGCACACTTTCATATTTGTTTCTCTTTTTTGGTATGGGGCTATACCTTGTTTTCACAATTTGCCCTATTTTCTTTCTTTTCTCTGTTTTCGTATTTTTTATTTTTTTATAACTTTGAATGCAATGATGGGTGGATTATTTATGATGGAAAAAATATAAAAAGGCTTCAAGACATGACATGGATCAAGATAAGTAATGCTTAAGCATCCTGCCATTGACAGGACCCCCAAACAGTTATGTTCCATTCAACTCCTGCAAGAAAAATGAATTATTACCAGCAGCTGAATGAATAGAGTAAGGTCCAAGCCATAAGTTATCAAATTTCTTGTGCTTGCCCTTGTCTTCCCCCCTTGAGTCCCACTTTAAAACTTTGTCCCCAATCTTGAAATTGTTGGCCTTTGCTCTTCTGTCAGAAAGCTTTTTAATGCTGTCTTGTTTCTGTAATGCTTTGTTATACACCTCCTCTATGGTTTGCTGAAGATGAATTGTCTGATTATTCTTCTGATCATATCATTTTCTTCAGTTTACAACTCTTAAATGAACTTCATTATTGGTGTACCAAGGTTGTTTGGAAAAATTGCATCAGTACCATACACAAGCTGGAAAGGTGACATGCCAATAGATTTCTTCACAGTCAATCTGTCAGCCCAAAGTGCATGGACCAGCTTTGTGTGCCAAGACTTTTTGTTGTCCTCCAACAGTTTCTTGATTATGTTCACTAAAATTTTGTTTGAGGATTCTGCAAGTCCATTACCTTGAGGGTAATAGGCCATGGAATGCCCCAATTTTATCTAATATCTGTGATAGAACTCAACCATATTCTTCGATCCAAATGTTGTTGCATTATCAGTGATAATCTTGGTAGAATAGCCAAATCTAGAGAGAATATTAGTCTCCATAAATTTTATAATAACTAAATCATTTGCCTGCCTACAACATATGGCTTCTATCCACTTAGTGAAATATTATGTGGTAGTGAGAATCCATCTATGCTGGGAAAAAGATGGTGGATTTATTTCTCCTATGAAGTCAAGTCCCCACTGTTGAAAAGGAGCATCAACAGTGATTGGATGCAGAGGTAGGGGTAGTAGTTTTATTTTTCCTTCAAAAATTTGACATTTATGACAGGCTATGATCATCTTGTGCACATCATGGAAAAGAGTAGGCCAATAGAAACCAGCCCTCAAAATTTTGTTGGCGGTTGTCTTCCAGTACAAATGATCTCCACACTCTCCTTCATGGAACTGGTATTTAACCTTCTCTGCATCACACTCAGGCAAACATTTAAGCAATACACCACTTGCATTTTTCCAATAAAGACATCTATCTATAATGCAATATTTTACAACTTTTAACTTTAGGAACCTTGACTTTGTTTTTTTCAAACTAGGAGGTGTATTCAAATTAAGCAGAACATAAACAATATTAGCATACCAAGAAGAATTCATGAAATTGTCTTCAACAATGGGAGTTGAGAATTCTTCTTGGTCATCTAAAGCATTAATCATATTAATATCATGAACTTCAAAATTTTATTTAGCCATTAATCTAGCTAGACCTTGGCCTTTGATGAGCTTAGTGGATTTTATCTCTAAATCATATTCAAGGATAACAACAATCCACTTACCTCTCTTACCATCTGGGTCCTGTATTAGAATGTCTTTCACGATTGAATTTTGGACAAAGGCAATGATGTGTGAGTGAATAATGTATACCTTGAAGTCTTTCAAAGCTTTTACCAAAGAAAAAGCTTACTTCTCCATAATGTTATACTTCAGTTGGGCATCCCTCAATGCCTTACTAAAGAATGCAATAGGCTGCTCTTGACCTTGTGGATTTTTCTGTAGAAGGAAAGTAGCTATGGTATGTTCTGATGTGAATAAAAAAATATAAAAATCTTTTGAAAAATCAAGACTTATTAGAACTGGTGTTTTAGTTAACGCTTGTTTCACCCGCTCAAAGGATTTCTTTGCTTCCAAGGTCCATTTTACCTTGTGCTCCTTCTTTAACATGTTTGTGATATTCCTAAGGAGCTCATCCAGGTTGGGGATGAACCTTCTCAAAAATTTAATCTTTCCAATGAAATATTGCAACTCCTTGATGTTTCGAGGATGAGATATTTGCAATATTGCCTCAATCCTCTTTGGATCTATCTTAATACCCTCTTCTGAAATCATGTGCCCAAGAAGTTTACCTTCTTGGAGCCCAAATAGTGTCTTCTTATGGTTTAAAGATATTCCAAACTTTCTGCATTTCTCAAAAACTTTTCTTAAGTGTGCTAAGTTCTCTTCATCTGTTTTTTAAAACACAGTGACATCATCAAAGTATATAATGATGAAGTAGCCCAATTCTTCTGAGAATGCTATGTCCATGGCTCTCTGAAAAGTTTCTCCAGCATTCATTAGACCAAAAGGCATTTTCACATACATGAAAGTACCCCATGGTGTAGTAAAGGCTATCTTTAATTGATCAGCAGGGTGAACTAAGATCTGATTGTACCCTGAATAGCCATCCAGCAAAGAAATTCTTCTAGACCCTACCACCCTTTGCAAAATATGATCCATCTTGGGTAAAGGATAGTTTTCTTTCAATAAAGCTTTGTTTAAGTCTCTAAAGTCGATACAAAGCCTGATATCTCCAGTTTTCTTCCTAACAGACACCAGATTGGACACCCACTCAGAGTATCTAATAGGGACAATAATACCAGCTTCATACATTTTCATGATCTCCTTCTGAACCACAGGCAACTAAAGAGGGTTTATTCTGTGCAATTTATGTTTCAATGGTTTTTGGTTTTCCTTGAGGGGGATTTTGTGTTGTATTATTTCAGTGTCATAGGATTTCAGATCTTCGTAACTCCAAGCAAAAACATCAGAAAATTCTTTAAACAACTCTATGTATTTGAGTTTAATGTGAGCTGGCAAAGTTTTGGACAGTTTAATCATTTTGGTTTAAGTTCACTGCCTATATTACACTCTTCCACTTCAGTCTCTACAGGTTCCAGTTTTGTCTTCTTGGCCACATCGTCAAAATCAAACAACTCTTCCAAAGGTGCCAGACCACTTGGCAAAATTTCGTCTTTAGAGTGCAGAGTTTCTAAGTCCTCTATTTCCAACTCTGTTGTCATTTCTATTTTGTTTTTAAGTTTTCCAGTTAGAATATTAATATCGACAAGCTCAGGATATGGTTCTTCTTCACCAAGAAAATTTTATTCATCGCAGTCTGTATCATAATATGAGTCTGAACTGTGTAGTTCGAATTCATTTCTGAATTGCATGAAGTCTTCTATTTGTTTGTCTCTGTCAAACACCTGCCAATAATTTTCGTTATCGGGCACGAATGGTCTAAATTTTATTTTATTTGTGCAGTATTTGGTTTCATATGGCGTTAAGCATGTTCTAGCTGCAAAGGCAAAATTGTGGGCGGAAATATTTCTTTTTCACGGGACAAAAAATAGTTTGGACTCCTCAAATGTTTTCAAAAGGTCCATGACATTGTTTTGGTAGGCTCTAAGTCTGGGATGATTTGCATTATACTCCCCATTGACTTGCCTAATGACTAACTCTAAATCCCCATATACATTGATTCTTGTGGCCCCTAACTTTTTCAATAGATGTAAGCCTAAGAGAAGGGATTCATATTCTGCTATGTTATTGGAACACTGAAAGTTTAGTTTGCAGGAAATGCTTTCTATGTGCTTGTTTTCAGTGTTGTAGATCCAGACACCTGCACCTGCATTGGTCTTAGTGCATGACCCATCAAAATACATATTCCACAGAGGAGTATTTTTGGTTTCATCCTAATTACTGTCCTCTTCAACTAACGTGCTCAAGGGTTGTTGTGGAATCTCAGCACCTATTTGTATTTGTTTTGACATCCCAATATTTTCACTTTTTTGAGGGATACTTTCTTGATTTTGAATGTTTAAAAGCAATGGACACCTGAATTGTAACTCAAGACCTTTTTTTTCTTTGCTAACGTTTTAAATGCAGCAAACTGCTTTGACACTTCTACGTTGTGTTCCTCCTCCTCCCTATCGGCAATTAATCATGTTAAAGTGACTTGTTCACTAAGTGTTTCATCGTTAAACATGATAAAAGAACCAAGGCTTGTATTTACATAATATAGAGGAGAGTTTTGTGGGTGGTCTTGACTCATAACTATGTATTTCATATGGGACTCCCTGTAAAGTCTTCTATTCTGATTGAAAACAGGGATAGTCGCATAGGTCATGTCCATCTGCATAGTCCCTTGTAACTTAGCCCCCCAAGATCTTGATAATAGCATTCCACATTTTGGGGGTACATCAGCCACAAAAATATCCATTACTAATCATTTGGCTAGAATATGGGCTAAGTTAACACACAGGTCTTTCATTAATCCTAAACATTTCACCCTGCTAGAGTCAAAGGAGTAAAGGTCTTTAGAAGGTCTGGTGATTTCTAGACCCAGGCTCTCCATTACAGCTTTTGGCATTAAATTATGAGAAGCTCCTAAGTCATGAATAACATTATGCAAAATTTTGTCATGAACATTTAAGCTCACATAGAAGGGAGGAACATGTCCCTCATGATAAATACCTTCAATCTTTGGACCAAAAATAAGTTCTAGTTGGTCATCATTAAGATTCACTGTATCCTCATTCTCTTCAAGGTTTAAAGCCTTCAAAATTTGGGTCTTATATACATGCTAGGCAGCTAACTCAGTGAGGGGAACAAAGATTTTAATATTTGAAATCTCCTGCTCTAAGCTGAAAGGGATTTGGTTCTTTGAAGAACTTTCCTTAGCCTTATTAGCTGCCGGTCTATCAGCAACATCAACTTGCTGATTTGTTTTATTTATATTTGACAAAATTGTTTTGACATGAGTACTAGATGAAGTTTTAGTACTACTAATATCTGCACTCTGTTTTTCATTGTTTTGAGTGCCTTTCTCTTTACCTTTATTAGAATTTACAGTCACTGTTTTGTCCTTCTATTTTTCAAATTTAGGCCTAGTTGCAGTGTTGTTTTGTGAAGATTTTTTAGAGGTTTTGTTGTTGGGGGTTTGTTGACTAGTTTTGCTTCTAAGGTCATATTCTCTTTGATATTATATGATGACATTTTCCATGTCGTGATAATAAATTTTATCATCATCTCTTCTGTCATCATAAGGTGTGTAAAGACCCTGTTTCCTATCATAATGAAATTCAAATTCATCATCATCTACACCCAAAATGTTGACAATATCTTCCTCTATTAGCTCATATGTTTCCTCAACCTCACCTACATAGTTTTGATGAAATGGGGGAGTGATATGTTTATCATATTCCCTAGGTCTGTTTGGAGGTTGGTTCTTTCTAAAATTCTGATTCTGGTTCTAGTTTCTGTTTTGAGGAGCAGTTTGGTTTTGTCTAGCTTGTGCTCTCTCCAGGATGCTCATTTTCTTCATCATCTCCTCCATCATTCTCTCCATCTTTGATTTGGAAGTAGAAGGTGTGGATTCCTCTCTAAAAGATAATCTCTTGTCATTTTTCATTCTTGCTCTCTTCTCCATCAAAATGAATTCCACAGAAAGAGCACCTTTTTTCATCTCTTCAAGAGTTGCGAGATTTATTTCCCTCAGTTGATAGGCCATTTCAGGGTCAAACCCCTCAGGAAACTTGAATAAAGTTGAGCCTTGTGGAGGTTTTATATATGGGGAAAGTTCATTATATACAATGTTAAATCTGGTGCAATAAGCTTGTACACTTTCCCCTGTGTTTCTATGGAGGTTCTTGTAATCAGAAAGGACTTGGAGAGGATTCTTCTTTACTTCCCATTTGTTTAAGAATGTCTGATGAAAGGTTTGGAGATAATTGATAATATGGGGGGTTAAGCCCTTAAACCATTTCCTTACTTCTCCCCCCAGACTTTGAGAAAATAATCTAAGCTTGACAGAATCATCATCAATTTCATTTCTATCAAAATAGTCATTCATCTTATCCACATTTTTTGATGCAGTTGTAGAATTAATAACATCATATAATGGAATTTTGGACTCATAGTCCTGTGGAATATTGAATAATGGTACAGGAAGGACTAAGGGAGCATACCATGCTGCCATGATATGTGGTGGGGGTGGATTTACAAGAGGGGGATTAACAAAAGGGAAATTGGGATGAAGTGGAGTGCTTTGAACAGTGGATGTAGGGTGAGAAGAAGTGGATGGACTAGGAGAAGATTGCTAAGCTGATCTTGGATGAGAGACACCTAGGTTCTGAAGGAAATGTAAATTAGGAGGTGTTGTTTCTCTACTACCATGACATTAACTTGTTTCAGGAGATGAAAGTGAAAAATAAAAATCTAACTGATCTAAATCACCAAGAGACCTAGTTCTAAAGGGATTCACTAAGTCAACTTGTGATTGTTTTAGAGCTGAAAGATTTTCAGGAACTAAATTAGCTCTCAATGGTGATCTGAAAACAGTTGATAATTTAATCATAGGAGACTTCCTAAAGATACTTTCTGGGTTATCAACTAACTCGGGTGGATTAGGGTCAAGATAGGCTCTAGTGTGAATCTTTCTAGAAGCCACTATGTTGTGCTTTTTCACACCCAAATAAACAGGAAAGTTAAACCAGGTATGACAGTATTTGAGGGGTTAACTAATCTATTTACACAAATTTTAATCCTACAGTCCTGTAACTGAGTTTGAATGATATTACAATGATGAGGGTTCTTCCCAGTGGAGACTTAAGGTTTGTTTAGGATTGTGGAGTCGCGAAGTGGAAATTTTTAGCTCTTTTAAGAGGTAAAAGGTTTTATGGTCCACCACCATGTTTATTGGATACCAATCTAAAATATTTTTTGGTTTCCTGAGTTATTTTTCAGTTGTGTGGTTTCTAAGAATATACTAGCTCTGTTTCAAAACTTAGCTACGGTTATGAGACAAAGACAGTCTATTCTTATGGCTAAGCCAACTGGTTTTTCAAGGTTAGATAAAGTCTTATGACAATCCTAGGTTTTGCTTATTTTGTCACTGATTCAAACAAGTTTCATCATGATTACCATTTCTTGGTAGTGCTCGAAAAGGATTCTTTTTACTCGCAATGTTTATGAAGCTTTTAAGGGAAGTTTCCCCAGCGGAGTTGCTAGAAATGTTAGTTGCTGGTGGCTCAGCTGGTTAAGATAGCAGATGTTCTTTGAAATAAATCTCTGATATCCTATGGTTACCTTCAAATGAAAATTATTCTGGGTTTTGGTCCCCAGTGGAGTTGCCAGAAATGTTAGCTCCCTATAATCAGCAAGATTGGCAAAGTCCGATCGCAGGGAGAAACATCGTTTCAACCACTTTGGGATTTTAGGATCTAGCCCTCCTGAATCCAAAGAGGGATCTCTCCAATAAGTGAAAAGATGGATTTGTCTTTGAATTTTTGGGCAATGATATTAGGCTAGTTATGAAGGTCAAGGGTTTATTTTGTTTTTTGGATGGTTGAGCTTGATTATTTTCTGAGGTGGAGAATTCTAAATGCACAGAGTTTCAAAGGTGTGAAGTTGCAAGAAAATAGAACAAGCTTTGGCTAGGAAGGTAGATAAATGTAGGTTTTAGTCCATTGGGCTATGGAGTCAAAATAGGGTTTAATTGGAATAGAAAGAGGCAAGAGTGGTCCATGGGGCAAGTCATCTATGTCTAAGGATCTCTTTGAAGTTTGATTTATGGAATGGAGTGAGACAAAAAGAAGGCGAAATAAAAAAATGAAGAACAAAGAGCAGCCCAGGATCTGGTAAGTACTTTTAAACTAGCCAGCCTTTGACACACACTTAAGAAAAACATGAAAGCAAACTAGGATCTGGTAAGTACTTCTAAACTAGCCAGCCTTTGATACACTTTGAATGGAAAACATGTAAAAACAAAGGGAAACTTGAAGGCAACTGTTGGAGTAGAAACTAGCGGGTCGGGCTCACCACAAATCCTCTCCTAGCTTTGCTTTACTTGGTAACTTTCAAGACAAACACAAAGATAACACAAAATGGCCTAAGATCTAGTAAGTACTTCTAAACTAGGCAGCTTTTAACACATTCCAAGGGAAACTTTCAGACAGTCTTTGGGATAAAACTAGGACCAGGGCTCACCATATCTTCCTCAGTTCATCTTTACTTAACATATACAGAAAATAACATTTAAAATAACATTTAGCTAAGGAAATAAGACGAGGGAACGCCAACATTCCTATGCTTAAACTGAATTAAATCATTCCTAAATAACACAGATTGGAAGAAAACATTTAGATAAATATTATCAGTCAGAGAAGGGTGTTGATATACAGTTGGTCCTAAATCTATGCATGTTTTTCTTTATAAGAGAAGATGAAACACAGTGAAAATATAAATAAAATAACAAGTTACAATGAGAAAAGCATCACCGTCAACATAGACCAGGATCCCATAAATGAGCTTGTATTGGTGCTCCAAACCAGTTACAGCTTTAAGTCCAATGCTTTAGTTTAGCAATCATCTACTCATCTCAGCCTAACTTATCTATCACAAGTAGAGCTTCAAGGTCCAGTGAACAATATTTAAAATTAGATGTCTCAAGCTCAATTACATTACAATGATCAGCAACTACATCAACCAACCCCTCTCTCATCTTCTGTAGTAGTATTTATAGAAGAATGAGGAGAGGAGATCTGATAAAAGATCTCCAAATATAATTAATACAGACTTAAATGGCTCCTCGGCCTTTGGGGGCTCAATGAAGAAGCTTACATAGGTGTCTTCTGTATTAAATGATTTACATAAAGATTTAAGCTCGGTGGGAGCTCTTTTTGACCTTTGAGGCTCTATGTGATGTCGAAGTTACTATGCTGATATTTTTTCATTATTTTGTTTGAAAAATTTATCCTTTGGCTGCGTTGTAAGGCAGGTTTTTGGTCCTGGTCAATAACTTTAGCCCCTGATTGAATACTTTGAGGCACAGGTGGCATTTTGGTAGCTAGGAGGTGATCATGCCATATCCTAGTTAACTATCAGACTTCTTCGGTGAGCGATCACCGTCCGATGAGCTGCCTCAGATCGGACGGTGGACATCAATATCGCGTCGAGTCCACGTTCTATCTTTAACTTGCGATGAATGACAATTTTGTGAATAGTGTTCAGGCCACATGTCAAACGATGTATGGAATCACTGAAAAATATGAAAAACCACCCTTCTCTCACAAGTGGTGTGATGGATACTGCATGGGTTTGCAATGGTGAATGGATGGCAGGGACCACAGGGGCAATGGATTACGTGTCTTCAATCTACAGGTCAGATCGACGATGGATACCGATTTGGAATTTGGCACCAGCGAAAAATTTTATAACATAATAAACATCGAAAAATTAATATAAACAAAGGTTTATACTTTGGGGCGGAAAATTTATTTTCAATAGGGTTTGGCACCCGACTGTGGGGCCGAGGGTTATATGGAAAAACATATGTCCAGGGGTTAAATACGAGGGGCTAATCGCAATCTGGCAACATGATAAACGCTCAAAATACTGGCGCTTGGTTCTAGCACCAAGACGCATGGAGGGGAAGGGTTAAAGACTTAGCCCAAGGGGCTTAAGTCTTATAATATAAAAAACATGATTTTCATGGATTTTGAATGATTTTCAAAGGTTTTGAGGGTCTTAATAAGGAAAATAAGGAGTCTTTAAACCTTATCAAAGGGGTTATGATGAAGGGGAGATGGGAAAAACATGAAAATGAGGGATTTTCATGGGAAATGGAGGGATAAAAATGAGGTTAGTTTTGGAGGTGGAAGGGAGGGGAAAATGGTGTTTGCAGTAGTATTTCCTCAATGAAATTAGTAGAATTTTAGTGTTTTTTAAGATAAGAACAACAGTAAAGATTTGGATAGAGGCATAAGGCCTTCAAAAGTCTTCAAGAGGCAACACTTTTTAGCAATAAAATTTGTTCCTTGAAGGCTCGAAACAGTCTTAGCCACCTTTTGGTATAACAAATGTCACAGGTGGCTAACACACCTTCTCAACACTTTTCCCAAATTGGAGAGAGCTTCTTGGAAGTCATCCCCATAAGGTGTGAAATATTCCATGTATATTTCAACAAGGTCATGGACTAGCTTGGCTAAGATGCTCAAGACTTCTCTTTGGAAAGTAGTTGGGGCATTGCACAACCCAAAGAGAAGGAATGTGTAAGCGAAGGTGCCTGAGGAACCTATGAAACTAGTCTTTTCATTGTCTTCAGGGCTAATTTGATCTGGTTATACCCACTTAACCCATCTAGGAAAGAAAATAACTTCTTCTATATAAGGCCATCTAGGACATGATCTATAAGTGGCAAGGGGAAATGGTTCTTCTTAGTGGCTTTGTTTAGTTCCCAGTAGTCAACAAATATTCGCCATTTTCCATTCTTATTTGGGACTAGGACAAGATGAGACACCCACTCACTGTTAAATATGTGTGTTAAGTCTCAATTATTCCTAATTTTCGCATCCTTCCCAAGCCTTAGCTCCCCTATTTTTGAACTCCTTCCACCCCTAATTATGCTTAGTTCAGCTAATATTGTTTAGTTTTTTCTAAAAGGGTACTATAAGCTAGAGGTATGTAAAATTAACATAATAAGTGTCATTCTGCCTTAAACTTGAAGTATTCTTTGATTTAGTTGTATCTTTATTGAATTACCACTCCAACTGATCTAGAACGCATGTGCATATTTTCTTTGATTTGAAGCATCTTCACAAAATCTTGAATATAGCTCGTGCAACCACATTTCCTGTAGAAGCTCTGGATTTCATGTAGAAGATCCAGATTTCCTACAAGCAACTCCATATTTGCTGTAGAAGCCTTGATTTCCTACAGACCTTGATTTCCTGCAGCGAAATCAGTGGTTGACTATGTTCTACTTATTTCCAGATCCAACAAGAACATGGGTTTTGTGGGGAATTTGTTGCACATGAAGGCTATCATATTGGATGCTTCGAACCTCCTTTTTAAAAAAACCAAACCTACATATTTCTTCTCGTGACCACATCAGAAGGCAGCTTCAGCTATGTAACAGAAATTGTCTAATCCATGATTTTAGTCATGGATTAGACAAAAAAGAAGATAATTTTGATAATCTAGACCTATATTGTTGGTTGATAGCTTAGATTAGTCATTTTCCTTATTCAAGCCAAACATGGGCTTTAGAGATTGTATAAAATATGTATTTAATATTGTAAAGGGTTTTTGGGTTGGGATTACCACTGATAAGCAATATATCATATTGTACTTGGTTGTATATTTTCATATTAATACAATATATTATGTTTTCTATACTTTATTGAGAAACCTCTTTGAGTTTTGAAGGCGTTGTGAGTGAGGGAGGGCCACCTTCACTCACAACTCCTACAACGCAATGTGTGTGTGTTTAATTCTTTTTTATGCAACAATAATTATTTTACACAGCTAATGCATTATTTCTAAAGTTTCAACATCAGATTGTTAATTGATTAAATGATTAAGTCTCTTATGTTAATGTGTTAATTCCGTTTGATCAAAGCTTGGATTTACGATTGTCTAAGTTGGTTTCTTGATTGTTTTAATTTGATATTTTATCGTTTCATTGTCAATATCAACAATACTGAGAGTTGTAGAGGGATTTTGTAGTCTTCTCCATAGCCTTTGCTGCTAATTATTAAGGTAGGAAAGAGGCATTAGTTGGTGTGTGTATGAATAGTTATTTTATGAATACTTGCAGTGATAAGGCTGCATATATTTTGCATAGTATCTCACAAGCTTACCTACCGTGGGTTGACAATTTATGATTGGAAAATTATAAGTGTATATTTTGACTCAACATTTTGGCGTTGTTGTCAGGGAGGTGTTAAGGATGTTACTGAAAGTGTTTAAGTTTGATTTCGTTGATTTTTGTTTTTGCAAGACTAGGGTAGTCAAAGTGATAAGATGAAGGGCAAAGCCCACACACCCATAGAGGTCATAAATTCACTAAAGCCATGTCTTGATTGTTTGGTAAGTATATTTTTTTCAATTTGTTTGTATGATAGATAAATAGGGTCAAAAAATTTCAAATTTTTTTCGTGGTGGTGTGAGCAACACTTCCTTTACTAATACACTATCTAGAACAAGGAAGTTATAAAGAAAGAAAGCAACAAAGAAATAAGAATATGAATAGGAATTTTGTAGTCTAGAGCAGGTTAATAATTCCATAACATAATCCTTTGTTGGAAAATATTTTATTGCTACCCATCTCGAATCTCCTCTTACAAGAAAGACAACATCTCTACTTATTGGTTATCCTAAAGAGGAATTCCTTGTGAATCCTCGCATATAATCAGAAATTGATACCATTTATTCTGAAGAATCTATAGCCTTCCAAAGTCATTTTTCTTGGACTCATATGGCTCATGGAGAAGGCACTGTTCAAAATGAGGAAAAAATAGTCACATTTGAATTTCCTATCAAGAATATTTTTGGATCTACTCAAATGAAAAACGTTCCTTCCTCAGTATTGCCTAACTTTTGTGGAGCCTCTAGTGAAGACCCTAATTCCTTCCTATTTTAATTTGATGTACTATGTAGAAGAAATGACTCTTCTTCCAAAATTCAGAAGCTAATGTTATTTACTACTACATTGAAGGATGCAGCTCTCATGTGGTTTACGGGGTTGGCATAAAACTCCATTACAACTTGGGATGAAATGAAGAATGTGTTCCTCAAAAAGTACCAAGACTATTGTAAAACTAGGGATCTTAAGGAAGAAACCTTTGGCATAACTTAGAAGGAAGGGGAGAGCCTTGAAGATTTGGTGGAAATATTCCAATATAACTTACAAAGATCTAAGATCAATCAATGAGATCAAGAGACCAAGAGAACCATTTTCTTAGGGAAATCAGATCAAAGTATCTAGAGGTCTTAAATTTAATGGGAGCAGGTGATGTACCGAAGCTAAGCTATGATGATGTGTGTTAGATTTGCAGAAGATATTCTAAAGGAAATTCGAAGGTTGGAGGAGGCTTAAGAGACACTTCTTCCAGGCTTGTTAAACTAGTTGCTAGAGCTGGAGTAACCTAATCTAAAATGGGTAATTTATTTGAAAAATTTAAAACTGATATTCTTAGCACTTTATATTCATAATTGGATGTTTTGCAAGCTAAGAAGAAACATGAAAAACAGGATGAAATGGAGAAATAATTGGCTATGTTCTGCTCCAAATGTAGGAAGAAACATGCTGTAATGGAAATCCCTACTAACAGTATAGAGGTATGTCGAATTTGCGAAGCTGAGCATTCCACTGATCAATGTCCCTATCTTCTTGAAATCAAAGTAGCATATATAGTAAATCAAGGAGTTTTCAATTCACTTTATGCAATGGAACCTCAAAAACCATGGAAGCTATGTCTTGCAGGTATGTCACAATCACATTTTCAATTTCGTTATGCTCAAAATTAGATGTGGAATATTCCAATGACCTGCCAACCTTAGCCCCCTCAATAACCTTGGAAGGGGAACTATTCTTAACCTGTTGCACAAAGTTTCCCAACTAAAAAATTTTATCCTCTGCAGCCCACACCACAACAAATGGTACTACTGCAACAACATCTTCAATTGACTGCCCCACCAAATCAACCTCGTCCCACACAGCTACCTGCTCAACCAGTGTCTAACCACAAAAATAAAACCATCCAATCTGCTCACAATTTTGGATTGGTCACTTATCCCACTTTTCCTACCTATTGTATTGCACCATGCCCACTATAGGAAATTTATGTTCTTGTGCTGCAATAATTCCTTGTGCCACTGCAGGAATCCCTGTGCCACTGCAGGAAATTAAACTTAGATCGGGAAAAGTGGTGACTTAGCCTAAATGAATTGAAGAGGTTGTAGAGAAAGATAGCCCAGAAATAACTGAAGATGAAACCTCACCTGAACCAGCAAAATCATCAAGGCCACAAGAATCTACCTCATCCCATATGGTCCAACCTCCTTTTATAGAGAGGTTGGAAATGGAAATAAAAACAAAACATCCTGAGTTCCATGTTGTGTCTGAACTGATAAATATGTGCATTAATATCCCATTACTGCAAGAAATCAAGGATTTCATAATATATGCCAAAATAGTGAAGGAAATATGTACCAAGAAACCATGAAGACAAAAAAAAGAACCCTCCACAATTCAAGTAGGTGGAAAGCTTGCAAGTTTAATGTCCACCGGATTTTTTACTGAAAAATATGCAAACCTGGGAATCCCCATGGTTATCACCTTTATCAATGGGTATCCCATAAATAACACTTTGATTGATTTGGGTTCAACCATTAATGTTATTAATATGGATACTTTATCTCATATATGATCCTTTGACTTATCACCCACTCCTACCAAGTTAGAATTAGCATATAGGTATAAGGTAAAGCCAGAGGGTGTATTAGAAGACATTGTCATCTCATTAGATTCTTGGGAGTACCCTGCAGAATTTTATGTTCTTCAACCTAAAAAAAACTTGGGATGGCATACATTGATCTTGGGGAGGCTGTGGTTAGCCACAGTTGATGCCTACATAGGGTGTGGATCTCTAAACATGACCATCACTCATGGGGATGAAACAAATCACATCAATTTGTATCCCCCTGCTAAACCCCTCTTGAGATCAGACAATACACATTGGGTTGAAGAAGAAGAGCATGATTCTAAGTGTACCCAGCCAATTTCAACAATATCCCAAGCCATGATTCTTAAGGAAAATTCTGAGGAAAATTTAATAAATTGTTGTATTTCTAATCCTAATTTTTCATAACATTTAGCAAAATAGTCTAGTCATAATTTAGATATCATTATTGATCTGCAGGATTTTAATGAAAATAGTATAGCTTCCGAATTACATTCATCCCTCTTATCTGCATTTCCTGCATATTCAATGACTGAATGGGGGAGTAAGGTAGTGGAAATGTTTCCTGAAAAATCTTTAAACATGAATTCTTCCTTAACTCCTGAACAAGAAAAACGAATAATTCAAACATTGAAAAAATTTTCAGATACATTTTCATGGGAACATAAAAATATGAGGGGCATTCAACCACATACATGAATTCATCATATTTATATAGAAGAAAATTCCAGGCCTGTGAGACATCCAAAAAGGAGGATGAACCTCGCTTTAAGGGAAATTGTAAAAGATGAATTGCAAAAATTGCTAAATATAGGATTCATCTATCCTATCTCAAATAGACAGTGGGTATCCCCACTAGTTATTGTCCCCAAGAAGAATGGTAAATGGTGAGTGTGTGTAGATTACAGGGAACTAAACAAAGCTACATTAAAATACCATTTCCCTTTACTGTTTATAAACCAAGTACTAGACACTCTAGCAGGGAAAAAGTACCTTTCCTTCCTAGATGGGTTCAACGGACGCAATCAGATTATGATAGTTCTAGAGGATCAGGAGAAGAAAAAAATTACATGCCCCTAGGGTACCTATGCATATAAAGTATTACTATTTGGTATATGAAACGCACCAGCCACATTTCAACAGGCAGTCCTTGGTATTTTCTCTGATCTTTTGCATGATTGCGTGGAAGTTTATATGGATGATACTTTTGATGATTCTTTACAAAATCTTGAGCAGTTTTTCAAAGATGTAGAGAAACTACTCTTTCATTAAGTAATGAATTTTTTTTTATGATTATGACTAAAGGTATTTTTTTGGGTCATCATGTTTTTGCTGTAGGAATTAAGGTTGATATGGAAAAAAATGAATTTATTGTAAAGCTTCCCCCATCAATCAATGAAAAGGGAGTGAAAAATTTTCTTGGACATGCATGCTATTATAGAAGGTTTATTGAAAATTCTACAAAAGTAGCCTCTACATTGTTCAAATTAGTGACTAAATAATTTGAATTTCATTGGAATGAAGAGTGTTAAGATGCATTTGATAGACTCAAGGAAAATCTTTCTTCAACAACTATCTTGGGAGGCCCAGGTTGGAACTTTTCCTTTCATATTTCCACTGATGCCTCTTATTCATCCATAGGAGTAGTATTGGGTCAAAAGGAGGATCCTCTAACCCATTTTATTTATTTTTTTAGTAAAAACTTAACTCCTGCAAAACTGAATTATATAGTAACTGAGAAATAATTCCTTACTATGATTTATGATATTAACACGTTTAGACACTACATCTCGGGTTATGAAGTTTTTGTGCACATGTATCATTCTGCTATTTTTTATCTCATGACTAAACCAGTCACTAATGGCATAATTACTAGGTGGTTGTTGTTGCTGTAGGAATTTTTCATCACGGTATTAGATAGGTCGGGAAAATAAAATCAGGTAGCCGATTTCTTATCTAGGCTTAAGCATGCTAGTGATGATGTTCCTATTAATGATAACTTTCCAGATGAAAATTAGTTTTCCATCTCTATTAAAATGCCTTGGTTTGTAGACATGACTAATTATCTTGTTACCAGAAAGTTTCCACCTTACTTTTCATCTAATTAGAAAACGAGAATTATTAGAAAAAGGGTTGATTACTCTTGGATTAGGGGATATCTCTTTTTCACTGGACCTGATTTGAGTATTCACAGGTATGTTAGCGAAGATGAGATCTATGACATATTGAGATCGTCTCATGATGAACCTTGTGGAGAGCACTTTGCAGACAATCAGACAGCTTATAAGATCCTTTTCTCAGGTTGTTATTGGCCAAGTATTTTCAAAGATGCAAAGTAGTATGTTCGGAAGTGTGATAGCTGCCAGAGAATGGAGCGGCCTATATAATCAAACGAGATGCCTTTGTAGCCATAGGTTCTCATATAACCCTTCGAGAAGTGGAATATTTATATTTTAGGTCCCATTAATCCTATGTAAAAAGGTAAGAATTATATCTTGGTTTGTACTGATTATGTTACAAAGTGGGTGGAGGCAAGAGCACTACCTAGAGCAACGGAAAAAACAATTGTAGATTTTATTTTCTCTGATATTTTTGTGATATTTGGAGTACCTAGAGAAATATTTATTGATAAAGGTGCTTAGTTTATGTCTAAGCTTATGTATATAATTGTGCAAAAATATCAAATTACCCACGAGAAGTCCACCACTTGTCATCCACGGGCGAATGGGTAGGTGGAGTCAACCAATATGGTGTTGGAGAAAATCCTTACCAAAACAATGAAATTACACAAAAATGATTGGTCTGACTGGCTTGCTGAGGCATTGTGGTCTTACAGGATCACATGAAGGAGTACCATTGTCTTTTCTTTGTATGAATTAGTGTATGGAAAAGAAATTTTTTTCCCATCGAATTTCAGATCAGAACTTTCAAGATGGCAACAAATTTGGTTATAAAACTTGATGAAGCACAACATCAGAGAATCTTGCAGCTCAATGAGCTGGATGAGATCAGACATGATGATTTTCATCATACTAACTTGATCCAACAACAAATGGCTAAATGGGACAACGGATACATCAAAAAGAAGAAATTCAAAGACGGATACTGGACAATGTTGTATAACTCAAAATTTGAGAACTTTAAAGGGAAATTCAACACACATTGGCTAGGCCCCTATGAGATAGAGAAATATTTTGACAGTGGATTTGTTCAGATTAAGAAAATTGATGATAGAAATGTTACCTTCTTGGTGAATGGGCACAGACTCAAGCTATACAAAAAACCCCAATGAAAGGAGGAATTTGTGGAATAAATTATGAAGAAGAAAACCTAGAGATGGTAAGGGAAGGGATTATTCCTTCCACTATCTCTTCTTGAATTTCTTGCTGATACAATGAGCCTACTCTCTTCTGCCTCATGCTCAGTAAACCATGAGAGGAATGTATATTGGGTATCGGTTTATTCCTTTATCCAGTCCCAATGGAATACTTACGGAAAAGGGCCCCCCCTAGAGTCTTCTTTTTCATTATTTCGGACTCTATAAAATTGAAATCTGAAGAGCATGGACTACCACTAGGCTCATTAAAATAATAGGTTAGTAGATCCTTTTGGATCCTCTCAATAAAAAAAAATTTCAGTTAATCTATGGATTTTTCATGTTGGGCTCATGTGGGATTTCTTAAGGCCCTCCTTCCAACAATCTTTCCATCGACGTCAGCAACTTATCTTGGTGCAGGATTAGAGCCTTGTGATGCCTTGAAGTCAGCATGCCCTAATGACATGTTATGTCACCAGCATCAATGGAGACACATTATGGCTCCTTTACTACTAGATCCTATAGGGGGTTCGACAAGATCTCATAAATTCACACCTGATAGGATGCATCATGGTACCTTGGTCCTCACTCTCATTAATGGTGGTGGACCTCGCATTGGTTAATAGTTGACCTCAATGGCTGGTAATGCAATGAGATCATTGCACATTAGACATCAACACCTTAATTCGTGTGCAATGGAATGTATATAAATGGTGGAGAGATAGGTTTACTACATAAGATACTACAGACACAGTTTCAATTCCTCCAGAAGGTTCAAAATTTACTTCAATTCCTGCATACACTGTCTCAATTCCTGCAGAAGGTTCGACAAACATAGTTTTAATTCCTGCAGAATGTTCAACAGTTAGATTTTAATTCCTAAAAAACATTTGATAGGCACAGTTCCATTTATTGGAGCAATGCCTTGGTTTCCTGAAAGAAAAAAAGTATAGACAGAACATTAGTTTAAATCATTTGATATAGTATTGACAATCATTATTGATTGAAGTCATGAATTATGTGCACAAGTGTCTGATGTAATGTTAGTAAGTCATCATTGCAAGGAAAATTAACGTCATCAAGGATTGGACCATTAGACGTAAGCTCAGTAAGGTACATCTGGAGATAAGATGTTTGAGGTAAGGTATAGTGACGCTTTAACTTTAAAAAAAATTGCATCACTCAGGCTATGGTAACCCTCATGGAAAAACACAGTCGTAAGTTGTTGTAGCGTAAATCCCACGACCTATCATCACGATTCTAACATCACGGTGATTTTATTTCCAATTTCCATCCTATAGGTCGGATCATGGTGACAATCATGATCACAGCCTTCCTTTCGAAAAACACTATTCTTTTCGATCTTTCCCATTTAATCCCTTTCTTTTTCAAGAAATCCGTTGTAAAGGTCTCGACCTGTATTCCCATAAACTATGTGTATTATTTTCTCCCTTCTGCATTCCTATGAGCCACATTCACGTTATCCCTTCCTTCCTCATCTTCTCTATCCATTTCCTCCTTCACCATGTCCAAACCATGACCCCCTATTTGATTTGAAGCACAGAGCCTCACACTGTTGGAAGCTGACCCTTGCAGCAAAGCGAGGCTAGAAAAAGTAGGATGGTTTCCCTTGTTTTGAAAGTTAAGTGGCCATAACTCCAATGTGATGAAGTCATTTTCCTTGAACCTAAATTATGATAATGCGCAAGTCAGAAATGTTCAATTTCGATTAATAGAGGACCTGGTTCCACGGGCATGTGGAATTCCACAAGATGGGGAATGGTGGTTTAAGAACCGACACTTCAACAGGGGAATGTGTGTGTCTTTCCTTCGGAAGGATCATTCAAAACCTAACTGGGGCAAGGGGATTCCACAATATTTTTTGAGAATTAAGTACCATCACCTATTGTTCTTCCTGTAGAATTATATAACATGTGAAGGTCGCTTTGGCCTCGCATTTATATTTCACATTCAGCTTCTCGGACAGTTTCGAGATTAGGCCCTAAACTTTCCATACTATTTGAAGATGTCCTTGGAAAAAATTTCCAAAGTCGCGAAAGAAAGAGTCATTCATATATATGAAAACCTCTATCGCCATGGGCTGGTGAAAATCATCCTAATGGAGGTCTTGCAGAAATATAAAAAGACATTGGAAGACTTTCTAGTTGTGAACCATTTTGTGGAAGACAGAGACGCTGACTCCTCAATTCTTAAGATGGAACAACCACCAAAGAATCCTAAGAATAAGCTACAAACTCATGGACCATAAGTAAAAGAGGATGATAGGGATGAAGAAGTAATGGTGACTGGGGAAACCACTGTTAAAGGACCCTAGCAAAAGGGACCTTCTATCCCCGCTACAATATTTACGAGGATCCAGGCCGCTAAGTTGGCTATAAAATTATGATAAAAATAAAGGAAAGTTACATGGTCTAGCCAAAGGAAAGGAGAAGGAAAAACTGGCCACATTCATTGAGAAGGACACTATGTCCTTCCAAAGTCTTTCGCTGCAGGAAAGCAGAAATGAAACCATGGAAGAGCAGCAAGGACAGGGGGACTTACTGTGCCCCAATCTTCCTAGGGACATCATGAGGGGGAAGTTACTCCCCAGAGGAAGTGGTCTCGACAGGCACTGGAAGAGACCATTAAATATATTACTATTTTAGAGCAAGCCTTAAGGAAGGAAAATGCGGACTTGATGGAGAAGAGCCTTAAAATGTAGAAAGAACATGAGGAGTGGCATGAGAAAGTAGCCCGCATTATGAAAAATAAGCAGGCTCAGATAGACCATCTGAAGAATAAGAATGAAATGTAAAGGGGTCAGATTCAGGTGGAGTCTAGTCAGGCCCAATTGGATCATCTGGCCACAGTAGTTGTGGCCCAGGTGAACAACTGACTCTTTTCGGAGGCTGCTACAATTTTTCCTACATAGGGACATGCAATAGTTGTGGTGTGGGGGAGATGTTTAGTCTCAATTTTGTCTATTTTTGACACCCTTCCCAAGCCTTACCTCCACTATTTTTGAACTCCTTCCACCCCTAATTATGCTTAGTTCGGTTATATTGTTTAGTTTTGGCTAAAATGGTACTATAAGCTTAAGGTATGTAAAATTAACATAATAAGTATCAGCCCCAAGGGTTAGCTCAAGTGGTAGTGAGACAATACATAGTCCTCTCCATTGAGGGAGGTCACGGGTTCGATCCTTGAGTCCTTTGGGGTTAGGCGTCGAAAGTCCGCCGAACGGTTTACCGCGCGTACCATCCAGAAATTCTGGGGAAGTACGCCCGGGTTTCCCGTGAGCTTTCCCCTCATTGAAAAAAAAAACATAATAAGTATCATTTGCCTTAAACTTGAAGTATTCTTTGATCTAGTTGTATATTTATCAAATTACCACTCCAACTAATCTAGCAATCATGTGCATATTGCTTTGATTTCAAGAAGCTCTGCAAAATGTTGAAGACAGCTCGCGCAGCCACAATTCCTATAGAAGATCTAGATTCCCTGCAAGTAGCTCCAGATTTCCTATAGAAGACTTGATTTCCTGCAAATGTTGATTTACTATAGCAAAATTAGTGGTTCACTATGTTATACTTAGTTCTAGATCCAGTAAGAACATGGGTTTTGTGGGGAATTTGTTGCACATGAAGGCTATCCTATTGGCTGCTTAGAACCTCCTTTTGAAGCAACCCAACCCTACAGATTTCTTCACATGACCACATGAGGAGGTAGCTTCAGCTATGTAACAGAGATCATCGAATCCATGCTCCCAGTCATGGATTAGACTCAACAAAAGCTAATTTTGATGATCTGGACCTGTATTGTTGGATGATAGCTTATATTAGTCAATTTCCTTATTTGAGCCAAACATGGGCTTTAGAGATTGTATTAAATCATATGTGTTTCATATTGTGAAGGGTTCTTGGGTTGGGATTATTGTTGATAAGAAATCTATCAGATTGTACTTGGCTTTATAGTTTCATATTAATACAATATCTTATGTTCTGTATACTTTTATGAGCAACCTCTTCAAGTTTTGAAGGGGTTGTGAGTGAGGGAGGGCCCCCTTCTCTCACAACTCCTGCAGCGCAATGTGTGTGAGTTTATTTTTTTTGTATGCAGCAATAATTCTTTTACTCAACTAATGCATTCTTTTTAAAATTTCAGCAGTAGATTGTTAATTGATTAAATGATTAAGTTTATTATGTTAATGTGTTAATTTTATTTTATCAAAGCTTGGATTTACAATTGTCTAAGTTGGTTTCTTGATTGTTGTATTTTGATCTTTGATCTTTTCATGGTCAATATCAACAATACCAAGAGTTGTAAAGGGATGTTGTAGTCCACTCCATAGCCTTTTCTGCTAATTATTGATGTAGGTAACATGCATTATTTGGTATGTGTATGAATAGTTAATTAATGAACACTTGTAGTGATAAGCCTGCATATATTTTGCATAGTACCTCACAAGATTACTTACCCTGGGTTGAAAAATTATGATTGGAAAATTATAAGTGTATAATTTGACTCAACAATGGGATAGATGAAATGCCCATCCAATAATTTATGTAGTTCTTCCTTAACTATGTCCTTTAGAGCTGGATTCATCCTCCTTTGGCGTTGGTGCATAGGCTTGCATAGTTCTTTAATGTAGATATGATGTGTGCACACCGATGGATGCACCCCTTTCATGTCTTTGTAGTACCAATAAAATGCATGAAGGTTTTCTTTCAAGATCTGACATAACTTCTCTTCTTCTTTGTTTGAGAGGTATGAGTTAATTTTCAAAGATTTTGATGGGCTAAATTCCACAACCTTGGTGGTTTCATAGGTTGAATCAACTGAGTGCAACTCCATCCAAGGGTGGCTTTCAGACTCTTTGTCTAGTTCATCAAGTGGGCTATCATTGGGGAGTTGGCTCTGAATGATGTGGTTGATGAGCTCATCCTCATCAGGTTTCCCCCCTCAAAGTACAACATCTATGGTACAAATGGGGTAGGGCATAGTGCTGCATACTTCGTCTTCTTCTTCTTCATCCTCCAACCACAAAGGTATGTCATGGTCAATGTAAGGCTCAAAAGGAGGATATAATACCAAATGTTTAGACAAGGGCCCATTCTTTATAGTCATGTTTCTGGCCCGATAGCTAATACAAGCATCAACAATGGCTAACCAAGGTCTTCTTAAAATCAGAGGATATTGATTAAACATAGTTTTGGCTAGAGGAACAGGAAATATGTAGGGTACTCCCAAGAGTCAATTGAAACCATAACATCATCAACAATGTTCCAGAGCTATTGTGGACTGGTCTGGAAGTTGCAAAACTATTGTGGTTTTACTCAGAGTCTCTTGTAGGTTGAGTTTAAGAATTGTTTCCTTGGTCATTACATTGATAGCAGCCCCGAGATCAATTCGATTATTGACGACTATGACACCATCTATGTGTACATCCACAACTTGACTACCAGGGTCCAGGTACTTCGGGAAGACCACCCTTCCCAACATTAAGTTGAACAATTGTCCTACTACATTGATGGTGGGGGTATATTTATTATTTATCCTAGGTTTGTTAAATAAATTTTTCTTAATGAGCCTATTGTAAATATAAACATCCTTAATGGCCCGGAGAAGGGGTATTTTCACACACAAATTTTTCAGTTCTCCCAGAAGTTTAGTCTCCTATGGGTTATGTTGACTAGAGTGGATAAAGTGATCAAGCAAAGAAGGTTGTTGGATTTTAGTGTCACTCTCTTCCTTTTCCTCCTCAACCTCTCCGGTTGGATATGGAGGATGATTGTGTTGGATTACTCTTCCAGACCTCAGATTGATCTCTTGCATCTCCACAACATAAGTTGGATAGGATGTCTCTCCACTGTAAACTTGTCCTTCCTACTTGTTGTTTGGGTTTAGATTGGGTTGTAGAAGCATCTGAGGGAGCTTGGGTGGAGAAGAATGGGTGATATTAGGTTGAGGTTGGGGTGGAGGAAATAAGGCGGGTGGTTGATTATGTTAGGGCCTCCACACTTGTGATGGGTTCTTCCACTGAGGTGGTCGAGGAACATACTGCTAGAATGGTTCTTTCACAAGCTAGGGGTGATATGGAGGGTTGTAAGGCCAAGTAAGAGGTGTAAGAAATGATGGAGGAGTGGAAGTGTACCAAGCTTGCATAATTGCATTTTGACTGGTATGATGATAGGACTAAGGTGCACCTTGCATACCTTGTTGATATGAACAAGGCCCTTGAGGCCTTCTATGATTTATGAAACATATTTTCTCTTGTTCTTGTAGGTTTTAACCATGTACATAAATTATCTTCAAATGAATTCTTAAAGACAGAAAATAAATAATAACGATAGAATAAAATATAAAATAGATATACGCAGATATTTTCCCCTAGATCCCAAATCGGGACTACTAACTTGATTTTTCATTATATTCCTTTTAGTGTTACAGCACATATATATACATGTTGAAGCATTCATAAACCCTAATCCATTAACCTTGGATTAGAACATAACCTTATTTCCCTTAACTAGATCTATAAAATACTAGGGGCCGAAAAGCAACATGCCCCAAAACCATGTGCAAACCCATGCACAAAACCATAGGCGAGTCTTCCCACCGAAAAATAAGGAAAACAAAAATTCCTATGGCGCTGCCCCAGACACCATGTAGGGGGCCACAAGAGAGATTAGCCATTATTCTAGCCTTGCAAAACCCCTTGTTTGTCTACACCAAGATAAATTATGAGTGCTCACAGACTTCGTCAATGCATCTACAACATTTTTCAAAGTGTCCACCTTTACCAGCAACACCTTTTTATCATCAACCATATCTCTCACAAAGTGATATTGAACATCAATGTGATTTGTCTTTCAATTATAAGCAGGGTTCTTAGCCATGAAAATTGCACTTTAGCTATCAAATTCTATCCTTATAGCTCACTGCACCAACCCCATACTTGAACATAATATTTACAACCAAACTGCTTCCTTGCTTGCATGAGTGGATGCCATGTATTCTACCTCTTTAGTTGAAAGAGCCACTACAGACTGTCTTTTACTCATCCAAATAACTACACCTCCAAATAGGATAAACACATACCCACTTGTAGATATTCTTTGCTCCAAATCTCCAACCCAGTCTGCATCAACAAAACCATGGATGTTCAAAAATCTATCCAATCTTAGTCTTCCCTGGTAACACAAACCATAATCACTAGTGCCACTCAAATATATGAAAACTCGCCTCACTTTTGTCCAATTCTCCTTCCCTGGTTTTGACATAAACCTACTCAATACTCCCATTGCATGTGCAATGTCTAGTCTAGTACAAACCATTGCATACATCAGGCTACCCACTGCACTTGTATATGGAACATGGGACATATCCTCCTCTTCTTATTATGTCATGGGACATTGTTCAACAGATAGCTTTACACCTACAAAAATAGGAACCTTCATTGGTTTAATATCTTGGATATTGAACCTCTGCAATATTGTCTCGACATACTTCCTCTGGTTTAATCAGAGCTTCCTCTTTTCCCAATATCCTTGAATTTCCATGCCCAAAACATAAGTTGCAGTACCAATATCCTTCATGTTGAATTTGGAGAACAATTGGGTCTTCAAATCCTGGATAATTTCTTTGTTATTTCCAATCAGCAACATATAATCCACATACAAGACCAAATAAATAATGTGGTCACCAATTATTTCAAAATACACACAGTGATCCTCTTCACTTCTGGTGAAGCCAAGTCCCCATATATAGGTATCAAATTTATGCTACCAAATCGTTGGTGATTTTTTTAACCCATACAGAGAATTTTTTAACCTGCATACCAGTTCTTCCTCACCCTTCACCATAAAGCCTTTAGGTTGCTTCATATAGATCTTCTCTTCGATATCCCCATGAAGAAATGTTTTCTTCACATCCATCTATTCTACCTAAAAATAAAATGTAGCAACAACAGATAAAAGTAATCTAATAGAAGTAACCTTGGAAACATGTGAAAAAATATCACCAAAATCAATTCCTGACACCTGGGAATAACCTTTTTCTACCAACAGAGCTTTGTATTTATCCACCTTGCCTTCTACATTCATCTTCTTCTTAAACACCCATTTTCTTTTGATGGGCTTCCTTCTAGCCGAAAACTCCACCAGATCCCATCCCTCATTTTTGTGCAAGGTCTTAGGAATCTGTAATTTATTAGCAAGATTGGCAGAGTCCAATTACAGAAACAACATCGTTTCAAGCAACTTTGGGATTCTAGGATCTAGCCCTCTTGAATCCGGGGAGGGATCTCTCCAATGAGTGCAAAGATGGATTTGTCTTTGAAGCTTGGGGTAATGGTATTAGGCTAGTTACGAAGGCCAAGGGTTTTTTTGTTTTTTGGATGGTTGAGCATGATTTTTACTTGAGGAGAAAGTTCTAAGTGCAAAAAGTTTCAAAGGTGAGAAGTTGCAAGCAAATAGAACAGCTTTGGCTAAAAGATAGATATAACGCTGGTTTTTAGTCCATTGGGCTATGAAGTCATAACTGGGCTTTAATTGAGCAACAACATCAAGAGTGATCCAAGGGGCAAGTCATCTATACCGCAGGATTATTGAGATTAAGATGATGGAATGGAAATAATAAAGTGTTGGAGGGGTGGAAACTGATAATAATTTCTCAGAGGATTTATAGTCAGTCCAAACAAGAAAATCCTCTTAAGTAACTGTTTAAAACCAACCAAGTGCAGGGCTAACCATTGACTCCTTGGGGAAGTTTGTATTAAAGCAGCTTAATTGAAAAAAAATCCAGTAATCCACATAATTACCTTCAGAAAGTATAAAAACATATAAGAAAAACAAAGTGTAACTTAAGATCAGATAAAGTACTTTTAAACCTAGTTTGCTTTCAGTCAACACCAAGGGAAACTTTTAGAATCTGCTTTTGGAGAAAACTAAGACCAGGGCGCTTCCATAGTCATCTTCAATAAGCACAATAAGGAAAATAACTTTAAAGAACAATTTTTTTAAGGCAAACAGTAGGGCAAGGGTACTCCAACATTCCTAACTGCTTAACTGTATTAAATCATTCTTGAATAAACAATTTGGAGGAAAACATTAAGATAAAGATTTTCAGTCAGAGAAGGTTACTGATATACAGTAGATCCTAACTCTATAATTGTTGTTCTTTATCAGAGAATAGTGAAAAATATGACATACATAGAAGGAAAACAATAACAAAGAAAAGGGCACTTCACCAGTAATATAGACCAGGATCCCAAGAAACAACTTTATATTGATGTCAAACCAGTTACAATCTTCAAGTCCAATGTTTCAGTTCAGAAATCATCTTCACTACTTAGCCTAACAAATCTATCACAAGCAGAGCTCCAAGGGCCAGTGAATACTATTTACAATCAGAAGTTTGAGCTCAAATGTATTTCAAAGTTCTGCAACCAACAATTTCTCATCTTCTACAGAGGTATTTATAGAAGAATGAGGAGGTGAGATCCAACCAAAAGATCTCTTAGGTCAATTAATATATATTCAAGACTTGTTGGCTCTTTGAGGGGCTCAATGAAGAAGTTTACAGGTGTAACATTGCATTAACTATTTTACAATAAAATATCAAAGCTCAGTGGGTGCTTTTGTTGACTTTGAGGCTCTGCGTAATGTTTGGAGTAACTCTGTGGATATTTCTGCATTGATTTCCTTGCAGAAGTAACTCCCTGGCTGCACTGAGGCAAAAATTTGATCTTTTTCAATAACTTCGGCCTCTGTTTGAATGGTTTGAGGTAACAGGTGGCGCGTATGGTAGCTGAGGAATCAATTCGCCTCATTTGAAGCGGTGGAAGCCTTTTCTATCAGTGAAACACTTATGATTTTATTTAATTGTGTTTTAATTCTAGGAATTAGGCTTTTGATAACCATTCTTAGCCATAATTCCAAAATCTATCTTCAATCTTCATTCTGTTGTGCTATGTCTTCAAAATTGATACTCTTTAACTGTGTTTCTTAATAAATCAATGTCTTGTCAATGTGCAGGGCCACGCAGGTATTTAAAGGCATCAATGCCCATGAAGCATTGATAGAACGTTAAATCCTCCCCCGTGGATGGCTTCTCTTTAATAAATCGAGCGCATGAGAATCGTCATTCTTAGCCCTCGGATTTTCCTCATTTATAATGAAAAAACCATTGATACCTGCAAAACAAAAAAAACATTATGAAATCCTGCATTTTAGGTCAACTGCATCGGAAGGCGGGAAAGATCATGGCCGTTGGATGGCTACATCCAACGGTGGGGATTTTATTCAGAGGAGGTTAAAGAGATTGCAAAATCCCATCGCAAATATTTGCGATGAGTGATCAGGGGCTTCTCATAAAAATGTGATTTTGCGATCGCGATGGAGAAATGAGATGCGATGGAGAAATGATTTGTGATGAATGATCAGGGGCTTCACATGAAATATAAAATTTTGCGATTTGCGCAGTCGAAGGGAAGTGCGATGGGCGGATTTGCGATGAATTGCAACGCAGATTTTTGTGATGAGCACTCTAAATAAATCACAATTTGGAGCGATTGCGATTTGCGATAAACACCTTAACCTGTTAGCAAATGGTTCTAGGGTGTGGTTTTATGGAATAAAAGGGGTTAAAGACTTAGCCTACGGGCTTAAGTCCAATAATTATGAAAAAATGTGTTTTTTGAATGATTTTCAAAGGAAATGGAGGGTTTTGGTAAGGTTAAAGAGTGAGTCTTTAACTTTATAAGAGTGATTTTCATGAAGGGGAGAAGAGGAATCATGAAAACAAAGGGGATTTTATGGAGAAAAAGGGAAACAAATGGAGGTCAGTTAAGATTGGGAGAAAAGGGAAAATGATTGTTTCTCAGCAGTCTTTTCTCATGAAATCAGTAGAATTTCTGAGTATAAAATGGAAATAGTAATGAAGATTTTGGACAGAGGCATGAGGCCTAAAAAGCCTTCAAGAGCCAACAATTTTTAGTGATAAAATTTGTTCCTTGGAGGCTTAAGAAATTCTTAGCCACCTTTTGGTATAATCAAATATTATAGGTGTGCGTCTAATTGATAATTGATTGATTGGTCTTGTCGCCAAACGGTACATTTAGTTACCACGAGGCTCTTTTAATAATTTAAGTCAGTTAGCAAATGCTTTCTTAACTCATTTTCAGTTGCCTGTCAGATACGACAATGGCACAGAACCATTGACTTCGCTAAAACAATCCACGTCCACATATATTTCTGATCATATTCACGAATGGCAATGTAGAAGGCGTTTACTGAAAGTTTACATTCTGGATCAAATTTTGGCGGAATGGTTTGTTAAATCATTATTACCCAAAATCACTGAAAATGTAGCTAAGGAAGGAGTTGTTACTAAGGAGCAAGTCATTTCTCAAGCTCAGTATCTTGACCTCATCTATACACAGTTAGGTACTTTACATGAAAAAATCCCCGATCTTCCAAAACAAGGTCAAATAACTACATCTCCTTCAGGGTCCCATGCTGCTGACGGTATAATTGGTACAGTTAATAGTAAAATCAAGAAGAAATATTCAAATAATTCTTCTCCTATAATAACTTTACCTGATTCCCTGAAATGAGAGTCTTCCGCTAAAATTTCTGCTGACATTCATGTCGTAGAGACATCTATGGCCAAATCTAAATCCGATGGTAAAAAGAAGGGGAAGAATAAAAAAAAAAAGAATTCAAAAGAAAAAATAGATAAAACTGAATCTAATGACGAAAAATGCAAACCTCGCTATACTTGTTTCATTTGTGACGAGGATCATTTTAATAAAGAAAGTCCACATCGAGCAGAGGTTTCAAAATTTGTTAAAGGTTCTCAACAACCTGTTGTCTTGAAGGATCCTTTTCCAACTCAAGATAGTAAGATGATTGGTTCTACCCCGAATGCCTTAGAAGAACCTATTATGATGATGTCTCATGTCAGGATTGCGACGCAATTGCAAGATTATGGTAGTAAAAATCTTGTTGGTGGTAAAGAAGCAGAATATTCTAATTCAAATACATCTACTACACCTCCTCCTGTTTCTGATTTTCTACAGATCAAGAAACCCAATCCAGACTTAGTAATCAAACCACCTACTAAAGGTGTACTTCGTAAATCATCTTTCAATCCACATGCGAGAACTGCTCAGAATTACAACATTTTTGAGGACTTAGCTATTTCCCCTTCAACAATGTCAGCTTTGGAAGTGATGCAATCGTGCCCAGAACAACGTAAATTACTTTTGTCTATCGTAGGAGCTGTCGATATTTAGGATTCAAACCTTATAATCTTTGATTTATAGAATATTACACCCCACCTACCTCATCAAATGGCTTTCCAGATTCCAGTTTTAGTAAAAAAAAGACTGACCTTTCAGACTATGATTGATGAAGGGGCTTCTACATGTATTATTTCAATCCAGTGTTGGAAATCACTTGGTTCTCCTACACTCAATCAGTCTCTGACAATTCTAAATGCTTTTGATGGCCGAGGGTTCCATCCTTTCGGTATTTTGCAGGATTTATCTATAGGGGTCGAAGGAAAAACCGTAAATCTAGATGTGGAGGTGGTTGATGCCCCTCTAGATTACAACCTTCTCCTGGGTCGTAGTTGGTCTTATGCTATGAATCATATTGTTTCATCGGTCTTTCGACTTATCAAGTTTCCACATCAAGGAATTATCACTACAATAGATCAGTTAAATTATTTCTCATCCGATCTAGCCTCTACAGAAACTATCCAGCACATCAGTAAAACGGCTATCCCTTACAAGGATGTTGGGGTAGGTTTGATTAAAGACTCTGGTTTACTATGAACTTTTTCCTTTCCTCCTCCTAACGTATCACCTCCTATTGCAAATATTCATATGATTTCATCAATACCACTACGTTTGATGATCCTTGGATCGTACCTTCCGATTCCGAGTTGGATTCATTTGATGGCGCGATGCCTTTGAGTCCCTTTGAAATTGCATATCAGGCTGTACAATCACTTTCCGATCCTTCTTCAACTGAAATTGATCCAATGAATGGGATCCATGAGGAATCACTTTCTATATCTAGATCAGCCACAACGAAATTTTCCGCTCTTGTTCATACTGATGATCAGATTCGTGAACTTTTGTCTGTTGACGATTTACCATGGGAAGATCTACATCATCGATCTTCGTTTTTACCTGAGCTGGATCATTTTGAAAATGATTTCACTTCTATTTTTACTACCGAATATGTTAAAGAACTGCAAAATCCATTGCACAATCCTGATTCTGAGTTAAATTTGGAAAATATCTCTTAAACGATTCCAATTGACATTTCCGTTAAACCAAGTGTTAGCCACCCATAAATTATGTCATATCAGGTGGTGGCTAAAAATAATTTTGGATAGCCTTCAAGAAACAATTTCATTGCTAAAATTGCTGATGCTTAAAGTCTTTTAATAATATCCTATCCTTTGGATAATCGTCACTATTGTTTCCCTTGAGAACTCAGAAATCCTGCTGATTTCCAAGCCAGAATAATGCTGCAAGCACCATTTCCCTTTTCCCCTTCTTCGAAAACTATCTTTAATTTTCTTCCCTATTTCTCCATAAAATTCCTCTATTTTTCATGAGTTATTTTCTTCCATTCATGAAAATCCACTTTTATAGGGTTTAAAACCCACTTTTAAGCCTTATCGGAACCCTCAATTTCCCTTGAAAACCATTGAAAAACCATAAAAACCCACATTTTGTACATATATGGGTCTTAGCCCCTTCCCGCATAAATCCCTGGTCATATGACCCTTCATATGACCCTCGGTCCCGCAGTCGGGCGCAAAGCCTTTAAATATTTCTCCGCCCGAAGAATAAAACCTTTGATTATCTTAATTCTTCATTTTTTAATTAATTTATAACTTTCCCGCTGGACCGATTTTAAGTTTAATCTCCATCGTCGATTTGATCTGCAGATTGACGGAGCGGTGTACATCCCCTCGGTGGTCCCCGCCATCCACTAGCCGATTACCAAAACCGCGCGGTTTTCATCGCACCGCATTTGGGAAAAGGCAGTTTTTCCCCGATAGCCAGCGATTCCATACATCGCACGACAAGCATCTTGTGTACCTTTTCAAAACCGCTTGCTCATCATGTATTATCGTTCGGATGTGGATGCCCAGCGATATTGCTGTCCACCGTCCAATCTGGGGCGGACGATCCAACGGCTATCGCTCGGCGAAGATGCTCGACCGTTAACTGGGCTACGACGCGCCATCCAGTTGATCTCCGTCATCAATCTAATCTGCATATCGACGGTCCATATTCCATCACCCTAATTCATTTCCCAGTCAACGATTCTCCATTTTGACTTTCCCCCTCGCTCTTTACCGTCGATATCTTCGCGATCGACCGCTCAAATTTAAATGTTTCCTCCGCCTTCCCTTTGATTCCTCCGATCAATCTCGACCGTTGGATGATGCCATCCAACAGCCACGCTTCCTCCATGCACCCTATGTAGTAGTAAACCTATATATGAAATATTTTATAATAGTTTTTTTTATTTTGCAGGGTTTAAATGGTTTTCTCGCCATTTTTGAAGAAAATTTGAGGGTAGAGGATGACGATATTCCTGCCTTTGATTCACCAAATAAAATCAAACATAGGGTTTAGAATTCATGTTTCATTGATGATTCTTGAGGTATTGATGCCATATCGCCCCTACACAGCCCTGCACACCAGCAGAAAAACATGAATCAAGCACAGTGAAAGAGTATCAGTGCAGAAAACCAAAATGAACCAGGACAGAGGATGGAAGACATATTTCCGGGGATTACGGCTAAGAATGTTTATCAAAATCCTAATCCCTGATTTAAAACATAGTTTAAAGAAAATCTGAAGTGTTTTATCAACAAGAAACCCTCCACCACCACAAATTGAGGAAAATTGATCCCCCTAGCTACCACAAATGTCACTTGTGCCTCAAAGAATTCAATCAGAGGCTGAATTTATTGATAAGGATCAGATATTTGTCTCAAAACGCAGCGAAAGGGTAAATTATGCAGGAAAATTAATGACAAACATCCGCAGAGTTACTTCGACGCCACACAGAACCTCAAAGGTCAACAAAGGTTCCCACCAAGCTTAAATCTTTATGTACAACATTTAATATAGAGTGCACTCATGTAAGTTTCTTCATTGAGCCCCTCAAAGGGCCAAGAAGCCATTTAAGTCTGTATTAATTGTAATTAGAGATCTTTTATGATATCTCACCTCCTCATTCTTCTATATATACTTATGTAGAAGATGAGTGAGGTGTTGGTTGTTGGTTGTTGTTTGATCACAAGTTGTAATACTGAAACTCTTTGAAATCAATACATAGTCTGTTGAAGTTGAAGAACAAATTGAAGTCTTGGAAACCTTGATGATATTGTTGCATGCTTGTTACTCTGAAGGCTCTATCATTGGATCCATGAGCTTGGCTGTTGGTGAAGTATTCTGAATTGTTTAATGTTTTTCCCCTGTTTTCATTATGTTCCATAATTTCTTACTACAGTAGGATAGAAAGTATTAGGCTAAGAAATGACTCCTGGAAGCACCTTAGACCTGTTCATCCTTCACTGTTTCATGTTTTCTTCTACTGAAGTATTTTAGAGTCTTTAATCTCTCTCTTTAATCTTCATGCTTGTTTATTTCCTTAATAGTTCGAACATTTGGTTTCAACATGATTTATGGTTCTCCCTACTTGTCTGCTGCCACTTAAAAACTATTATTGAATTTTCCCTTTCAATTTCTTTGCTTATAGTGAATCAAAGAGGTTTGTTTCTATCTCTCCCTTTGTCCTCACTTAAACAGTTGGCTTAAAGGTCTTTTATAGTTGTGATCATAGATGTGTTAGGTGTTCCCTCTTCTATGAATACAATTATCAGTGAATCTTTTATGTTTTCTAAGTCATTCGAAATAAAATCTTTGAGGAAATAGGGTGTTCCCCGAATCTTAGATTTCATTTTAAAATTTGTTTTGAAATCATTATTTTCATAAAGGTGTGATTTGTAGAATTTATGGTTAGCCCTGTGTACTAAATAGCTCTTTATTGCTCAAATCATGCTTTCGAATTCCCTTTGTTGAGAATTAAAACCTCTCTTTCCAAATCATTAATGTTCATTTCATTCCAAAAACAAAAGGATCCTGTAGCCAAGTTAGATTTTCCCTTTGATATCCCATATCCATTGATGAGTATGTTATGACCTCTTTTTGACTCCATTGTCCAATGAACTAGATATTTCTCTATCCTATGTATCTTTCCTAGGCCTTTCATGTTCTGTTGTATCATTCCAACCCAACCAAATAAACAAATAAACACCTGCACTTAATAACTAGTCTAAAACCAATATTCCAAGCACACAAGATAAACCTTTGCAAACAAACTTTTGAGAGATCCCTCTCTGAGAACAGGAGGACTAGATCTTGGAACTCTAAAGATTGGTTCTGATGTTGCCTTGTCTTTTGATTGGCCAAACTATAAAAACACGGGACACCAACATAATGGCGATCACGGTGGGGCATTCTGAGTCAGTGACAATCTAAGTACCCCTTAGGACTCCAGAAATCCCTTATTTTCAAATAATATCCAGTGATTTTCAGCCACCTCATCGCCACCAACATAATGGCGATCACGGTGGGACACTGAGTAAAAACTTCTAAAAAAAAAAACACTCACTATCTAGTATAACATAAGTAACCTCCTTTAAGCACTACCAAGCAATGGTAATCATGATAGGTCTTAAATAAATCAGTGACAAACTAAGTAACCCTTAGGATTCTTATTAAACCTTATCACACCTTGAAGGATTCAGTTACCAAGCCATAAGAGTGAACTTTTTATGTCTTGACACCCTAGCTAAGTATTAAGTCAGATTTAGGACACTCTCATTACCTATAAAATCAAGAAACGCAGAAAAACCCAAAAAAATTTAGTTTGGCTTCATAATAAACTTTGTGGTGGACCGTAAAACCTTTTACCTCCAAAAACAGCTAAAAATTCCCACCTGGCGACTCCACAATTCTAAAAATAGACCTTAAGACTCCACTGGGAAGACCCCAAGTCTTAATAGCATCTTACAAACTCAGCTAGAAGGTTTTGAGATTAAAATTTTCCTTCTTCTGAAAAGATCAGTTAGCCTATTGAAGATTGTCATATTTGGTTAAACTTTTTCTTTTAACTGGGTCTAAAACACACAGCATAGTGGCTCCTAGAAATATTTATACTAGAGCCTACCTCGACCCAAACCCACTGGAATAGTTGACAACCCTGAAAGTATCCTTAGGAAGTCTCCTAAGATAAAATTATCAACTATTTTCAGATCACCCTTGAGAGCTAATTCAGTTCCTGAAAATCTTTCAGCTCTACAAAAATCTCAAGTTGACTTAGTAAATTCTTTTAGAACTAGGTCTCTTGGTGATTTAGATCAGTTAGATCCTAAGTCTTCACTATCATCTCCTAAAACAAGTGAACCTCTTGGTAGCAGAGAAACAACACCTCCTGATTTATATTTCCTTCACAACTTAGGTGTCTCTCATCCAAGATCAGCTCAGCAGTCTATTCCTGGTCCATCCACTTCTGCCCACCCTTCATCCACTATTCAAACCACTACACCTCAGCCCACCGTTCCTGTTATCAATCCGCTCCTTGTAAATCCACCCCCACCACCTATCATGGCAGCATGGTACACTCCCCTAGTCCTTCCTGTACCATTAGTCAATATTCCACAGGATTATCAGCCGAAAATTCCATTATATGATGCTAGAAATGCTACAACTGCATCACAACATGTGGATAAGATGAATGACTACTTTGACAGAAATGAAATTCATGATGATTCTGTTAAGCTTAGGTTATTTTCTCAGAGCCTAGGGGGAGAAGTAAGAAAATGGTTCAAAGGTTTAGCCCCCCATAGTATTAATGATCTCCAAGGCTTCCATCAAACTTTCTTAAACAAATGGGAAGTAAAAAAAAACCCTCTCCAAGTCCTTTCTGACTACAAGAACCTCCATAGAAACACTGGGGAAAGTGTGCAAGCTTACTGCACTAGATTCAATAGTGTGTATAATGCACTTTATCCAGATCTAAAACCTCCACAGGGCTCAAATTTAAACAAATTTACTGAAGGGTTTGACTCTGACATGATCTATCAACTGAGAGAAAGAGATTTTGCAACTCTTGAAGATATGCAAAAATGTGCTCTTTCTGTGGAAGTCAAATTAATGGAGAAGAGAGCAAGAATGAAAACTAAGAAGAGAGTATCTTTTAGAGAAGAATCCACTCCTTCTACTTCAAGCTCAAAAATTGAGAGGATGTTAGAAGAAATGATGAAAGAGATGAGCATAATTAACAAAAGCACAAGAAAATCAAAACCAAGCTTCTCCTCAAAATAGAAACCATAATTTTAGAAGAAACCAACCTCCAAACAGGCCCAGTGAAGATGATTAGCAGGTCAATCCTCCTTTTCATCAGAACTATGTAGATCAATATGAGGAAGATAGGGATTTAGAAAGATTGGAAGAATCCCATGTAAACTTGATTGGATCAGACAGTGGGGATGATGTTTTCCTCACAGAGGAAGAACAAGATTTTTTCTCTTCTGATCAAATTACAAACACCTATGAAAATTCTGATGACTATAGATTAGGTTTTGAAAATGCAATCATGGAGGTACACAAATAGTATGATCTTAGGAGCAAGGGAAACATAGATAATTCAAAAGATAAGAACACTAGCACTGCTGTCAAGAAAAACGTAGAAAACCAGCCCAAAAAGACAGCAGAGAAAACCAACATTTCAGCTAAAAAACCATATTTAAATAAAGACAAAGGTGTCCAGCCAAATGATGAACACAGTACCCCTAGCATGTCAGCCAGTGGTCCTAATAAAACTATCCCAATTACCAGTCCAATGTTAGGTCCCTATATCACTAGTATAGCCCCTTATTATTGTTAGTGTAAACCCCTTATTGTTATTATTGTACCCTTGTAACCCCCATTTTGTTATTATTGTGCCCTTAAATTATTATTGTTAGGTCGGCTAGGATTACATTGTAGCCCACTAAGATTACATTATGGCCCCATGGACTCCTATATATAGAAAGGAGGTTTTGTAAATTGTATCATCCAAGAATTGTTCATTTATGTAATGTATTGGAGGTTTCCCCCTCAAAGTGGCTTATTTATAAGGCGTTGATATCTTTTTCTTCTATTTTTGGAGCTGGTTACACAACATTTGGTATCAGAGCTTGGGATTCTAGGGTTTCGCTGCTCCAAACAGGTCATCGTGGAATTTTCGCTATAACTTTTTTTCTACGAAGTTTCAGAAGCTGAAATTTTTAGGGTGCGAAGAAACAATCCTGAGGAAGCTTGTATAAAAATTTCAGAGTTTGGTTCGCAATAATTTCGGAGATATGATCTGTGGAAGTCAGGTATTTTTTCAGGCTCCTAAACAGGTCATCGTGGCATTTGCGCTATAAAGTTTTTTCTACGAAGGTTCAGAATCTGAAATTCATATGGTGTGAAGCTGAAATCCTGAGGAAATTCATCAAAAAATTTCAGAGCTTGGTTCACAATATTTTTGGAGATATGATCTGTGGAAGGTAGTGCTTTTTCAGGCTCCTGAATTTCATCTCAAAGAGGTGATCGTGGGAAACGTTCAATAACTCTCTCTCTGAAGATTGGATTGGAGTGCCGTCAAAATTATTCACAAGTACATGGCTTTTAGTTTCTTTGCTATCAATTTCAGAAACAAAGGACAAAACAGTGACACGTGGCAAGTCGTACAAGTTCGCTCTACTGAACCAGTCCAGAATTAGGTCATTGTGGGAGATTGGTCACAACTTTGTCTTGGAGAATCAAAATCAGGTCAGACCTGTGGAATTTGAAAGAAGCTTCAGAGGGATACTACAGGGCTGAATTTCAGATATCGAAGATTTTCAATTACAGAGAAAATTTAATTTCAATATCGATCTCCTAAAAGCTAGTAAAAGGTGTGTATTTTTTTTCCCGAATTGCATAAGTCTTGTTTGAAGAATCAAGTTGAATTGATTCCAAGGGCATAGTGTAGAATATATATCAGTATTGTATTCTAAAATGGCCCCTAAGAAGAATTCAACACCCATTAAGCCTTCAGAAGGCTCTACTATGACTCATGAAGATGAAGAATGGCAACATGACATATCAAAATTACAAGAGCAAATTTCGCTCTCGCAAAGAACAACAAAAAATGAAATGGAAGTTTTGAAGAAAGGCGTGGAAACTAAGATGGATGGTTTGAAAAAAGGCGTGGAAGCTAAGATGATTGGTTTGGAAGCCAAGATGGATGGCATGGAAGTGGGCATGGAAGCTAAGATTGATGACATGGAAGCTAAGATCGATGAGAAAATGGAAAACATGAAGAATTTTCTAAAAGCAGACATGGAAGGTTTGACAAAGTTTATACAAGAAAGGTTTCCTAATGCTGAAAATATAGTAGAAGAACCTCATGAGGAGAACAAAATAAATGTTAATTGTGATTTCATAAACTCTAATGTTGGCGGGAAGAACCACCATATTCCAAAGATGGATATGAGGAAGTTTGATGGAAAGGATCCTGTAACATGGATACTACAGATGGAGCAATATTTTGATCTCCATAACGTGAAAAACACACAAAAGTTACGCATTGCAACTTTACATTTAGAACAAAATACATTTGTATGGTATCGATGGCTTTGCTCCCGTAAAAAAATTGTCACTTGGTCAATTTTTACGGAGGAAATGATAGCACATTATGAGGATACAAAGAGCAACACCTTCTTTACCCAATTGATAAATCTCAAACAAAAGGGTTTAGTGGGGTAGCACATTGAGGACTTCCAAAAATTGAATATAAGGGTAACTGATCTTACAGAGGAACACAGGATTGATATCTTCCTAGGCACTTTAAAGGATAACATCCAACATGAAGTTCGCGTTTTGGAACCTGATTCATTGGAGAAGGCATTCAGGTTGGCAAGAAAAGTTGAATGTAAAATTATGGCGACAAGGAAGCCTACCACTCAATTCTATAAAGAAGGAAGTGTTGCCACGCCTAGATTTCCACAACCTACAAGGTTGACACCACAAAAATTGGAAGAAAAAAGAGCAAAAGGGCTTTGCTACAGTTGTGATAGAAAATACACTAAAGGTCATAAGTATGCTGAGAAGAAATTATTTTACATAGATTGTGAAGAGGAAGAAGAAAATGAACAAGAAGAGGATATACACCAGGAACCAACCCTAGAAGAGGAAGAAATGAATCCTACCATATCGTGTAATGCACTGGCAGGAATTACCACTCCTCAAACTCTCAAGATACAAGGACAAATCAAGAAGAAAAAGGTAATAGTGTTGATTGATTCAGGTAGCACCCATAATTTTATTCATTGTAAGGTAGCTAAGGAATTAAATTGTTTCCTATACCCAGCACCAGAATGTCAAGTGATGGTTGCAAATGGAGGAACTATAAATTGCTCTGGAAAATGCCATAATATCAAGCTAACCATGAGGGAATATGTATTGACTAGTCCAATGCTTGCCATTCCTATGGGAGGTGCTGATGTTGTACTAGGAGTACAATGGTTACAATCTTTGGGGACGGTAGCTTTTAATTTTCAAGAAATTTTCTTGAAATTTTTTTTAGAAGGAAAGGAAGTCGAATTACGGGGTATTGCGGGGAAGCCAGGAAGGATAATAAGTTCTAATGTCATGACAAAGCTTCTAAAGAAAGAACAACGAGGCGTAATTGCACAATTATGCTCACTAGAAGTTCCAACATCAAAATCATCTATTTCGGCAATCTCCAACAAGTCTTGGACAATCATTCCAAGGTGTTTGAAACTCCCAAAGGACTCCCACCTATTCGTGATCATGATCACGCTATTCATTTGATTCCAGGAAGTGTTCCTCCAAACATCAGGCCTTATAGAGATTGATTCAGGTAGCATCCATAATTTTATTCATTGTAAGGTAGCCAAGGAATTAAATTGTTTCCTATACCCAGCACCAGAATGTCAAGTGATGGTTGCAAATGGAGGAACTATAAATTGCTCTAGAAAATGCCATAATATCAAGCTAACCATGAGGGAATATGTATTGACTATTCCAATGCTTTCCATTCCTATGGGAGGTGCTGATGTTGTACTAGGAGTACAATGGTTACAATCTTTGGGGACGGTAGCTTTTAATTTTCAAGAACTTTTCTTGAAATTTTTTTAGAAGGAAAGGAAGTCGAATTACGGGGTATTGAAGGGAAGCCAGGAAGGATAATAAGCTCTAATGGCATGACAAAGCTTCTAAAGAAAGAACAACGAGACGTAATTGCACAATTATGCTCACTAGAAGTTCCAACATCAAAATCATCTATTTCTGCAGATCTCCAACAAGTCTTGGACAATCATTCCAAGGTGTTTGAAACTCCCAAAGGACTCCCACCTATTCGTGATCATGATCACGCCATTCATTTGATTCCAGGAAGTGTTCCTCCAAACATCAGGCCTTATAGATATCCTTACTTCCAAAAAAGCGAAATTGAACGTATGATTGCAGAAATGTTAGAGGCGGGTATAATTCAACCCAGTCAAAGTTCTTTCTCTGCTCCTGTAGTATTGGTACACAAGAAGGATGGATCATGGCGAATGTGTTCAGATTATAGGGAGCTCAATAAGCTCACCATTAAAGACAAATTTCCCATTCCTGTGATTGATGAATTATTGGATGAATTACATGGAGCAATTTATTTTACCAAGTTGGATCTTCGCTCAGGATATCATCAAATTAGAATGAAGACTGAAGATATTCCAAAAACAGCATTTCGAACTCATGAGGGTCATTATGAATTTTTGGTCATGCCTATTGGCCTTACCAATGCACCTTCTAAATTTCAAGGGTTGATGAATTCCATTTTCAAACCCTTCCTTAGAAAATTTGTGCTAGTATTTTTTGATGATATACTAATCTACAAAAGGTCTTGGAAGGATCATGTTGAACATGTTGACAGGGTGCTCAAACTATTGCAGGAGAAACAATTATATGCAAAAAAATCCAAATGTTTCTTTGGAGTACAAGAGGTGGAATATCCGGGTCATATTGTATCTCACGAGGGTGTTAAAGTAGACCCTAACAAAATTAAAGCCATTAAGGAATGGAAAGTCCCCACAACCATAAAGAAGTTGCGAGGATTTCTTCGGTTAACAGGGTATTATCGCAAGTTTGTTAAGAATTATGGGAGAATAGCAGCACCTCTAACAACATTATTGAAGAAAGATGCATTTTCATGGACTCCCGAAGCAACTAAGGCCTTTGAACGTCTTAAAGAGGCAATGTGCCTAGCACCGGTCTTAGCTACACCAGACTTCACAAAAACCTTTATTGTGGAATGTGATGCCTCAGGAAATGGAATTGGTGCAGCTTTAATGCAGGAAGGAAGACCCATTGCTTTTGAAAGTCGTCCAATCAAAGGAAAGTATTTACAGAAACCTATTTATGAGAAGGAAATGTTAGCAATACTACATGCACTAAAGAAATGGCGAATTTACCTAATGGGAAGACACTTCAAGGTAAAAACTGATCATGATAGTCTTAAACACTTTTTGGAACAAAGACTATCTTCAGAAGAGCAGCAAAAATGGGTCACAAAGATGTTGGGTTATGACTTTGAAATAATCTACAAAAAAGGAAAGTTTAATGTTGTTGCAGATGCACTCTCAAGAAAGAATGAAGAGGTGGAAGCATTGCTTTGTGCTATTTCTATTATCCAACCAAATTGGATAACCGAAGCAAGAGATGAATGGAAGAAGGAAAAAGATGTATGGACACTCATTCAAAAGTTGCAGCAAGATCCTAGTACATCTGATACATTTAGTTGGAAAAATGATTTCTTATGGTACAAAGATCGCTTATATCTTTGTAAGAATTCCCAACTAAAACAAAAGATTCTTCTGGAATTGCACACTTCTCCTTTAGGAGGACACTCAGATTTTTAAAAACTTACCACAGGGTGAAGAAAGAATTTTTTTGGGATGGCCTTAAATCTGATATTCGAAAGTTTGTGGCGGAATGTTTGGTCTGCCAGCAGAATAAAGTGGAAACAATTAAGACCCCAGGACTTCTACAACCTTTATCCATTCCAAGTCAACGTTGGGAGGAGATTTCAATGGATTTTATCACAGGTTTACCTAAGTCCGAAGGAAAGAGTGTCATCATGGTGGTAGTTGATAGATTTACCAAGTATGCACACTTTTGTGCATTATCTCATCCATTTAAAGCAAGTACAGTTGCTACTACATTTATGGACAGAATTCAAAAGCTACATGGAAGCCCAAGGGTTATTGTGAGCGACAGAGATCCCATTTTTACTGGAAATTCTTGGACGGAGTTATTTTCTTGTTTGGGTACTCAATTAGCTCATAGCTCATCTTATCATCCTCAATCTGATGGTCAAACTGAGATAGTAAATAAATGTTTGGAAGGATATCTTCGTTGTTTTGTATCTGATAAACAAACACAATGGGTCAAGTGGTTACCTCTCAATGAATGGTGGTATAACACTTCCTTCCATACTGCAGCAAAAATGACCCCATTTATGGCACTTTATGGATATCATCCACCATCCATCACATCATATTTAAGGGAAAATTCGAAGGTTCAAGCAGTGGAAGATCACATCGAGCATCAGCAAGAAGTTCTTCAACTCTTAAAGGATAACTTGAATTTGGCACAAAATCGAATGAAACAACAGGCAGATCAACATCGCAGTGAGAGAAGTTTTGATGTAGGAGATTGGGTATTTTTACGGCTACAACCATACAAAAAAATGTCCCTCAAGCAAGCTAAGAAGGATAATAAATTATCGCTAAAGTACTATGGTCCTTACAAGGTGTTGCAAAAGATTGGTACTATGGCATACAAATTGGAGCTTCCTGCTTCTTCGCGAGTACATCCAGTTTTCCATGTTTCATGCTTAGAGAAGGTTATAGGTGAAGATCTTCCAGTTCAAA